>JASPKZ010004959.1:600000-1103803 GCA_030220185.1 Diploptera punctata
TTCTAGGCCTGTCGCGCCAGGAGAGGAGGTATTTGAATTCAGCCACTTCTTCAAAATTTCCCTCATTTGTCATAAATTTTCCATTTCCATTATATAATGTATTTCTGTGTGTGACCATGTATTTAGTTTTATTGATATTTACTTCCAGTCCCAATTTCTTAGTGTTACTCAATAGCGTGCGTGTGTGTGTTGGCCTTTAGTATTTCCTCGCTATCGCCAAAGAGTACTACATCATCAGCATAAATTAAAAGCAAAGATAATTGCTCACCTAAAAAACTTATACTCTGCATTAAAATAGAAGTTTTTTTTACAAGATGTAAATTAATTGAATCTTTCTATGCTGAATTCAAATATACCATATTGGCGCGAATAAAAGCCATGTACTGTAAATTAAAGGTGCGGCTTATTTGTAGACAGATCATCGGTTGATTAATGTCTTTGACATCGTCCGATTCCTAATAGCCAATTTTGTCGGTCCATCCAGTCTCCTGGTTGTAGATGTTTCTCCTTCATGTATAAATATATTCCCTGACTCCAGGAGGTTTTAGGTCTTCCTCTGCCTCGTCTTCCCTCAGGTTTCCATTCCAAAACACATTTTGGTAGCCGATCCTCTTCCACTCGCTGGACATGTCCGTACCATCTTAATTGCTGAGTTTTAATATAATCTAAAATAGTGTCTTCAATCTTCATTTTCTCCCTTATAACTGAGTTCCTAATTTTTTCTCTTCTTGAAATTCTTGCTTCCCTTCGTATAAAATCCATTTCCGTTGCAAAAATATACTTATTTGTTTTTGTTGTTAATGGCCAAAGTTCTGCTCCATAAGTAATGATGCTTTTAACAATTGTATGATATATATTCATTTTATTTTTATTACTTATATTTTTATCCCACAATATTCCATTGAGGCAAGCAATTGCAAATTTTCCTTTATTATTTCTATTTCTTATTTCCTCTTCATAACTCCCATTTTTATTTATTTTAATTGTGGCTTATTTGTGCAGCTGATAAATTTTCATAGGAAAAAGAAAAATTTACACAGGAAAAATGCAAGATGCCCTGGCACAGAGCTATGGGACTTCGCTGATTCGAGTCTCCATGGGGGGAAGAAATTTTCTCATGGAATTTCGGTCAGTATGGGACCGGTGCCCACCCAGCATTGTAACGCATTTGTGTAGCTACAATAAGTAGTGACTCCAGGTTGAGAAGACCAGCTATAACGGCTGGGGAACCCAAAATGCTGACCACATGTCATCCCTACCTCTGTGATTAACACATGTGGGTGTAAGACCAGCAACTGGCTGGTAGGAAAAGGGCCTTCTAGGCCTGTTGCACTTTGAGTTTTTTCATAGTGATATTTCCTAAATAATAAGCAAAATAAGAAAAGCTTAAACCCCATAAAGAATAATAAATAATTTAAAGATAAAAACGAGAAACTCTTTCACGCTAAGTATATTAATTTCTCATAACGATACCGAGGCAAAGTTCCACGAACTCAAACAAATGAATGTTATATATTGACTTAGGCTTTCACGGCCGGAGTTACTATGAAGATCTTGTAGAAGATTTCCGGGCTGTTGACCGTGGTCTTGAGGCTTGTAGTTCTCCGACATTTTGCCAGAGACTGCATCTGGCATCCTCAAGGGTTGTCTTGAGACTGGCAATTTTGTCGACTACCTGCCCTATTTATACATTTATCCATGCAGAGAACACGTCGTGGATAAATGTATAAATAGGGCAGGTAGTCGACAAAATTGCCAGTCTCAAGACAACCCTTGAGGATGCTGGACGCAGTCTCTGGCAAAACGTCGGGGAACTACCACGACCAACAGCTCGGAAATCTTCTACAAGATCTTCATAAATGAATCTTAATTTCAAATAAAAAATAGAGAAGATACACGCCACCCAAGGAAAATGACACAAAATAATATGCTTATAAATATAATTCTCACATACTCAGCCAAAAAAACAATAGTGCAAATCCCCCTCTTCTATATTTCCCCCTCAGCAAAATCAAAGGGGGTTACATTAGACTCAGCTAAGCGATAAGTAAATCATACAAAAGCCAATGGTATAGTTAAGAAAATAAATGACAAATAATTCTGGAATATATTAAATATTATCTAATCATGTAATAAAACTAACTGACTAACTCACTGGCACTATTGAACCCATAGGTTCATGACCACAAGCTCTCCATACATCTGTATCGTGAGCTAATGTTTTCCAATCATTCCCTGTATAATCTAGTTCCCTCAAACCATAGTTAAAGTTATTGTCCTATAATATATGCACCTGCTTGAATGTTACAGGTAACCTGACAGGCATACTAAAGGTACCAGACATCCTACTCAACACCTTCTCCGTGATATGTGGAGCCGTGAGCATGGGGTTCCTCACTGCAACCTTAGAACCACACATCAGAATGGTCAGTATATGTACATCTCATTTCTTTGAGTATATACGCTCAGACTGGGGTTTGAACCCAGGACTTTTCACACTCTAGGCGAATGCTCTACCTGAGCAAGTTCCAATCTAAACACAAATTTTTCTCTTATATACGCTGTTAATTCTTGTGCACCAAATGCTATGAAGCCGTTCCTTCTATCTTGCAAATGGTGGCTTCTTTATTAAGAAGACATTTATTTTTTATATTTGAAGAGAAAAATTATATGCACCCAGGACCTTTGGCTTTCTAAGCACTGCTCTACCGCTAAGTTATGCGGGCACTTCAATCTAAATACAAATTTTTGTCTTATACATTGTTAATTTCCGATCACCGCATGTTATGAGCCTTTGCTTTGATTATGCAAATGGTGGCTTCTTTTTATGAAGACATTTATTGGGAATTTAACACTACTTTATAAAGCCAGTAGGGCTTCTATTGACGTTTTTATTATTGATTTAACACTTCTCACTGAAGGATAAATTATATTTGAAGAGAAAAATTTTCGCCTAGACCGGGACTCGAACCCGGGACCCTTGGCTTTCCGCGCCAAGTGCTCTACCAACTGAGCTACCGAGGCGAGTTACGATCTAGACGCAAATTTTTCTCTTATGTACGTTGTAATTTCCTCGCGCCAAATGCTTGAAAACATAGCTTCTATCTTTGCAAATGGCGGCTTCTTAGTTAAGAAGACATTTATTGGGAATTTAACACTACCTTATAAAGCCAGTAGGGCTTCTATTGATGTTTTTATTATTGATTTAACACTTCTCACTGAAGGATAAATTATATTTAAAGAGAAAAATTATATGCTCAGACTGGGGTTTGAACCAGGACTTTTGGCTTTCTAGGCCAATGCTCTACCACTGAGCTATCTGGGCACTCTTCACATATAATTTATCCTTCAGTGAGAAGTGTTAAATTAATAATAAAGAACAGATAATGGAATTCTACGAAAACAGAAGTAAAGCTCCAGTGGATACTATGAAGTGGATTGATGAAGTCAAAAAGGACTTAAAATTGGCAGGAATTACTAAAGAAGATGTCCCGCGCCGTAGCCGAGTGGTTAAGGTAGGAAGCCTTGGCGCAGAGCTACGGGACTTGTGCTGGTTCAAGTCTCCATGGGGGAAGAAATTTTCTCATGATATTTCGGCCAGTATGGGACCGGTGCCCACCCAGCATCGTGAGGCAATTGTGTAGCTACAATAAGTAGCGGCTCCAGCTATAACGGCTGGGGGACTCGATATGCTGACCACATGTCACCCCTACACTGGCTGATTATCATCTACCTCTGTGATTGACACATGTGGATGTGAGGCCAGCAGCCGGCTGGTTGGCTAAGGGCCTTGTAGGCGTGTTGCGCCAGGAGTTTTACTAAAGAAGATATCCCAAACAGAGATATATTTAGAATTAAGGTGAATAAGTGGCAAGTTGACCAAGAGGACAAACCGAAGAAAAAAACTGGAACAACTTGGACAGATATTTGAAAACAAGCTCATAGCAAAAGAATGAAAGAAATTTGGGCTCAAACGCCTCTAAGTACTTTCCGTAGTCCTACATGGGCTCATCCGCAATAAAAAAAACACATCAAAAGAAGACATTTATTTGGGAAGTTTACATTACATTATAAAGCCAGTACGGTTTTTTTTGATGTTTCTATTATTTCTTTCCCTATTTTAATTAGTTTTTCTTTAGTCAATAATTAGTGTTGAAAATGATAGCTTCGCTACTGAAACTAGTTGGCTCTTTTAAATTTAAATTTGGTGATTTGGGTTTTATAAAACAATGGATTATTATTTGATTGCAGTTTGAATTGAGTCCAGTGGTGACTGGTGTAGTGTTTGTGATCAGCGGTATATCATACGGTATTTCTGCACCGGTGTATGGTCGCCTCTGCGACCGACAATATAATCCCAAGTTGATGATGGCGTTTGGTAGTATGTGCATTATGGGAGGCTACTTTCTGATTGGACCTCTGCCTGGGACAGACTTGCCTCAAACCCTGTGGATGATCATAGTGGGGCTTGTTATGGAAGGTTTTGGCACCGCTGCTATCATGGTGCCGTGTTTCTCTGACATTCTCAGTGCTGCCTAGTAAGTACTTTATCCTGGTGGAGTTAAGACCATGTGGCCTTCTCTTCCAGGACAAACATATGTTACATTTAAATACAAAACAAATATAATAACAGTACGTAGCAAACAATTACGGTCTTACTAATAAAAATCTCTAATACAGGCTTTCATCAGTTGTTTAATTATACAATATATAAGCCTTATGTAGATCATGTATAATTTCCTTACTAATAAACGTAGTGCCGGAGCTATATAACAAAACAGCAGTTATACACAATACGTCACATATTCGTCATCATAATGACGTCAGAACAATATTACTCACAGTTTGTAACAGAAATAAAACAACATCAACTAGTGATTAATTGTGTAAGAAATGAATATGGATAAGAATTAATAGAGATTCCCTAATTGAGGAGGTACGGAAAAAATAAGTGTGTTTTAATTTATATACATTTCCCTTGACGCTAGCGTCAAATAAAACGTAGAATTGGTTTCACAGATAATGTGCTGCCATCTAACGTAAAGAATTTCGACCAATTCTTGGAAACTAATAAAAGCTTTCCCCATTACTTATGAATTATATGCAGTGTTTTAATATGCGTTAGAAAACGTTCCAAATAGTAGGAAATGTTACCGACAACAAAATATCATTTCAAGCGAAAAAAAAAACACTATAGTTTGACCGGGAATCGAACCTATGACCTCACGCATCGTAGTCAGAAGCTCTAACCACAAGACTACCAAGTTAACATGTAGCTTCTTGCAATAATAGTTCCTCTATACTTAAATACATTTTTATAACGGTGTGTGTGTTATGTATTAAAGATGCAAGAAAGTCTTCTTAAAATAATATTATGAAGCATTTAAACTACATTCAGGTTAAATCTTGTCTACAGCAATTATTGTAGAACATATCCTTTTGTGATTCAATGTTCAATTTTAAAATATTTTTAGGCCTAATCGAGAATGAGTGTAACGAAAGGCATTTTATGATGCCTTTATTTTCCTACCCAGAGCTTTATTAATATTATTTATGCCCTGTGCATCCATCAAACAGTCGTTAAAGTGTTGCATTTTGGGTTAAATTTAAGGAAACTTTCATCAATATCATAAGAAAACAATCAGTTGATCTTGGAAGTCCGACATTTTGTCTAGTTATACAATCCTTAAACAAGGCTGGAGGCATGTATAACGATTCCCATGTAAAGTTGTACACCTCTTCTACACTGAACAGCTAATACAGTGTTTATTAGTAAGAATTTTCAACTGTAATGTGTATAAACCTTGTATAAAAGTTATATATGGATTATTAGTAAGAGGGTTAATATGTGTAAACTGGACAATAATAAAAATAATGTCTAATAATATAATAAAATTAAATATAATTAAAATCAAACCAATGGAAGAAAGTACACACAAAGGAATATCAGCTTGAATCTATTTTTTCATTTTTAACATTTCATTGAAAGAACACCTTAGAAATGTTAAAAAAATAGAGACATAGAAAAATCTGCTATACCTGCACATGGTCAGAAAAACACAGAATTGAAACTACGGGTCGAATGTATGAACGCATTAGACCATAAAAGGCGTTCTCTGCTGAGAAAGTTGTATCCTAATACGATTTTGCTTACTCAGAAATCTGTTCATGAGATAATAACTGTTGAAATTCGTAAGCTGCTGACGAGATAACTTAAGAGAGAAACTTATTGTGAGAATCCCTGATGGTAACCGATGTAGTTTGAAACCTTGCCGCATACCTTGCTGCTTTATCCAAGATGTCGGACCTTGAAGACTTCGATCTTGTTTTCGGTATATGCAGAGAAGAGGAATTTGATAGAGTCTACCAAACAATTCAACTGGAAGAACAGGAGAATCGGCATAATATTGCACGATGCAGAAGTCATTGTATACGGTATTATTTGTGGGACGCAAGCGTAAATGCGTTCCTCTAGCAGACAAAAATAACAGAAGTGGTTTTATCGTTGAGAATTCTGGGTAATTTCTTGCCAATTGCTACTTTAAATCGATTCTTTACTTTTCACTTTCTATTTCCATTTATCATTGTAGCAATAGTAATAATTCATTTATTAATTATGAAAACGACAACTTTCATGCATGACCAGTTAGTGGGTCGCTAATTCGATCTTTGCACTTGCTCACGGTGAATTAGCTCATCAGTGATTGGAAGTAATTTGAGTAGAGACTAATGTATTTGCATGCGGCCCTTAGTGATAATTGTGGAGAAGGAAATAAAGTGAAAAGGAAAATTTTACATGACAACTGTGTATTTATTTAAGTCTAAATAAGTGAGAGGAAAACCCTGTGCCATCAGCGACAATATCATACCTATAAGCGGAGAGAGGAAGAGAAGAATAATCCACAATGGGCAGATGGGGTTCGTTAGTCCTGCAAGACAACCCATCTAGGAGAGACAACTCCAGAATAAAACGGGGCAGACTGAGCTCCAAAGCTGGGTGAAGGCAATTGGCCTACGGAGGAAATCCTGAATAATAAACCCACCATGAAAACGGGCAGCAACCCACTTCAAGGTGTATCTTATACATTCCTCACAGTCCCAAATATCAAGCCTCGGATCAAAGACGGTGTTCTTTCAATGAAATGTTAAAAATTAACTTACATTAAATAAAATCAGCATTTTATTTTAATATACAGTAATAAATTTGGGAAATTTTAACATTATGAGGTTTTATTGATAAGAATCAAATGAATTGTGATTTCTTCTTACCTCATACTTCTATGTTTTTTTAAACACAGCACTGCTGTATCGGCGACTATCGTCACCATCCTCAGCTGTTTAGTTTAGAAAATGACTCCTTCAAAAGAACACCAGACGGCAGTTTGGATAATTACCAGTAAAAGAAACAATTGACAGTTGTGAAAACAGCTGACGATGGTCGTGGATACTGCAGTGCTATGTTTATAAAAAAACATAGAAGTATGAGGTAAGAAGAAATCACGATTCATTTAATTCTTATTAAAATCAGCAAGCATTCTCTCACAGGTTAGAGTATTTAAATTGTTATATTTAAAGAGAAAAATTTTCGCCTAGACCGGGACTCGAATCCGGGACCCTTGGCTTTCTGGGCCAAGTGCTCTACCAACTGAGCTACCGAGGCGAGTTACGATCTAGACGCAAATTTTTCTCTTATATACGTTGTAATTCCCTATTGCCAAATGCTAACTCACCTCGTTAGCTCAGTTGGTAGAGCACTTGGCCCGGAAAGCCAAGGGTCCCGGGTTCGAGTCCCGGTCTAGGCGAAAATTTTTCTCTTTAAATATAATTAATCTTTCATTGAGAAATGTTAAATTAATAATAATAACATCATTAGAAGCCTTACTAGCTTTATAAAGTAATGTTAAATTCCCAATAAATGTATTCTTAACTAAGAAGCCGCCATTTGCAAAGATAGAAGCAATGGTTTCAAAAGCATTTGGCGATAGGGAATTACAACGTATATAAGAGAAAAATTTGCGTCTAGATCGTAACTCGCCTCGGTAGCTGAGTTGGTAGAGCACTTGGCCCGGAAAGCCAAGGGTCCCGGGTTCGAGTCCCGGTCTAGGCGAAAATTTTTCTCTTTAAATATAATTAATCTTTCATTGAGAAATGTTAAATTAATAATAATAACATTATTTAAATTGTGTTCATATTAGCTTTATATTATATTATTTTTAGTCTGGACATCTTACCTCAATATTAATGTTGATTTGTTCTTGGACATGTTTCAAAACAATTCTGTTTTATCGTCAGCTTTCCCAGACTGGTTTTATTTATGTTGCATTATGTTGCACACCCTGGATGTTGATGTCAGCTCCATCCTGTGGTTGGCCAAAGAACCTCCAAACAAGGTCACGCTCCATCGGAATATCAAAATTCATAACTCTGTTTCTGTTCTTCTGAATATAAATTTTTTCCCAAATAGTCAGCTCTTTTGTATTTTCTAACTGTTTTAATAATTTAGTGTCTGAATTTATATCATGTTTTTCAGACCAAACATGAGCAGCAACTGCAGATTTTTCAATTTCCCCATTTTTAATATTTCTTATGTGTTCTTTGGTTCTAATTTTTAGGTTTCTTTTTGTTTTTCCTATACATATCTTTTCACAACCCATGCATTCAATTTTATATATTCCTGACTTTTTATTTTTATTAGTTTTTTCATTTTTGTTGGTTTTTATTAGTTTATTTAAACTGTAGTTATTTTTTGGTGCTAATTTAATATTAAACTTCTCAAATATATTTTGAAATTTATTATGTACCCAAGGGTGATATATGAATTTCCTATATTTTTTCATAGGTGGTTCTTCTTTTTCAAGAGTACTTCTGTTTATCGTAAGAAATATTAAAAATGGAGAAATAGAAAAATCTGCAGTTGCTGCTCATGTTTGGTCTGAAAAACATAATATAAATTCAGACACTAAATTATTAAAACAGTTAAAAATACAAAAGAGCTGACTATTTGGAAAAAATTTATATTCAGAAGAACAGAAACAGAGTTATGAATTTTGATATTCCGATGGAGTGTGACCTTGTTTGGAGGTTCTTTGGCCAACCACAGGATGGAGCTGACATCGACATCCAGGTTGTGCAACATAATGCAACATAAATAAAACCAGTCTGGGAAAGCTGACGATAAAACAGAATTGTTTAGAAACATATCCAAGAACAAATCAACATTAATATTGAGGTAAGATGTCCAGACTAAAAATAATATAATTAAAATAACCTCAAAATATAACTTGCTAACATTAAATATTAATTAGGTTTATATGTTGGTTGCATCTGTTGACACATGCACATGCTCTTGTCACATGATGTAAATTGTTTCCTAACATTGAAATGCACTGCAAGTATCAATTAATACATTTTCATGACTCACCTCAAATTTGTAGTATAAATGTCCATCGTTATGTGGTCTTGTGCCTTGTCATGCAGCAGGCCCGAATTTCATCCTCAGTTGAGACAGTTTCTGGATGAGGTTTTATTCAAGATTTCTCCGTACCTGTAAGGCAAATGTCAAGAAATGTAATATTTAATAGGAAATAACAGTATGAGGTTTATTTTATTATTATAAGAAGGGCGAGGAAGTTTAGGCTCATTGCAGAGATCTTGTCATCCCAACTCCTTTTAAAAATGTTAAACTGAAAATATATAAAACTGTTATTCTACCAGTTATATTATATGGGTGCGAAACGTGGACTCTTACTTTAAAGGAGGAAAGGAGATTACGAGTATTTGAGCATATAGTTCTTAGGAAAATTTTTGAACTGTAAAGAGATGAAGGAGAAACTGCACTTAAACTAGCGAAAAATATTTTTAAAGTCCTATAGAACAAGAGTTTGCATGCGCCAGAGTTTATAGAGCCAGTGATAACCCACAATCGAATCACATAATATTATCATCCTTGATTACTATCTGTCACTATGAAATTTAAATGACCAATAATTGCAATAAATCCCCAAATCTACGTTTAAAAAATATATTAATAATATTAAAATTAGCAAACGTTTATTAAAAATGGGTGTACACTTACTTATCACTCCCTAATGCTGAACCAACCAGCGATAACCCAAAACAGCGATAGAAAAATCATAGACTAAGTAATATACTCTGTGGAGAAAATAGCAGTTAGCATCACAATATTGTCTAACAGTGTCATAATATCGTGATTTGCATATTTAAATAAATACTTCAAAATTGTCTAATAATGTTATAAAAATTGTTTGAAAAATTTAAAACCCTCAGGGGTCCTCATCTAGGGGATATGTGGATGGCGACCACAAGGTGCCCAAGCTGAGCAAAACATTTCTTTCACTTACTTGTGTTTTGCACTCTTTTAACTTTACTATCTAATCTCGCTTGGTTAACTCTTGTTTTTTCGATCCCGACGCTATTAGGGCATTCGAGGGCTAGGGAGTCTTTCCTTTCTTCCATTTCTTCTTTTCTTTATTTTCTTTTCTTCTCCAGAAAAGCCTGGCCAGAGGCTATAAGATGGCAGCCCCATCACTGGTCTTGCCTTCCTTTGGCCAGCAACCAATCGAAGGGACTATTATTATGCTTTCAAGTCTTATACGAGAATTTCCCGGAAAACGCTGGAGGGAAAATTTTCTATAGGATCGTAACAGGCCTTGGCCTAATACTTGGAAGGAAGAAGAAGAAAAATTTAAAATATTAAATAATGTTAGTAAATACAGAAGAAGAGCTATAGTTTACAATAATATACTAAAAAATCAAGCGCTAGTAAAAGTGCAGTTGAGCCGAGATGAACAGACAGGTGAATGGAGAAGACTATTAAACAGTGAACTACATGGTCTGTATAGGAAGCCAGATATAATATGAACAGTTAAGGCTTGTAGACTGCACGAATGGGGAGCAAAATACATACATTGAAGCTTCTTGTGGGAAAACACCCAGTTGGTAGACCAAGAATGAGGTGGGAGAATAACTTAACCATGATTTGAGGGAAGTAGATTATACTGGGGATGATTGGAGAGCATTGGCTCAGGATAGGGATGTGGAGACCTTATGTCCATGTGGCCATGAACCTACAGGTTCGATAGTGGCAGTGAGTAAGTGAGTAAGGGCTCAGAAGTTGGGAACGTGTAAAATGACTATAAAAGACCTTTAAAAGGACCTAAAGTTATCTTATAAAATACTTAAATAATTTAGTGTCTGAATTTATATTATGTTTTTCAGACCAAATATGAGCAGCAACTGCAGATTTTTCTATTTCCCCATTTTTAATATTTCTTATGTGTTCATTGGTTCTAATTTTTAGGTTTCTTTTTGTTTTTCCTATATATATCTTTTCACAACCCATGCATTCAATTTGATATATTCCTGACTTTATTTTTATCAGTTTTTTTGTTTTTATTAGTTTTAAACTGTAGTTATTTTTTTGGTGCTAATTTAATATTAAACTTCTCAAATATCTTTTAGAATTTATTGTGTACCCGAGGGTGATATGTGAATTTCCTATATTTTTTCATAGGTGGTTCTTCATTTTCGAGAGTATTTCTGTTTATCATAAGAAATACTAAAAATGCGGAAATTGAAAAATCTGCAGTTGCTGCTCATGTTTGGTCTGAAAAACATAATATAAATTCAGGCACTAAATTATTAAAACAACTTTTATAAGATTCATTATGTGTTCCGTTGAGGTTTATTCAAAATTAATATAAAATTATAGAATATTCACCTGAAAGGTCCGTCTCCTCAACTTAATTATCATTTAACTGTAGCGCTTTCGGGACTTGTCCCATCATCAACCCCCTCTACCAGATCTTCAGTGAAACACCAGTTTTGAATCCTGCCGATGATGGGACAAGTCCCGAAAGCGCTACAGTTAAATGATAATTAAGTTGAGGAGACGGACCTTTCAGGTGAATATTCTATAATTTTATATTAATTATTAAAACAGTTAGAAGATACAAAAGAGCTGACTATTTGGGAAAAAATCTATATTCAGAAGAACAAAAACAGAGTTATGAATTTTGAAATACCGACGGAGCGTGACTTTGTTTGGAGGTTCTTTGGCCAACCATAGGATGGAGCTGACATTGACATCCAGGTTGTGCAACATAAATCTAACCAGTCTGGGCAAGATACCGATAATGATAATGATATACGGGGTGAATCATAAATATGGCTATACCTTTGATCGCGTTGTGTGATGAAAATATTACCATTACAGGAAATATGAAATTACCGTTGGAAAGGCAACTATTCAAATTACAACAATGGAATAAAACAAAACAGTGTAGAACTTACGTCATTAGTCAAAATGGCGTTGCATATGCAACAGCAAATTACAATTGCTGCATGGGCAATAACGTATGATAATGATCGTGAGGCCGCAAGACGTGAGTTTAACGTAGCATTGCAGCCGTCAAGTGTGGGAAAGTGGAGAAAACGACTGCTGGAAATGGGAAGGATGCAGAAAATCAAACCTCCTGGAAGGCCTCGCATTAGCACAGATGCAGAAACAACAAAGAGAATTGTGGAGGCGTTCGACAATAGCCCACAAAAATCAACCCGCCAAGCTGTACGTAACCAGTGATTTGTTTTGTTTTGTTCTATTGTTGTAATTTGAAGGATTCCCTTTCCAATGATAACATCATATTTCCTTTAATGATAATATTTTCGTCACAAAATGCGATCAAATGTATAGCCATATTTCTGAATCACTCTGTAATTGAAACATCTTCAAGAACAAATCAACATTAATATTGAGGTAAGAGATATAACGAAGTTTTATATTTATGCAAAAAGAGTGAAATTCTGAATGTTGTGTGTTTTCAGTAAGAGGGGATTCCCAAACGACCTTTCTACATATGGAGTTGTCTCTGGAATATGGGCATCTGCATTTTCTCTTGGTGCTTTCATTGGTCCGTCCATGGCAGGATTCCTCTACGACAAAGTTGGATTCCAACTTGCTACTCTGTTCCCCATCTCAGCCGAAATCGCTATCGTAAGTTCTCATCTGTTAAAATTTTGTAAATTAATGAGTCATTTTTTCACATCTTACCTCATAGTTCATGATCATCATCATCATAGTACATTCACGAATTTAGGCCATTTGTTGACCTGTCTCGACCTCAAGAGAAACACCATCCAGAAGTCTTTTGAGTGGACGTCCTGGTCTTCTTCTTCCTGCAGGTTGATATCTTAACATTTGTTTGGGTATTCTGTGATCTTCCATTCGATGAACATGTTGCATCCATAAATAGTCAGTGGAGAACATATTCTTATCGACTCACCTCGTATGATTTCAAATTTCTTTGATACCGACGGTTTCAGAAAAATATCATGTCGCTCTTCAGTCATGGCTTCCACTGATGAAATTCTGTGATTGTTGATTTCTCTAATGACATCACCTCTTGTGCTGCCATCTTTCGTTGGGATTATAAACTCTGTAATTAAATTTTTATCCACCGAAATATCGAAATTCATAGATCGATATTTATTCTTCGGTATCAAAGAAATTTGAAATCATATGAGGTGAGTCGATAAAAATATGTTCTCCACTCACTATTAATGATATAACCTCATAATGTTTACTTCCCAATATTAATTTAAACATGTTGCATCCATCTTGACTTATAATCAGAAATTTTGTTTTCTAAAGGTTCCATGTGTAATTCTTCTAAGATGTCTTCATTTTTTTGTGATCTAGTAGTGTGTATCTTGCAGTCCTCTGAAGGTATCTCATTTCAGCAGATCTAAGTCTGTGTATATCCTTCTGTTTCAACGTCCATACTTCGCTACCATACAAAAGAGTTGGAAGAGCCAGTGTTTTATACACTTTCAGTCTTGAATGCTTTTGGACTAACTGTGGCTTGAAGATAGAATTTATTAACCCTAAAATTCTTAAAAATTTAGATATTTTTGCATTTACATCCTTTTCTTCTTCATATGAGATATTGCATCCTAGATATGTAAAATTATTATTCCGATTCCGATTGAGGGTCTTTCCACTTTTCAGCGGTTGCCCTTTTACCAGCCGGCTGCTGGCCCTTCACATCCACATGTGTCAATCACAGAGGTAGATGATCAACAGCCAGTGTAGGGGTGACATATGGTTAGCGTGTCGAGTCCCCCAGCCGTTATAGCTGGTTCCTCAACTTGGAGCCGCTACTTATTGTAGCTACCCAATTGCCTCACGATGCTGGGTGGGCACCGGTCCCATACTGGCCGAAATACCATGAGAAAATGTCTTCCCCCATGGAGACTCGAACCAGCGCAAGTCCCGTAGCTCTGCGCCAAGGCTTCCTACCTTAACCGCTCGGCTACGGCGCGGGACAAAAAAAAAATTATTATTCATCTGCTCCAAAATGTTATTGTCAAGTACAATTTTACTTCTGACAGGATCTACACCTTGAAATGCCATAATTTTTTGTTTTCTCTGTAGATATCTTCAATCCATATTCTTCTGTAATTTTGTTAAGTTCATACAGACCTTTCTGTAGATTATCTTCTGAACATTTTGCAAAAAAACCCATCAAAATCGGATCAACGTCAAAAAGTATTGCATAAGCAATTTATCTTATCAGAATTAGAAACAAATAATGTAATTAGTTTTGACCTAATCCCATGGTATTAACGTTATGACTGCGCATAGAATATGAACAAACAAACCAACAAACAAACATTAGATGTATAACAATCTATAAACTTTTCATTAGAACTAAAATATCAAAATTTATCACAACACGTAATCATCATGTTCAAGGTATGGGCCTGTTGGTCCGTTCCGCTTCCCGGTGCACTATATGCTGCAGGTGCAGGTCATCCTTCCAACGTCGTTTTGATCTTCCTACATTTCTTCAGCCTAGAGGTTTATAATGAAGCAGCTGTTTTGATAAACGATTATTTGACATTCTTTGTACATGTTCAAACCATTTACATTTATTTCTGTTTATTCTCTCGTTTATATTATATATTTGTAATTCATCTCTGATATCTTGACTTCTCTTTTGATCTCTTAAAGATACACCTGCAACTGATGTCAGAAACCTCATTTCTATTGTCTCAATTTTATGTTTATTAGAGATTGTTAAAGGCCAAGTCTCAAACGCGTATGTTTATCTCAACACTTATATAAATAAGAATTAAATGAATCGTGATTTCTTCTTACCTCATACTTCTATGTTTTTGAACACAGCACTGCAGTATCAGCGACCATCGTCACCATCCTCAGCTGTTTTCATGACTGTCAATTTTTTCTTTTGCCGGTAATTATCCAAACTGCCATCTGGCGTTCTTTTGAAGGAATTGTTTTTTAAACTGCCATCTGGTGTTCTTTTGAAGGAATCATTTTCTAAACTGCCATCTGTTGTATTTTTGAAGAACTTTGTAATCAAGCTCGGTTCGTCTGGAATCTCGCTGTTTATGGTTCTAGTATGGTTTTTTTGAATATATATTTTTTCCCAAACTGTTAATTCCAAAGGTTTTGATAGATGTTTTAAAAGTTTTGCTTCTTTTTCAATCCTATGATGCTCTAATAAACTATGTGCTGCTATAGCTGATTTTTCAATTTCTCCATTCTTTATGTTTCTGAAGTGTTCTTTTTTTACGAGTTTCCTAAGAAAAACTTGACAGTTGTGAAAACAGCTGAGGATGGTGACGATGGTCGCTGATACTGAAGTACTGTGTTTAAAAAACATAGAAGTATGAGGTAAGAAGAAATCATGATTCATTAATTAAATAAAAATAAAACGTAGTTTTATTTGATTTTCATATTTATTATATAATTCAGTGACAGCTGTTTCGGTACACTGTACCTTCTTCAGACATGTTAACAAATTATGAATTGTGTTCCAAGTGATCTAAGCAACAATACAACAATATTTATTTAAATTTTTAAATTTAACAAAGGGGATTCATTCAAATCAAGTTGGGAATTTAACAGTTTTTTACTACTTTTAAATTTATTAATTTCTACAGCCTCCAAAAGATCTAACTTCTTAATCATGATTCATTTAATTCTTATGAATTAAATCTCATAATATTAAAAATTCCCAAATTTATTATATAAACTTATATAAATATTAAAAACCTATGAAATATGGAGCACTTAGGTGGTGGATATTTTCTTATATCAACAATGTTAACAATTAAATGGCAATGTGAGAAAAGAACATTAAATAAATTATGAAATTTGAAGTTTACATTAAGGTAGTGTATTTAGGAATTAAGAAGTAAAATGTGTTTGGTTGTGTTGCAGTTTGTGTCAGTATTTGGCTTCATCTTGTGCAGGAGACGAAGGAGAATGGTTCTTGTTTCAAATTCCAACGGCAATCGTAATGGACAGTATTTACATCAAGAAATACCTCTGATCAGTACAAAACAAGATGACAATGTGGACGTCAACTCTAACGGATACAACACCTTTGGTAGTCAAGTGTTCTAGTTTGTCTCTACTTTAGTGATCTCAGATGTAGAACATGTCTCCAAACATTTTATAAATTTTGTCAGACATATCTCTGGCTGAGTCTAGTATTTGTCACTCACAACACTACATTCTTATGCCACTCTTGCATTGCACACTTTTACAATTTATAACAACATTTCATACTATTTTCAACATTTTGGAACCATTTTATAAACATTTTTCTTACGATAAGAATTAAATTAATATTATTAAATTAATATTAAGAAGCTAAAGCTGTTACTATGATTGAAATAAGTATATTAAAGTACACTACTAAATTATTGTAATCAAATGGTAAAGAGAAAAATTTCAGGCATAAATTTTTCTTGACGATTTTATTATTAATTTAACACTTCTCATTGAAGGATAAATTATATTTGAAGAGAAAAATTTTTGCCTAGACCGATTAATAGAAAAATTTTTCTCTTCAAATATAATTTATCCTTCAATGAGAAGTGTTAAATTAATAATAAAATCGTCAATAGAAGCCCTACTGGCTTTAAAAAGTAGTGTTAAATTCCCAATAAATGTCTTCTTAACTAAGAAGCTGCCATTTGCAAAGATAGAAGCTATAGATTTCAAGCATTTGGCGCGAGGGAATTACAATGTACACAAGAGAAAAATTTGCGTCTAGATCGTAACTCGCCTCGGTAGCTCAGTTGGTAGAGCACTTGGCCCGGAAAGCCAAGGGTCCCGGGTTCGAGTCCCGGTCTAGGCGAAAATTTTTCTCTTCAAATATAATAAATTTTTCTCTTTACCATTTGATTACAATAATTTAGTAGTGTACTTTAATATACTTATTTCAATCATAGTAACAGCTTTAGCTTCTTAATATTAATTTAATAAAATAATGCTATAGCTATGTGGAGTCCCTTCATGTCTTCTTCAGGTAGAAGCCATTCATTGTGTATTTGTGAATGATTCATAGCATTTGAATGTGGGACCAAGACAGTAAGGTAAAGGAAGGATTTATGCTTGGATGGGAAGGAAGCCTGGATTAGCTCAATGGTTAGAGCATCAGCACAGAAAGCTGAAGGTTCAGAGTTCGATTCCCGGTTCAGGCATAAATTTTTCTCTTTACCATTTGATTACATTAAATTAATATTTTTAATACCTCGCCTCATATCCTTTATTCTTATGGTCATTGAGTCCCATTTGGGGCATGAGTTAAATAGTCACTAACAACAGATGGAGTAAGAAGCAGTGTTCCTGAACAACAGAACATCAGTCATGTAACTACTGAAGATGTAACCACTAAGGTTATGAAACAGGTCTAATTACAAGACAGGACATGAGGTGAAGAGAATTTTGTTTAAAAAATTTAGTTAGTTTATTTTTAAGTTAGGTTGGTAATGCTGTTGGTAATTTTGATCTCCTTACTTAACAGTTTTGTAACTCTCGTGTTTTTGATAAAATAAATATTATTTATTGTTTAACTTATTGTAATGTTACATAAGTGAATTAAGTATATTTGATAATAATTTGTGTAGTGTATATTTCAATCACTGGCACTATCAAACCTGTACTGATATAAGCTCTCCATTCATTCCTATCTTGAGATGTTTTCCAATCATTCCCTGTATAATCTACTTCCCTCATATCATAGTTAACGTTAATCTCCCACCTCATTCTTGGTCTACCAACTGAGCGTTTTCTCTCTGGTTTGCCTACAAAAAGCTTCCATCAAAGCCTTTCATTCCCCATACATGCAACATGTCCTGCCCATCACTGTTTACGAGACTTAACTGTTCTTATTATATCTGGCTTCCTATAAAGACCATGTAGTTCACTGTTATGTAGTCTTCTCCATTCACCTGTCTGTTCATCTCTCTTTGGTCCAAAAATGTTCCTAAGTACTTTATTCTCAAATACTTGTAATCTCATTTCCTCCCTTAAAGTAAGAGTCCATGTTTCGCATCCATATAATATAACTGGTAGAATAACAGTTTTATATATTTTCAGTTTAACGTTTTTTGAAAGGAGTTGGGACATCAAGAGTCTCTGCAATGCATAATAGCACGCATTTCCAGAATTGAGCCTATGTTTAATTTCTTTGTGCATCTCATTCCTATTTGTGATTATTGTTCCTAGATATTTGAATTCAGCCACTTCCTCAAAACTTCACTCATTTGTCACAACATAGTTTTATTATTGTGTTAGCTTGGAACCTCTAGTTCTAGCTAATTCTAACTCACTGGCACTATCAAACCCATAGGTTCATGACCACACAGACATAAACTCTCCATACATCCCTATCCTGAGCTACTGTTGAGCCTTTGCCATGGATTTTCTGAAGTAGTCCTCGCCTAGAGAACCGAATAGGGAACTATTTTATCTATGGAAAATTTTACTCCAGTGGAACCAATGTCCGCATTTCTTGATAGTTGTTTTTAATATTGTGAAAGATCATCACTATTTAGAAAAGAGCTGCCCAAAATTATCTGTATCACGGGTCAAATGGAAGGAACATTAACGTAGTGAGGGCCATAGGCCTTGTTATAGCTTTTGTGGATTATTTTTATTATTAAAAATCAGAAATACGATCATCACACAACAAATGAAAGTCCAAAATTTAATACTAGATTTTGTAAGATACAGACAACTAGAATGGTTTGGTCATATATGTAGGATGCCAGGGAAAAAATTACCCAGACAAGCTTTGGAATGGATTCCACGTGGGAAAGGAAAGAGAGGTCGACCAAGATTTAAATGGATGTGTGATGTATGAGGGAGCTAGGTCTGGAAGAATTGGAATGGGAAGATAGAGAAGAATGGAGAAAGAAGATAAACATTTAAAAAGCTTTAGGCACAGGAAGATAGTTTTTACATTGTAAACCTGTTTATAAATAAATTTGTAGATGAGATAAAACAAGAAACAGTGTAATTAAACGTTCAAACTTCAATTGTTTTTTTTTCAAATACCCCAGGTTTGTCTTTCGACATTCCTGGTTTCTCTCCTGGCACGGCGTACTTGTAACCCACTTCTGAGGTTGGGGCACCTGGAAGGCGGGGGTACATTGCCCCAATGATATGATGGGTGATGATGATGATAGTGGTGCACCAGGAGAGTCCCTAATCCCAAGCTTAATCTAAGATGAATATGAATGATGATGATTGCGATGGCCATATGATTTGTTAGGTTAGGAAGAGTGATGTTAGTGTACAGCCATTTGTAATAAACATTTTAAAAATGTGACTTTATAATGGATTTCAGATGTACGACATGGCTAAGGTTCTTTAATAAATATTGTATAAAATACGTATGTGAGAATAAGGCGGTAGATCAATTGTAAATATTTATTAAAAGAGCTCATAATGCACGTTTTTAAATTTTAATAATCGAAACTAAATTAACATGTTTTATTTATTTCCATTCTTCCTTTCTGTTAAAATTAAAGAAAATCTTTAGGTCTGAGAGGCTGAGTACAAATAATTCCATAATTTAAGATTAATTAATACGTTATTTATTCCTATAAAAGTTCAATTCCATGATTATTCACCAGATGGTGTTATATAATTATAATTCATAATTTTACCACCAGACAGTGCTGAATTTCATATTAGTACCAGAAAAAAATCGAAAAAATTTAGATGTCGTTAGTTGTTCTACACTAGTGCTGCTTGTGGCATGTATGCGAAACTTGTCCACTTTCTTCTCTGGTACTCTGTGGGTGTGGAGGAGAATGTGATGTGCAACCTGCTAAAGCATTTTACATCTCACCTTGTGATTTTCACAGGATCAGTTTCTGAAGCCAACACTTCCATCCTCAGCCAAAACTCCAACTGTTGAAACGAGTCCTGTGGAAACCACAAAGTTTTATGGGGTGATATGTAAAAAGTTTTCTCTGAATTAATATTATCTGTACATTAATACGTGAAGAAAAAGAACTTTGCGTCCCTTTTTAAGCAGATTGCACACACGGATGTGTGTGATATTTGGCATAATTAAAGTTCATATAGAGAAGGAGCGCAGAAAAATAAAATTTATGTATAATATGTGTTACAAATAAATTAAATAAATTGTCTTCTTCTTCTTCTTCCTTCCAAGTATTAGGCCAAGGCCTGTTATGATCCTATAGAAAATTTTCCCTCCAGCGTTTCATAGGACGGCCCAGTGATCTTCGTCCTCTTGGTATATAATTATAAACAGCTTTGGGGATCCGATTTGAACTCATTGGTCGTCATTAGTTTGATGCTCCGGGAAATTCTCGTATAAGACTTGAAAGCATAATAATAGTCCCTTCGATTGGTTGCTGGCCAAAGGAAGGCAAGACCAGTGATGGGGCTGCCATCTTATAGCCTCTGGTCAGGCTTTTCTGGAGAAGAAAAGAAAATAAAGGAAAGAAGAAATGGAAGAAAGGAAAGACTCCCTAGCCCTCGGATGCCCTAATAGCGTCGGGGTCGAAAAAAACAAGAGTTAACCAAGAGAGGTTAGATAGTAAAGTTAAAAGAGTGCAAAACACAAGTAAGTGGAAGCAATGTTTTGCTCAGCTTGGGCACCTTGTGGTCGCCATCCACATATCCCCTAAATGAGGACCCCTGAGGGTTAAATAAATTGTCTCTAAGGAATTTATGTGTATTACTGATTCATTTGTTTACGTTCATACTGAAAGTGCATTGTGCAGCAGCAATGTGAATTGACTTACTCTCGCGTATTTATTATTAGTGGTTTATAAAGTGAGTACATTTTATTATTTAAATTTAAATTAAACCCTGTCTAATCTTGGTTTCAGTAATTTCATTACATATTACACATCCAAGTTAACTGTTCACGGGCGGAGGGGAAGAGTTTTAGCGCTAGTGTCGCCGATCTACTGAATCTGTGGAAGGGATGTAGGAGAAAACTGTACATCCGATCACGTATTGAAATTTTTCAACTTCAAATGTGCGGGGAGAATCTCTAAACACGTGTGACACATGGTTGTCAAATTAGTCATTTAAGCACGGAACGCTCAAGCGGTCGGACCATTCAAAATCACAGTATTTGTCGTCTCTCCGTTACCAGTCTGACAATAAATCACAAGTGGCAACATGTAATGAGAAGGGCAAGGAAGGGACAGCTCATTCCTAGACGTAACCCCAAAAGTAACAGGGTTGTCAAGTTAGTCATTCTGCCACTGACCGCGCAGAACGACGGATCATTAAAATACATAGTATTTGTCAGCTCTCTACCTGACAATCAAACAACATAATACAAAGGACAGGAAGTGGCAACATAGTAAGGAAGAGAAAGAGAAAGACAGTTTGTTAGTTAACATATTTTCCGCCTGCACAAAACACTTGGATGGGTAATATATATTTTTTTTATATTTAGATATTCGCATAAATTGCATCTCATTTGCTGTTATTCGGCTTTCACCTCTTCTTCGTATTGTCCATGCTTCACTACCAACTGGAAAGCCCATCTTCAACAAATGCCATCTCATAGAATTCCAAAAGCCATACTTCACTACTGCCCCCAAGGCAAAAGATCGCTGGGACGTCCAAAAAAGTGCTGGATGGAAAATTCCTCTTTGAGACCATAACAGGCCACATGGCCTAATACTTGCATGGATGATGATGATGAGATATTCACATTTAATTCCATTATGCCTCGACACAGAACATTGATGGGTCAGAGTGAGAGACAAATAAGAAGGGATATATATTCCTGTACACATAATAATAGGCCAAATGCAAATTTAAATAGTATACAAATGTAAAATGATGAGTTACTGTTTTTTAAATATGGCTTAGCCAAGCTATACCACATATTTCCTATCATTCGTGTTTTTAAAATAAATTAAAAATTATTGACTTAGGCTTTCACGGCCGGAGTTACGATGATCTTGTAGAAGATTTCCGGGCTGTTGCCATCGGGAACGTAGCTAATCCTCTGAGTTAAAAAAAAAAAAAAAAAAAAAAAAGGAATTCTCCTTTCACATAAATTAATGATTCGGGCTGAGGTTCCCTATGTGTCTGCCAAGATTTTCCATACATTCTTATGCCATTGTTGCACTAAACACTTTTCGACCATTTATAATAACGTTTCGTACTATTTGAGTAAAAGGCGCACTAGAATGGACCAGATAAGAAACGAGGATATCCGTGAAGAACTGCAGATCTACTCCATAAAAGAAAAGATATTTAACAACAAGATACAGTGGAAAGAACATGTAGAAAGAATGGAAGAAAGTAGATTACCAAATAAAATCTTCCATTATTTTCCAAGAGGAAGAAGAGATGTCGGACGTCCTCGGAAGAGATGGTCTTAGATCTATTAGTGAAGACGGAACAGGCAACTCTTGCCTAAACCAGGAAGCGAAGAAGACTATTTTAAACATTTTTGAACCATTTTATAAACATTTCTTACGATTTTTAAATAGTTATATGATTACGCGAATATTGTAAATCGAGTTCTACAGATGCTTAATGTAACAGTGAACTTTATCCAACGATTCGTTTTATCTGTAATACGCAACAATGTAAGGAATTTAAACCAGAAAAATGTCTAATGAATTCAATGATGATTTTAAAGTAAAAGCGAAGAAACGAATATTTCGTGTAAAACAAAGCGTATTTCGATGTGAACAGATGGTTTTATGTGCCGTGTATTTAGGGACCGATACAGCTTATGAATGCGTAGCGTCATTAGGTGAATTAGGTGCTGTTCAATTCAGGAATGTAAGTGTTATGCACAAAATAGTGTCTAATTTTTATTTAAGATCTGAAGAAAACATTTTATGTTTGTATCCAATGATTGAATTTGAGAGGATTCTTCACTAGAATTAAAATATAGACATATACAGGAACGATCTCAAAAATGTTATCCAAATATATATGTACACATTCTTGCGATTAGCCTACCTTTTATTTGAACTGGAAACTCCATGCGATAGATAATTTTTACAGCATTTATCAACCACTAGTTGTTGCATATTATTCATTGCAACCGCACAATAAAATATAAATTTATTGTATTTTTCGACCATATATTCTCATTTATCTTTAATTATCTAAGACTATTTTGTGTTATCCTTATACTTTCAATCTAATGATCGTAGAATAAAAAGTATCATGAAAATCAGTCCCACTTTGTTATGGTTTTTGGCGTCTAGAAAATATTATTGCTCTAATGGAGCAATTCCTGCTAGTAAACGTGTCCTTTTATGTGAGATTTATTTATTAATTAATTAATTTTAAATAAATAATTAAGTTAATTAGTTTCACCTATAACTTTGCCAATTGAGTGGGTGCCCGATTTATGAAAAAAATATCATTATGGAACGTAAAATGATCACTCAATTATTTAATAAAGTTAAGGGGTGAACTCAATTACTGGAACAGCGGCTAGCGGAGGTACCTCTGAAACATATTGTTCTTATGAGCAATATTCTTTTGATGAAACTTATTTTTTCACGTACGGGCGTGATCAAAGAATAGTACGCAACTAATATATCGCGCGTTGTTTACTCAGCGAGAATATTCCTCACCCACTGGCGTTTCTGTAGTCACAATCTACAAAATTCCAAATGTTAATGTTGCTCTTTTTAGTAACCACATTTAGATTTTAGTAGTTGAAGTGAAAATAATTGTGCCGTAAACTTATGTTGGTGCTGTACTTATGCTATAAGGAGAAGAGGGAGATACATTTCCCATCTCTGTCACTCAATCTGCGGCGTCAAGTGCCAACATCATCCCCATAAGAGCAATACTATATTCTAGACATAGAAAATCCGATAGACTGAGTATTTATTGCTACTTTTTTTTTTATGATCATGCAACTTAAACTCTAAACTCCAGGGCGGCAGATGTTGAATATGTTTTTTTTTAATTATTCTAAGTAACTATGACTACGGTATATAAAGTTCATTTGTTGGAATTCCGAAGTAAGAATGCAATTTGTACTCAATTTATTTCGTTAGCTGAGAAAATAGACAGTCATAAAAAAAAAGGGGGGGGGCAAATTAAATGTACTGCAGAAATGTTACAAGTTTATCATATAATATGTACTTACTTACTCACTGGCACTATCGAACCCGTAGGTTCATGGTTCCCTCAAATCATAGTTAATGTTATTCTCCCACCTCATTCTTGGTCTACCAACTGGGCGTTTTCCTACAAGAAGCTTCCATGCACGTCTTTCATTCCCCATACGTGCAACATGTCCTGCCCATCGCAGTCTACGAGACTTAACTGTTCTTATTATATCTGGCTTATATAAAGTTAATTGTTATGCAGTCTTCTCCATTCACCTGTCTGTTCATCTCTCTTTGGTCCAAAAATGTTCCTAAGTACTTTATTGTCGAATACTTGTAATGTAGGCCTATATAATTCATTTCGTTAGGCTAGGATGGTTTATATTTGTATACATCAAATTGAGAAAACTCAATCATGAAGCAGTATGGCGACAATGTAAGCCTGATGTAATTTAAAAAAAAAGTGGCATAAATATGTAATGAAGTTGAATGGGGAATTGATTTTGGAACAATCAGAGCAAATGTCAAATTGGCATTTATATTTACAACGCATGCAACCATCAAGAATTACTTTACAGCCATATACAGGGTGCCCTAAAATTCCCCACAAACTTCTAGGACTTGTAGAGGGGACTGGGTTGATAATATTTAGAATTGGAAACTGTGTCCGGACGTGCTACAGCCGCTTGAAAACATGTTTTTAACGCGACCACTTTTACAAGTAATTTATTATGAGGCGTGACACAGTACATCACTTGTTTTACAATTCAAAAAAGGAAACTGAATCATGACTTGCATTAATAATCCCGGATACATCCTCCACAATCAATTTTTGTAGTTTTCAAAATTTCGAAACATTTTGACATTTTTCGAAAAGACACCAAGCAATGAAGAGAGCAGCTATGAATTCTGGCGACGGAACGGATCAAGTGAGGCTCGTGATGATGATAATATAAAGTGTGACTATGTTCTCAAGTCGCTACCTGAACTCAATTTTACTGTTTTTTTACTCGAATTCTTCGTATTTACACCGAAAAACGTATAAAATATGACACGAGCAATTAATTTTCAGCAACCATAAAAATAAAATTTTCATAACATTAAAACTCCATGATCTGAGAATGTAGCTGAACGATTGTAAACAATTAAGGCCTCTGACATTAACTAACTTTGAACCCGTAGGTTCATGGAAGCGCGGACATGAGCTCTCAATATATCCTTATCCTGAGCTAATGTTTTCCATTCATCCCCTGTATAATCTACTTCCCCCAAGTCATGGTTAATGTTATTCTCCCACTTCGTTCTTGCCCTACCTACTGGGCGCATTCCTTCAGATTTTCCTACAAAGTCTCCATGCTCCTCTTTCATTCCTCATCCCATCTATACCACATGACCTGCCCTCTGGTTTTCCTACATAAAGTTTCCATAATGCTCTTTCGTTCCCTATTCGTGCCACATGTCCTGCCCATCGCAGTCTACAAGACTTAACTGTTCTTATATCTGGCTTCCTATAAAGGCCATGTAGTTCAGTGTTATGTAGTTTTCTCCGTTCACCTGTGAGTTCATCTCTCTTTGGTCCAAAAAATCCTAAGAACTTTATTTCCAAATACTTGTAATTTCGTTCCCTCCCTTAAAGTAAAAATCCATGTTTCGCATCCATATAACTGGTAGAATAATACTTTTATATATTTTCAGTTCAACATATTTTGAAAGGAGTTGGTATTATAGTGTTATTATTATCATTTATTTTATATACCGGTCCTATATACTATTGTCATTATATTATTATTATTACTGTTATTCCTCATTATCCTCGTTATTAATGTTTCAAATTTTACAGTTAACTCAATATTTGTTATGTTAAGGTATATAAAATGATTATTAGGGATATGCGGAAAGCTTATGTCCGCGCCGCCATGAACAATATGGTTAATGAAAGTGTGACACCTGTTTACATAGTCTGAGCAATAAGTAAGAGAGGCAACACTGTTCGTTACATTGATCGTCTCCGGACAATCGGAAAGTAGGTCAATGGCTCTGTATGAAATTTCAATAAAATTTTACACATTAAGATGTTTTTAATATTTACACAATATCTATCAAACCAATGTAAAAATTTAACATTTTCAAACAATCTTGGGAAAATATGCTATTAAAATATGCTATTGAAATACCTCTGAGTCATTTGGATGAATATATATTTTACTTTATTTTGCAAAGTTTTTAAGTATTTTGTTTATAATGTTATAATAAGTTCAATCGTGCTGTCAGGATTTGACACACCTTCAGCAAGGTCACACGAGCATTTCTACTTCGACTGTCTTTTGTTTTTTGGCAACACCGCTTTTTTACTTCCCTTCAAATCCTACTAAAAAGTCGTACATTCTATATTCTATTATTTGTTAATGAGGAAAAGCAGTTAGCGTACTTATAGCAGCTTTTACTGTTTAGCAGTCTAACAGTAACAACTATTTACACATATGTCTTAAACTCAAAGAAAACAAAAATAAATGATCCCAACTTTTTTTATTTTTGTCTAACGTGTTATTGATTAAATTACATTTTGGTTAGTTTTTAATATTTCTTGATTTTAAACTTGATATTTTAATATTTGTGCTCGGTAGCTGTCATAACAGTTATAAATTCACAGTTATTGCTCTCCCCTTAATCATATATTATATTTCGTTTTTAATCCCTTGGCAGAGTCATGTGAATCCGTGTAGCACGTGAGGACTAATTTACAGCTGAGCTGGGGAGTACATCTATATAATTTTAAATAAAAACCGAAAAACGCACAAATTATTATAGTAGTATGGCATGTTAAAATATGTACACTTTTTTCACAAGAAATTCCTTGTCATTGAACTCGAAATTGTGGTAATTTCAACGGAGATTGTCATATTTAAAATGGGAAACAACCATATTAAGAAAACTTTTCATCATTATGGTATGTATCTTGTTGAATATTGTGTAGCTCTTTGTTATGAAATCTTCTCCATTCACCTAAATGAAGAACCAGAGCAGATCCCAACGTACTGTGCCTTAAACTATTGGTTGAGAAAACCTGCTGTAACAGCTAGGGGACCCCAACATGTGAGCCTGTTTGTAATTATTATTTGTAGGTAATTGAATTGATCCACTTCTTAAAATTTTTCCTCATTTGTCATTAGTAGAGTCTGAATGTTAGGCATTTAAAAAATTCAAAATAGGCAGCAAAATGGCACTAAAAACTACTAATATAGGCACTAAAAATTCAAAATAGGCTCTTACAAAAAATAAATAATAGTTTTAAAAAACTAAAAGAACACACTTTATTAGAAAACTAAAAAATGAAAAATAATTTTAATTTCCAATACGCTTGGGATAAAATAAAGTGGTCAACAAAAAATCATCTCCAACACATCTAGAATAAAATTAGAGTTATCAACAAAAAGAAAATAATTTTACCATCAAAAGCATGGGGTGCTCTATATCAATGAATACATTTGATAATAAACAGATATTGGTAAAAGTAAGCTCTCTAAGAAGAAAATGTAAAAATCATAAAAATCACCCCACACTTTTGATGGTAAAATTATTTTCTTTTTGTTGATAACTCTAATTTTATTCTATATGTGTTGGAGATGATTTTTTTGTTGACCACTTTATTTTATCCCAAGTGTATTGGAAATTAAAATTATTTTTCATTTTTTAGTTTTCTAATAAAGCGTGTTCTTTTAGTTTTTTAAAACTATTATTTATTTTTTAGTTTTAATATTTTACAGAATAAGATAAAAATGTAAATATCTTTAAATTCGATACTATTGTAGTAGGCTATGAGCTAAAAGTAATACTCTTCTATAAAAAAAACCCTCCCAGCCGGATTTGAACCAGAGGTGTATGGATTACTGAAATTATATACCCCTAAGAGTTCACTGCCCTACCAACTGAGCTCTTACAACGATTGACTAAAAACTCGACAAGTCCGCAACCTATTATACCAGTTTTCATTTTTTTTTATTTTCGGATGATTCTGGCCAGGATTTTAGAAACAAAATATGAAATTATTGTATTGTCATGGATCCTCTACACGTATATAAAGTTTCAAGTCGATCCAATGTTCCTAAGTGGGTGAAAATCGCGTTGAAAGATTCCGTTACATGAATACAAAAACACTTTTTTTGATTTTCTGATGATTATGGCCAGGATTTTAGAAAATAAATATGAAATTATTGTATTGTCACGGGTCCTCTACACGTATACAAAGTTTCAAGTCGATCCAATGTTTCTAAATGGGTGAAAATCGCGTTGAAAGATTCCGTTACATTGATACAAAAACACTTTTTTTGATTTTCTGATGATTATGGCCAGGATTTTAGAAAATAAATATGAAATTATTGTATTGTCACGGGTCCTCTACAAGTATACAAAGTTTCAAGTCGATCCAATGATTTTAAGTGGGTGAAAATCGCGTTGAAAGATTCCGTTACATAGATAGATAGATAGATACAGGTCAAGCTAATATAAAGCGTGTAATGAATAACAGCATACATTTTAGTCTAACGTTAAGAATATAAACATATGCTATCAATAGCATGCGAAGATATCAGAGATGCTTTTGGAATTTGTTTTGCCTTTTTACAAAGAGCAGACTTATGTTTTGCAGAGTGTACGTGCTGTGAAATGTGGCACTTTGCAGAACAATATTGAACTGTCACTTGAGAATATTTCCATACCAAATTCTTTGAAGAAATTGGTCAGTTTGTCTTTTACTGTTATTGCCACCCTTATCCTAAAATATTCTAAGAGAATTTATAAAAATAACACTTGAAAATATCTATGAAATGATTTGTGTCATGAAGTTTGTCCATTTCAATTGATTTCATTGAAATAATAAGTTAATTTGGAAAAAAAAAAAATGGCAAATAGGCAAACTGAACTTCATGGAAAACAAGTCTAGGGTAGTTGGTATGAACTTATATGAAGTCATTTTTACAACATCTCTAATAAATAACTATAGGCATTTTCCCTAACATCCAGTCTCTAGTCATTAGCTGTCCATTTCCATTATATGATGTATTTCTATGTCTGAACATGTATTTAGTTTGGAAAAAGTTTAATTTAACTTCCACAATAAATTTTCAAAGTCCTACAGAAGTATTGTTGCAACACATTTAAAATAGTACAAAATGTCTTCTTCTTCCAACCAAGTATTAGGCCTATAAACCTGTTATGATCTCACTGATGAATTTTGTATACAGTGTTTCCTTGGACGGCCCAGAGATGTCTTCCCTGTTTGACAATAACGAAGCATGGCCTTGGAAACTATCTGAAGTCATTTGTCGCAAATGATTCATTCAGTTGTTCTGGTACCTATGTATGTATTCAACGACCAGTTCTAAACATAGTTTTTTCAAGATATCATCATTGTGTTTGTGATCCCATTTGGTGTATCCTACTGTATACCTCAAAGTCCATGCCTCACTGCCGTAGCAAAGTGCAGGTCTTGCTAAGGTTTTTGTATAACCGAACCATACTAAGGTATCTCTCTGGATTAGCAAAGGTTTCATTACTGAATTTATTATTCCTATTTAATTTTATTAAAATTAATAATTTTATTTGCTATGTCTACTTCATCCAAATATGTTAATGTGTATCCAAGGTAGGTAAATTAATTTACTCTTTCCGGTATTTTTGAATCTGTACAAAATGTTAGTACAGGTAAAGACAGAAGAAGTACATAGAGCAACAGTATTAAACCAGTCACGCTATTCGAAGACATATGTCGTAAGCCAATCCTGCTTCACTCTTCATGCGCCGTTGCCAGATATTGGTATGTAAGAGGGAAAGAGAGACGATATGTCACGGTTACAGCACCGCTTGATTATGATAGGCTAGATGAAATGCACTAGCCACACATAGCTCTACCCAATATGTCTTCTAATACCATATGCCTTATACAAGAATGTAGTATGGAAAATGAAGGGAAAGTTAATCTAAAGTGAAAAGGTATGACTTTATAAGAAAGGATCTAAACAACATTCAACTATCTAACTTTTACAGGAATTAATCACTATGAGGTTTAATTTATGGTAAAATCAAATGTTTCTTACCTCTCCTCATATAAATCTTCTAAGTAGATTGCAATTTCGAGACCATAACGGTCTCATCTTCAGTACCGTAAAATTTGACATATTTTTGAAGGTTTTTAAGGTCTAACTCGTATGATTTATGCCAAAAAAATTGAATGTATGATTTATTGTACCAATTGAACCTTAGACTACAAATCCCATTTGGTACTGTTCTCCTCAAATAAAAACTTAGTAGGACAACAATGAGTTTTGTTTAGGTCTGTTTTGCCCATGTGCTGGGGCTACTTTGACATCACATTTGTTTTCACTATAATTCAAAGTAGACCCACTGTAGGTACTACTCTGACACCAATTTATCTTTTTATAAATATTTTGATTGTAAACAACCTCACTACAAATGTTTTTATAACTGTAATTTGACAAAATAAACTTAAACTTCTTTAATAAAATTAATGAGTCATTTTTACATCTTACCTCATATTTCATGTTTTATTAAACAAGGTAAGTATAGTTTTCAAATGATCTTGTCATTCATTTTCAACTGCCATTATGTTAAAATATGTACACTTTTTTCACAAGGAATTCCTTGTAATTGAACTCAAAAGTGTTTCCCATTTTTAACTTTGAATGATTAAACTTCTTTATCAATTCTGACGCGCAACAGAACACAAAAATTATATAATTATTGTAGTTAGACAATCAGGAATTAATTAGAAAACTTGAATTTTTGAAACAACAGTAGAAAAAATCACAGATTTTCACATCTCATCTTCACATTCATATTGAGAATTGTTGGATCCTCTGTTACATGCACCACAGACCCAGAGCTTGCATCTTACACAACAAATCCAGTCCTTACCCCTGTAAAACCGAAAATCACAATTTTATCCTTGCTGGGAATTCATTGTTGTTGAAAGTGACACAAATGTGTCTCCAACAATTAACATCCTCTTTTAAAACAATTATTCGTGCACCTTCAAGGAAATGTCTACACCATTGAATTGTTGTCAAAAATGCCCAAAACATGCAAGAAATTAAAAATGTCAAAGAAGCCCCAATTGTGTCAAAGTTGCCCCTTGAGTCAAAGTAACCCCGTTTTATGGTACAATCTTGGCAACTGATGTTATTGACGATTTTATTATTAATTTAACACTTCTCATAGAAGGATAAATTATATTTGAAGAGAAAAATTCCGGTCTAGGCAAAAATTTTTCTCTTCAAATATAATTTATTCTTCTATGAGAAGTGTTAAATTAATAATAAAATCGTCAATAGAAGCCCTACTGGCTATAAAGTAGTGTTAAATTCCCAATAAATGTCTTCTTAACTAAGAAGCCACCATTTGCAAAGATAGAAGCTATGGTTTCAAGCATTTGGCGCGAGGGAATTACAACGTACATAAGAGAAAAATTTGCGTCTAGATCGTAACTCGCCTCGGTAGCCCGGAAAGCCAAGGGTCCCAGGTTCGAGTTCCGGTCTAGGCGAAAATTTTTCTCTTCAAATATAACTGATGTTATGTTGATCGGAAGAAACTCTTCTTCTTCCCTCTGTTGGTGGACCATAATATTCAACTATGTTTTAACTTGACTTCTTTTTAAGTATTGGACATAATAATGCCATTAGTATCCATTTAATGATACAAGCTTCAAGGTCATTCACATAATATAATAAAGTTGGGAATTTTTACATTATGAGGTTTTCTTAATAAGAATTACATGAATCATGAATTCTTCTTACCTCATATATCCGTGTTTTTTAACATCAGCTCTGATTAACAAATTCAGCCTGGGTAATCTTCTGTTAACTAATAAGAAAGCTAACACCCCAGACAATAAAAAATCTGGAATTTATCAAATTAATTGCAAAGATTGCAATACAGTATATATATAGGAAAAACAAAAAGGAATTTAGACACTAGCAAAAAAGAACACTTTAGATACATAAAAAATAGTGAAATTGAAAAATCAGCTATAGCAGCACATAGTTTATTAGAGAATCATAGAACTGAAAAAGAAGCAAAACTTTTGAAACATCTATCCAAACTAAGTTATGTAGATAGGAAATAACACTATGAGGTTTTTTAATATTGTTTATTTTTTATTATTTCACTCACCTCATACTTCATAATTCATAGCAGACCCTGGGTTTCTTCACATCTTTTGTGACATTCTCAATGCTGTGTCACAAAAGATGTGAAGAAACCCAGGGTCTGCTATGAAGTATGAGGTGAGTGAAATAATAAAAAATAAACAATCTATCTAAACCTTTGGAATTAACAGATTGGGGAAAGATATACATAAAAAAAACCATACTAGAATCATGAACTTTGAGTTTCCAGACGAACCAAATTTGATTACAAAGTTCTTCAAAAGTACACCAGATGGCAGTTTAGAAAATTACTGGCATAATGAAAAATTGGCAGTTGTGAAAACATCTGAAGATGGGAACGTGTTTCCCAGTACTTGCAGTTCTGTGTTAAAAATCATAGATGTATGAGCCAAGATGAATTCACTATTCATTTAATTCTTATTACATAAGACGTCTCGAATTTGAAAATTATTTTTTTGTCCAAAAGCTAACTTGACTGCATATGTTTAGACGGCGCTCACGGAGTAAATTCTTACGGGTTTGAACTTATTACCTTGTTGATGCTGAATGATTTACATAACGGATTTCCACATGTTTTATATGGTGTAATAAAATAAATGAACAATTTCTGTCGATATTTTTCATAAGTAACGCCACGAGTGATTTCCAATTTATCTAGAGAATTTGGAAATCAAGAGTGGCATTTGTTAGGACTATTTAACGAATAAAATTAAGCTGTTTACTCACAAATCATTATTTAACTATAGTTATTTTAAAATATTTATATATTTAATGTAAACAGCGATGTTTGAAAACAAATGAGAAGCGATAGGTACGCTTCATCTGCTTCTTTTGTTTATTACTGCAACCAGATCATACTATTTATTGCCAAAGGAACGCAATATTGTAAGAATACTCTCTAGTGGAGAAAAAATGAAAGACATCAAACTGTATATTAATTCATTTCTGATGTCGTATGATGTAAATATGACAATTATATTTTTCTGGAATGTTACCTGGGAAAAAATACATTTTAGAAAGTGCAAACAGTGGTTTCTTTTTTTGGTGGTATAATCAATTGCTACAAATGTTTTTATATTAACTCCCGCATGCGGCATGTGTTCACATTCATGCACTATATATACAATCTGGTAGCCGTATTTCTCATTGGCTCAGTCACTGCAAAATAATGGTCAGTCCTGTTCAGAATATTAAAAAGGAGGAGCCTTCTTTAATATGGTAATTATAACACTGATAAATATTTCGTGAAACACGACTCTGATTGAAACACGACTCTGATTGAAACACGACTCTGATTGGTTGTAAAACAGAAATCATTGAAACGTGATTGGTCATTGAGTCCCATTTGGGGCATGAGTTAAATAGTCAACAAAATCAAACAATAGTGTTTTACGATGCGACATTGGGAAGTCGGTTTTACAGAATTGAGGAAAATCCAAATAATTGAGTTAAAAAAAACTCAACTCAGAATGAAAATAATAATACATTACGCAGCAAGGTTAGGAATTGGTTTTTACAGAAGTGAGAAAATGTTTAAAACCCAGTGAGAGCAAGGTTTTTCATTTCTGAGATTCTGTAAAACACTTCACAAATGTGCATTGTACATTATTTTTTGTGCGATATCGTTTTCAAAATAATAAATAATAGTAAAATAATAACATATTTGTTGGAAATATTTGCGTTCATTATAAACAATTGACTAATGCATACCAATCGTTTCTCATTTGCTTTCAAACATCGTCGTTTACATTAAATATATAAATATTTTAAAATAACTATATTTAAATAAGGATTTGTGAGTAAACGGCTTAATTTTTATTGGTTGAATAGTCCTAACAAATGGTAATAATAGATTCCGGGCTATGTGGCCGTGGTCTATAACTGGCGTTTCTTCCAGACGTTTCTCCCTCAACTGCGGAGGGCATCTTCAGTGGCGAGCGCTTCCAGCTGTTGCAGTCGAGTCTACGACAGGGAAGCAATAGCTGGAAGCGCTCGCCACTGAAGATGCCCTCCGCAGTTGAGGGAGAAACGTCTGGAAGAAACGCCAGTTATAGACCACGGCCACATAGCCCGGAATCTTTTATTATCATGATTACCGGCCGTGAAAGCCTGCATTCCACTAGTCCTAACAAATGCCTCTTTTGATTTCCAAATTCTCTAGATAAATTTGGAAATCACTCGTGGCATTACTTATGATAACAGTGTTCCTTTGTTGATCCAGTCTATTAACTCCTAACAGTGAACGTAAGAAGCGCATTTGGTTTACTCAAAGTTTATGAGAATTTATTTTATTTAAAATCCAAATTTCACTTCCATAATTTAGGGCACCTTTTGATGTGATGTTATGTAATCTTAGTTTTGTATCTGTCCTCATCTGTTTACCAAAATGTTAATCAACTATTAACTACTTATTTTAGGAATTCTCACTATGAGGTATATTCATTAAGGTAGAATTTTTTATCACTCACCTCATATTGTTCGTCTTATTTGACTATAAACTAGTTTCGGAACATAGTTTCTGTTCCATCCTCAGTATCGTCACGACCGTTGTTCTGTCGTCTTGAAGAGCTGTCCTTCGCTCCTTCCATTGGCTGACTGAAAAACCTCAAAACCAGGTCATTCTCATCAGGAATTTCAAAGTTCTCAATTTCTTCTTTTCGCTCTTTTGAATGTAGATCTTTTCCCAAACAGTAAGTTCTTTTGGTTTTGTTTGGGAAAAGATCTACATTCAAAAGAGCAAAAATAAGAAATTGATGAACTTTGAAATTCCCGGTGAGAATGACCTGGTTTCGAGGTTTTTCAGTCAGCCAATGGAAGGAGCGCAGGACACCTCTTCAAGACGACAGAACAACGGTCGTGACGATACTGAGGATGGAATAGAAACCATGTTCCGAAACTAGTTTATAGTCAAATAAGACGAACAATACGAGGTGAGTGATAAAAATTCTACCTTAATAACTATTAACTATTTCAGAAGATAATAAAACAATCAAATAAATATTATTCTGGAATCTTTAGGAAAAAGCAGAACACAAAACTTAACTGAAAAGTTAGATTTCTCAAATTAAAATAATTTATAGACGATCATTTAAAATCTCTCAACGAGAACTTTGAAACAACTGAGGATCTGACGCTTGTAAAACATAGCATTGTACCAACATTGGAAGAGAGAGAAAATATAGCCCGGATTTGTATGCAAAATAAGGTAATAAAAATGCATGCAAATGTGCATGAAAAATGTAGAAAATATGGACATTAAATATGCAAAAACAGATTGTAAAAAAATCAATTAAATTATTTGCTTTGTGGGTAATCTTAACATATTCCTAGCTTTTACAGTAGATAAGGAAGGTTTTCGTCAGGTATTCTTGTGTGAAGTTCCTTTGTCTGTCAGTGAAGAAGGTTTTATACAATGAAAATGTCCTTTCTACATCACATGATGTGACAGGTGCATGTAAAAAACAATCACAGTTCTTCTTCAGTGAATTACGCTTATATCCAATTGATTGCAGAGACTTTATTAACTATAAATAATAATAATAATAAATCCATTAATTAATTACTAGTAGTTAGCTGAAGGGAAAATTATAATTTAATAACATATTAAGGAGTAAAAATATTCATTTATGCATTAAAAATGTAAAATAAGCATTGGGAAAAGTTGGTTATATGTCTCAGACGAATTTTTCTAAGTTCCACAGAATCACAGTGCGCATGCGCAAGTTGCGTGAATTGCCGTAATGGTTAATATAGCCTCCGGTAGATGGCTCTGCAGTCAGCACTACCAACTTTGGGAATAAATTTCCAAATGCAAAAAAAAAATGGATGTTAACTAACTTGCCATTTTCTAACTAAAGAAAACAATTTACATGCATATTATTTATTCCCAAATGCTTAAAAAAATGGACATAAACCAACTTCCCATTTCCTAACGTAACAAAGCAATTTACAAGCATACTATTTAATGAACTATAAACTAATTTTACGTACACTAACACTAAATATGGTTTGAAATTATTTTCAAATGGTGGCAACGTTGGAACAACATGGGAAAGTAGCAAGCAAGTAATTTATCCATGATCATGTTTTACGTAAATATATAAATATAAAATATTGTAAAGAAAGCTTGAAGATCATTGCAAAATGTTTAAAACAGTACAAAACGTGTTTACAAGTGTTTAGTGCATAAGTGGCATAAGAGTAAGTGTAGAATTGTGAGAGACATAAAACCTACCACATCCTAAGCATTTTTCCCCAGAATATGCATTGCTATGCATTATCATTACCGCTCAAATTGTTTGTGAAGGGACCACTTAACATGTAAATCATTTCTGCATATTTTTAATGCGTAAAAAAATCATGCATTTTGCATACAAATCCAGGCTCTAGTGATGAATTACCCCACAAAATATCTGTTTACAAAGATTGAACAAAACAAAAAAAACATGCCAGCAGTATGTCGTACAAAGACATTAAATTAAGAGGCAACAATACAGATGAAAACAATTTCTTAACAAAACTGAGTTGATACCAATTTCTTTAATACGCTGAAAACTGCAATGTACCATATCTTTATATGTAATTAAGCTATTCTATGCCACCAGCAAATATTCAATTGGAAAACAAGTGTTGTGTTGGCCAATGTGATAATGTTCTTGCTAGAACTGATTTGCAGCATATTTGTTGAGTTCTACCCCAGGAGTGCATCTATATTAGTGAGCAAGTTAGCATGAGAAAATACACCAGATTACTTGCTTGTTAGCGGTTTTTAGTGATAAGCTGGCTACACTCTATACATTTTATATGCAGATTTTAGGTTACTTTCAGCTCAACTTCTCACTTTATTTTAGGGAATTTTTCTCATTTTTTTAGGGAAAAAAACCAATATGTGGTATGTATTTCTGTCAGGTATTTATTCACAAACTGCAATAATAAATTGTGTGTTTTTATTTTTAATTTATGTTGTGGCATGGTCCGAGTTATGCAGATGGTAGCATTGCTGTCAAAACAGTTATCCATGTCAGACTGGTCGAAGGCAATAAGCCAGTTGGTCAAGAAACGTGGACATGGGTTCTATTGGGGTAAAGTAGTTCCTCATTGAGTTCTGCAGGCGGGGAGTACTGCAGGGAATCCATGCCAAAGGCTAAAATCCAGGGACATGTTTCTAGGAACATGGAATGTTAGGACTTTACGGAAGCTTCTTGTAGGAAAACCAGAGGGAAAACGCACAGTTGGTAGACCAAGAATTAACTATGATTTCAGGGTATTAGATTATTCAGGAGTTATTGGAAAACATTATCTCAGGATAGGGTGTATGGAGAGCTTATGTCTGCTAGGCCATGGACCTAGGGTTCGATAGTGTCAGTGAGTGGGTTGGTGACATGGAATCCCCTGTAATTATTAGGTTTTATGTAGAGTTAATAAAATGCAGACGATATTAAATATACACACGAAACATCTATATAGAAATATTTATAAGTTTTCGCCTCAGCACACTATTAGAAAACCTTTTCATAGAGTAAACCCTTCCTCCTATAGCTCGTTGTTTGTGACTGGATTCATTACAGCCAGGGATTACAATAATAATAATCCCTGATTACAGCTACGTTCCATAACTTTCGAATGTACTGCATTCAAGAGTCGGTTCCGACTCCTAGAGTCTTGGAAACTTAAACGGATTAACTAAACAAGGCCTATTTGTCAGTTTGAGCATTTGATATATATAGTAATACTTAAAATTACATATTTGACAATTTGGTGATTCATAAATTCATTTCAGCTACGATTCGTTCCGTATCTTTTAAATGTACCACGCTCGAAGAGCCGGTTCCGACTCATAGAGTCCTGCGAACAATTCTCAACACTTTTGAAATTCATATTAAGCACCGTTGAGGTTATGTGTTAATTATATAACTTTTACCCGGTAAGTCAGTCGTCCTCAACTAAATTATTAAACTTCTAATATGGAGGCCTTTCGAAAACAATCTTTCATCTTCTGCGTTTTAACTGGAACTATGGTGCTATATAACACCATTAGTTCCAGTTAAAACGCAGAAGATGACACCATATGACTATATAACACCATCAGCTCCAGCTAAAACGCAGAAGATCAAACATTGTCTTCGAAAGGCCTCCATATTAGAATAACTTGAAGAAGTTTAATAATTTAGTTGAGGATGACTGACTTTTTTTCTTTTTCTCCAAGCACGACAGGCCTAGAAGGCCTGGCCTCACATCCACATGTGTTAATCACAGAGGTAGACGATCATCTAGCCAGTATAGGGGTGACATGTGGTCAGCATGTCGGGTCCTCCAGCTGTTATAACTGGTTTTCTCAACATGGAGTCGCTACAAATGCCTCATGATGCTGGGTGGACACCGGTCCCATACTGGCTGAAATTCCATGAGAAAAATTTCTTCCCCCATGGAGACTCAAACCAGCGCAAGTCCCGTAGCTCTGCGCCAAGGCTTCCTGCCTTAACCACTCGACTGACGACTGACTTACCAGGTAAAAATTATATAATTAACATGTAAACAATTCTAACATGAGCTTGGAACGATGATGATAAGCCTGTTTGTCAGTTTGAGCATTAATGTCAGATATATGATATTTACAGTGCGTGTTTTGTTTGTGTGATTCTATTTTTAGTTTCCTCACCATCCTCATGGACTAGTGTTCAGCATATGTGACTACAGATCATGAGGCCCCGGGTTCGATTCCTGGTCAAACCATAGGAATTTTTCTTCATCATCATCATCATAGTACATTCACAAATTTAGGCCATTTGTTGACGTGTTTCGGCCTCAAGAGAAACACCATCCAGAAGTCTTTTGAGTGGACGTCCTGGTCTTCTTCTTCCTGCAGATTGATATCTTAACATTTGTTTGGGTATCCTGTGATCTTCCATTCGATGAACATGTTGCATCCATCTTGACTTATAATCAGAAATTTTGTTTTCTAAAGGTTCCATGTGTAATTCTTCTAAGATGTCTTCATTTTTTTTGTGATCTAGTAGTGTGTATCCTGCAGTCCTCCGAAGGTATCTCATTTCAGCAGATCTAAGTCTCTGTATATCCTTCTGTTTCAACGTCCATACTTCGCTACCATACAAAAGAGTTGGAAGAGTCAGTGTTTTATACACTTTCAGTCTTGAATGCTTTTGGACTAACTGTGGCTTGAAGATAGAATTTATTAACCCTAAAATTCTTAAAAATTTAGATACTTTTGCATTTACATCCTTTTCGTCTTCATATGAGATATTGCATCCTAGATATGTAAAATTATTCACCTGCTCCAAAATTTTATTGTCAAGTACAAATTTTACTTCTGACAGGATCCACACCTTGAAATTCATATTTTGTTTCTAAAATTCTGGCCAGAATCATCTGAAAATCAAAAAAATTAAAACTGGTATAATAGGTTGCGGACTTGTCGACTTTTTAGTCAATCGTTGTAAGAGCTCAGTTGGTAGAGCAGTGAACTCTTAGTGGTATATAATTTCAGTAATCCATACGTCGCTGGTTCAAATCCGGCTGGGAGGGGTTTTTTTTATAGAAGAGTATTACTTTTAGCTCATACTACAATAGTATCGAATTTAAAGATATTTACATTTTTATCTTATTCTGTAAAATATTAAAACTAAAAAATAAAAAATAAATAATAGTTTTAAAAAACTAAAAGAAACACGCTTTATTAGAAAACTAAAAAATGAAAAATAATTTTAATTTCCAATACGCTTGGGATAAAATTAAAGTGGTCAACAAAAAAATCATCTCCAACACATATAGAATAAAACTAGAGTTATCAACAAAAAGAAAATAATTTTACCATCAAAAGCGTGGGGTGTTTTTTATGATGTTTACATTTTCTTCTTAGAGACTTTACTTTTACCAATATCTGTTTATTATCAAATATATTAATTGATATAGAGCACCTCACGCTTTTGATGGTAAAATTATTTTCTTTTTGTTGATAACTCTAATTTTATTCTATATGTGTTGGAGATGATTTTTTTGTTGACCACTTTAATTTTATCCCAAGTGTATTGGAAATTAAAATTATTTTTAATTTCTTAGTTTTCTAATAAAGCGTGTTCTTTTAGTTTTTTAAAACTATTATTTATTTCATTAAAGGGAATTATTCCTGTGGTTGCCCAGGGTCTGGAATTTAGGTTAAGAACTCTCCTGGCGCTTCATTATCATTTATCAACCATCATATCATCGGGGTAACGTAACTCCACCTTCTAAGTGCCTCAACTTCAGATGTGGGTTACGATTAAGCCAATGCCAGGAAATGTCGAAATGACAACCTGAGGCATTGAATAATTTTTACTGTGTTATTGCCTGAATGGTATAATTTTGTACCTAAAAATAGGGAAATTTGATGTTGCAGGTGAAAATTAGTGAACCAAAGTACCACTACCAGCTGGCAAACAAGATCCGTATCTGCACTGAGATGGAGAGGAGGCTGCGCTACTTTGAAATGGAGATAATGAAGGAAGATGACATAGAAATATATGAACCAGAGGAAAATTATGAAGCTTTGAAACCTCAAAACATGTCAGATCTCGCTGTAAGTTGATAACATTTTTAAATACATTAAACAATTCTCAGTTGGGTACTGAGACAGTTGTTACAAAAATAGTGAGTGGAGAACATATTTTTATCGACTCACCTCATACATTTTCAAATTTCTTTGATACCGACGGTTTCAGACAATATCATGTCCCTCTTCAGTCATGGCTTCCACTGATGAAATTCCGTGATTGTTGATTTCTTTAGTGACATCACCTCTTGTGCTGCCATCTTTCGTTGGGATTATAAACTTTGTAATTAAATTTTTATCAACCGGAATATTGAAATTCATAGATCAATATTTATTCTTCTCAATGAATATCATTTCCCAAATTGTCAATTGCAACGGTTTATCCAACTGTTTCAAAAGTTTCGCCTCTTTTTCAATTTTATGTTGTTCTAGCAAACTATGTGCAGCAATTGCTGATTTTTTAATTTCACAATTTTTAATATTTATAAAATGTTCTTTAGTGCATGTTTCCAAATTCCTTTTTGTTTTTCCTATGTATACTTTGCTACAATCATTACAATTTATTTGATAAATTCCAGATTTCTTACTGTCTGGGATGTTGATTTTTTTATTGGTACTTAGAAGTTTTTCCAGACTAAATTTATTTATTGGTGCCAAAGTATTGTTGTATTTGTCAAATATTTTTTGAAATTTCCCATGTACTATTGGATGGGAAGTAATTTTCTTGAAATTCTTCTTTTCTTTACTAACAGTTTGTAGGGTAGAGCATTCTTTAAGTTATTGTAAATCAATGGTAAAGAGATTTACAATAATTTAATTGTGTTTATTAATTTACTTATTTCTATCATGGTAATAGCTATAGCTTTTCAATATTAATTTAATAAATAATGCTATAGCTGTGTGGAGTCCCTTCATGTCTTCTTCAGGTAGAAGCCATTCATTGTGTATTTGTGAATGATGATTCATTGCAATTGAATGTAGGACCAGTAGAGTAAGGTAAAGGAAGGATTTCTGCTTGGATGGGAATGAAGCCTGGATTAGCTCAGTGGTCTGAGCATTAGCATGGAAAGCTAAAGGTTCGGGGTTCGATTCCCGGTTCAGGCAAAAATGTTTCTCTTTACCATTGATTTACAATAATTTAATTGTGTACATTAATTTACTTATTTCTATCATAGTAATAGCTTTAGCTTTTCAATATTAATTTAATTCTTTAAGTTGTGGCTGCGGAAAGGCTACTGTTTTTAACAGAGAGGAGACCCTTTAATTCCTTCCATCGAAGGCTTAAAGGAACCGACCTGGACAGTAATCTAGTGTCCAATCCCTCACCTTCTCGTGGTGCAGCTGTTAGTAATCATGCTTATGCATGATGAACGAAAGGGAAGGGCTACTCACCAACAAGCACTGGTCAGCTTGGTGAGTTTTTCTTTTTTGACCGAATTGGTATTACTTCTCCTCCCCATACCAATTCCCTCTTTCAACTTTTCTATCCAGTCTCCCTTGACTGACCTCTTGTTTCTTTTGACCCTGATGGTATTAGAGTACTCGAGGCCTAGGGGTTCATTTCTCCTTCCTTCCTATACCTACTTTCTCTCAATGGGTGACGTAACCACCACATGTGGTGCCTACTACTAAACGGTTACAACTAGTTTATTGTACTCCAATACAAACATGAAGCCTTGGAAAAAGAAATACGAATTGGCATAACAGATTCACCTAAATGCCCTTTTTGCAATTTAAATGAAGATATGGAAAGAAACCATCTCCTCCGTTGTCCAGCTTTTGTAGAAGAGACCAGCTTTTCTGCTAAATATTGGAGTGCAAGAGAGCGAATGATTTCATTATCAAGTGCTCAACATTAGATACCAACCAACCATTCTTTAAGTTGTTTTATCTTTCTGGATTTCTTTAATTTGTTTAATTGTTAGATGTTACACTCACTATTAATGATATAACGTCATAATGGTTACTTCCCAATATTAATTAAAAAAAAAGATTTGATCTTTATTGATTTGTTAAAGGCATATGATAGTGCTCTGGGAAGCCCTAGAAGAGGCGAATATAAATGACAAAACAATTAATATTATAAGATCATTATATTTTTCTATTATCTGTGAAGATATAATGTTGCAGAGTGTGTTGAGTGACATGGAGAATGAACTCCTATACCTGTCTGACAAGTACAAGGCTCTGTTGGGTACAAATCTGGATCTGCTTCAGATGGAAGAAATTATTTACAAGACTGATGAGCACCTCAATATGGTGAGTAACACCCATACATCCCTATCCTGAGCCAATCATCCCCTGTATAATCTACTTCCCTGAAATCATTGTTAATATTCATTACTATTTAAGGGCACCCGCTACTAATTTCGTTGTAATTTGGTATGAAAATCTGCAACATACACAAATATTTTTTTCAGCTTATTCTTAAGTTATGTGCATGAAAATGATGTCACTAATTGAACAAGTCTTCCTGAACACTCTGGTTAACTTCTTGTTCTTCTTCTTCTACTACAAGGTTTAGGCTATTCAGCCTGTTCCGACGAAGTTAAAAGTGGAGTCCATCTTCTACGTGGTCGGCCAACATCTCTTGTTCCTCTGGGATTATACAGGAAGGTTCTTTTTGGTATTCTTTCGTTGTTCATTCCCATTAAGTGTTCTGTCCATTTCTTATTATTTTCGCTGATTTTATCTTCAATTTTATATATATTTAATTCTTCTCGTATAGTTTCATTCCTTATTCTATCCGCTCCTGTGCATCCTTTCACATTACGTAAAAACAGCATTTCCGCAGTCTGTATCCTGCTTTTATCCCTTGATTTCATTATCCAAATTTCACTTCCATACAACAACAAAGGAACAGCCATTGTTTTATATAATTTAAGTTTCATATCTTTCCTTGTTTTCTGACCTAAGGTTCGTGAGGGGTTGCTGATCCCCCATTGGGCGCCTCCCCAGGTGGTGGATAGGGGAATGCCTCCTAAATATAGGTGGTACCGGGGAAATGAAATACCCAGGGTGAACCAAAGTCAGCATAGCGTCTGTTCCAGATTGGACGGCTATAATGGGCAGGTAGAGCTCAGAGCCGAAGAGAAGGCAATCTACCTAAGGGAAGGCACCCTAAAAACAAAGCTGAAGCAAGTTGGGAGGCTGTAAGGTGGCAATCCCACTACCCAACTATATTTGCGCAGCCCTTGTAAGGCAGCCAAATGAATTTTCTATTACTAAAAAGCGAAGGAGAAAGCCGGATGGAAACACTGGTTAACTTTTTACACATATTTATTCACGAGTAATTTAAAATCCAACTTCTTAAAAGTATTGTCTTGGTACAATTTTCTCAAAAACTACTTATCCAATTGTTTCCAAAATTTAGTGTGTTATTGTCCATAGTTCATTTGACAATAATAAGGTTTGCTTGTGTTCAGATATGGATTGTGATTTATTTTAAAAAATTCAAAGACCAAAAATGTTTTTTGTTAAAAATGTTGCATACATTTTTTTTAAAATTACAAACACTATCAATAGCACAAAGATAAACGTACCTTATTATTATAGAGCTCTTTAAACCGCATATCCATGCCAAGTTTTATTGTCCTATCTTTCATAGTTTCAGAGAAAAGTGTACTAAAATATTAAAAAATACAAGTTACGGGAAAAATGCAAGACCCATTTTTAAAAATCAATTTTTATGGGTTTAAATGTCCAAAATCGACAAAATAATATTATACATCAATAAAATAGACCTTCCTGGATTTTTTGAAGCAAAAAAAAAAAAATTAAACCCAAATAACTACTGGGTGCCCTTAAAGGAACCGACACTATGATATTTATTTTAATTAATAAATAGAGATAGATTTAACAACTCACCTCACAATTGAATAGTTGCCCCGAAAAGAGATCTAACCAAGGAAAATTTTAAATTGAACTTTTATGGGAAAAAATCACTATGAGGTTTAATTTAAGATTTTTACATTAATCTTAAGAATTTTTAAAATTGAGTTTTGATTGGATTAGTGATATATCCGGAGAGTAAAGCTATCCCTACTCTCTTCCAGACCTGTTTTATTTATTTTTAAAAGTTGGTTTTCAAGCAAATAGTGATCTGTATGTAACAAAATGGCAGAAGCAGTTAGTCAAGTCATGAGTAGCAGTGCACAAAAACAATTATTGCACATTCCACCATAGTTCCATGGATTCTAATCAGAATCTTAGAGAAATTGAGTGAAAATAAGAAAGACACAAAGAATGTAACGAAATAGTATTAAATGGAAAATAAATATTGAACACTGATTCTGTTAGAAATTTTTTAACTGATTCAGTGTTCAATATGTTTTTTCTATTTTTTATTGTGGCATTTTTTAATTGAATATAGGTTAGATGAATTTTCCATTCTATAAAGATAGATCATTTTTGCACTCAATTCTGAATTAAATTGTTAATGATGTTTTTATTATTAATCAATTGAGTTGGTGTTTACTTGATGAAAATCCATATTTATTAATTAAATAAAAATAAAACGTAGTTTTTATAAATATGGAAATCAAATAAAACTGCGTTTTATTTTTATTTAATTAATTTTTATTATTAATTTAACATTTCTCACTGAAAGATAAATTATATTTGAAGAGAAAAATTTTCGCCTAGACCGAGACTCGAACCCTGGACCTTTGGCTTGCCGGGCCAAATGCTCTACCAACTGAGCTATCAAGGCGAGTTGTGATTTAGACACAAATTTTTCTCTTATATACGTTGTAATTCCCTCTCACCAAATGCTTTTGAAACCATTGCTTCTATCTTTGCAAATGGCGGCTTCTTAGTTAAGAAGACATTTATTGGGAATTTAACACTACTTTATAAAGCTAGTACGGCTTCTAATGATGTTTTTATTATTGATTTAACACTTCTCACTGAAAGATAAATTATATTTGAAGAGAAAAATTTTTGCCTAGACCGCAACTCGCCTCGATAGCTCAGTTGGTAGAGCATTTGGCCCGGCAAGCCAAAAGGTCCAGGGTTCGAGTCTCGGTCTAGGCGAAAATTTTTCTCTTCAAATATAAATTGTTAATATTTAGTTATTAGCAAGTTATTTTGCATTGAAATTGGTTGTATGTGTTTCCAATAGGATGGGAGATTAAAGAGTGAATGATATAATAAAAGTTGTTGTTGTTGTTTTTCTAATGGTGAGATTTGACGCTTAAGTCATTTTCTCTGTGGCTTCCCAGTACAAGCGAACAAGGTCCTTAGAGTGTTATGCAGTTGGATTTAAAGCTGGATAGACCAGAAGGTGGTGTTTGTCTAGGACACATCTGTCTGTGGAGATGGTGAGCCAGGCAGTCGTGTCGAGACATCACTACTGCTTCCTTACAGCCTTTATATTTTACTTCTGTGTACAGCTCATCAATTTTTTCCCATGATTTCACTCTGGCTGTTGTAATGTTTTCTTTCAGGTTTTCCATTTGGAATGTGCTTTCTTAATTTCTTCGATCTTTCTATGGAGGTTCGATTTGGGGTGGGTTGTTATCTGTATTTTGGTACCCTTTTTTGGCAAGTCCATCAGCTATTTCATTGCCAACTATTCCGAAGTGTGAGGGTATCCACTGGAAGGATATTAATTTGTTCTGGTTGTCGAGGTATTTCAGAAGTTTACAGTCCACTGCTGTGGTCTCGAGGTAGCGTGCTGCCTTGTCACGCAGCAGGCCCGGGTTTGATCCCCGGTCGGGGCAGTTTTTCTGGGTGAGGTTTTTATCGGGGTTTTTCCTCCCCTGTAAGACAAATGTCAGGAAAACTTTAAGGCCCAAACAGTCCCCGAAATCATATGGCCATCATCACCCTTATCATTATCATCATCATCATCCTTCACTGGTGTGGAAAGCAACAGGAAGCTACCACACCTACAATTCCCTAGTATAGCTGCAAGCATAGCATGAAAATGCTATGATTGCAGTGAAGGACCTGTCCTCGGGCAGAATTACTATGGATACTATGGATGGACGGCATTCCAAGATGGTTTCATTTTCTGGTGTTTGGTTGGAGGTTATTGCTTATATAGCGGCCTTAGAGTCTGCCAGAATAACAGCTTTTGTAAAATTTTTGTTCGGAATAAAGGTAATAGCCTCAAAATGAAGATTATGCATTTGTTTCGTTTCCCAACAATTTGTAGTTTGTCGGTTAGATTTGTTTTTGGAGTAACTTTTCAATTGTAGATTTTTCCAAGAGTAGTTTCGTTATATTTAATTAATGTTGGGAAGTAAACATTATGAGGTATAATCATTACAATTCATCGGAGAACATATTGTTTAAACAAACTCACCTCATAGGATTCATGCTTCCATGATATCGTGATTTCAAACATAGTCATGTTCATCGTCAGCCATAACTCCGACTGATGAAATTCTACGGCCGTCAACTATTCTATTGTCACCATCTTCAGTGCTGCCATCTATGGCTGAATTTATGAACTTCGAAATCAATGTAATTTCGTTAGGGATATCAAAATTCATTGATCTATTTTTGTTTTTCTGAATGTATATTTTTTCCCAAACTGTCAATTCATGGAAGCATGAATCCTATGAGGTGAGTTGTTTAAACAATATGTTCTCCGATGAATTGTAGTAGTTTTGTTACTTGTGTGTACCATCTTGAGTTGTATCCAACTGTTGAATTGGTGGTTGGTGATCCTGCTCCCTCTGTTGGCTCATCAATGAACTTACAAATTAAGGGTCGCATGTTTGGACGCATTAGACAGTAAAATGCCTTCTCTGCTGAGCAAGTTGTATGCTAATACGATTTTGCTTACTCAGAAATCTGTTCATGCGATAATAATTGGTTAAATTTGTAAGCTACCTGAGGAGGTACCTTACATGAGCAACTCAAATTAAAATCCCGAAGGGAACCGATGTACTTTGCTGCTTTACCCAACATTTATCCAAGATGTCGGACCTTGAAGACTTCGATCATGTTTCGGTATACACGGAGAAGAGGAATTTGATAGAGTCTACCAAAGAATTCAACTGGAAGAACAGGAGAATCGGCATAATATTGCGTGTCGCAGACGTGTTTGTATACGGTATTATTTGCGGGATGCAAGCATAAATGCATTCCTCTATAGCAGACGAAAATAACGGAAGTGGTTTTATCGCTGAGAATTCTGGGTAATTCGTTGCCAATATTACGAAAACGTCGACTCTCATGCATTACCGATAAGTCGGCCGTTAATTCGTTCTCAGCAATTGCTCACGGTGAATCAGCTCACTAGTGATTGGAAGTAATTTGAGTAGAGAGTAATGTTCTAACATACGACCCTAAATCTTTTTCCCTGGGATTTTCAAAATTCATGATTTTCCTTTTATTTTTCTGCACGTTAATTTTATCCCAACATATAGGTTCCTTAGACTTATCTGACTGTTTCAATAAAACAAAAAGGAATTTAAATACAAGATTGAAAGAACACCTTAGAAATGTTAAAAATGGAGAAATAGAAAAATCTGCAATAGCTGCACATGCCTGGTCAGAAAAACACAGAATCGAAGCAAAGGCCAAATTAAAAAAAATAGTTTCTTACATAAGAATCAAATGAATTGTCAATTATTCTTACCTCATATATCTTGCTTGCTTACTTACTCACTGGCACTATCGAACCCATAGGTTCATGGCCGCGCGGACATAAGCTCTCCACACATCCGTATCCTGAGCCAATGCTTTCCTTGAGCCTTTGGCATGGGTTCCCTGAAGTAGCCCCGCCCGGAGAACCGAATGGTGGACTATTTGACCTCCGGAAAATTTTACCCCAGTTGAACCCATGTCTGCATTTCTTGACGGATGTATTTTTACGGTGAAAGATCGTCACTCTTTTGACCAAGGTACTTTTTTCTTCTGGCTTATCACTTTCGACCAGTCTGGCATGGGTAACCCTATCGGCAGCAATGCTACCGCCGGCATAGCTCTCAGGATCATTTAAGCACGCAAGCCACTCCACCACGACAAGGTAAAGATACCATGCAGGGACCTCATATATCTATGCTTTTTTATGAACACAGCGCCACAGTATGGGAAAAAAACATATAAGTATGAGGTAAGAAGAATTCACAATTCATTTGATTCTTATTAAGAAAACCTCATAATGTTAAAATTCCCAAATTTATTATATTAAAAAAGTTTTTTACATGCATAAAGGTTATTCAATCAATAAAAATGCAGTCATATAACTGGTTTCATAGTTAAATATGAGAAATAACATTATGAGGTTCTTAATTCGTAAATTAATGAGTCAATTTTTAACATCTTACCTCATATTTTATGTTTCTTGAACATAGCCAATTTAAATGGTTTTGGAAAAGAAATAATTGTAAATAAATTGAAGAAATTCAGACAACAAAAAAGATTAAAAGAATACACTACCCTGCAATCTGATTCAAAGAAAGGAAAACAATTTAAGAAAATTACGTATCATCCTGAAATACATAACAAATTTCAAAAAATGTTCAAGAAATTCAATATTACATTGGCATCGATAAATAAATTTAGCTTTGGTAATCTATTAATAACTAATAAGAAATTGAACACCCCAGATACAAAAAAATCTGGAATTTATCAAATTAATTGTAAGAACTGCAATAAAGTGCACATAGGAAAAACAAAAAGAAATTTGGACACTCGCACTAAGGAACACTTCAGGAATATTAAAAATAGTGAAATTGAAAAATCAGCTATTGCAGCACATAGTTTATTGGAGAATCATAAAATTGAAAAAGAAGCCCTACTTTTAAAACATTTGGAAAAACCTTTAGAATTGATAATTTGGGAGAAGATATATATTCAGAACAACAAATTTAGATCCATGAATTTCGAGATTCCTGATGAACATGACCTCATCTCATAGTTCATCAAATCAACACCAGATGGCAACGTTATTGATGGAGATTCCAACGAAAATCCGGTAGTCATAATGTTGGTTGAAAATGAGAGAGATCCTTCTCTTGAAAACTAGTTCCCGTGTTTGAAGAAACATAAAATATGAGGTAAGATGTTAAAAAATTACTCGTTAATTTACGAATATATGTGGTTTGTTTACAGTACAAATGGAACTTAGCTCAGAAGAGGTATAAGATGCCATATGAGAAATAAAAACAGTTGACATTGTGCTACATTTCCCAAGAAACAAAAGTTTTAGTCTATGAATAGTATAGTTCTGTTTTTAATTTATGCACTTATTGGTGGATGATATGTGACTGTATTGTGTACCAGGCTGATATCAACACGCGAGCAAGTATCATGAGGTCATCTGGCACATTGGAAAAATCAGCAAGCCGCGAGGAGTTTATCAGGAAATTTCGAGAGGAGACGGGCATGAAACTTGGGTAATATTATAATGTTATATTAAATTAATGTTGGGAAGTAAACATTATGGCATATTACTTATTTTAGGAATTCTCACTATGAGGTATATTCTACCTTAATTATGGCATATAATCATTAAAATTTTTCGGAGAACATTTTGTTTAAACAACTCACATCATAGGATTCATCTGGAATTTATCAAATAAGTTGTGAAGATTGCAATAAAGTTTATATAGGAAAAACAAAAAGGAATTTAGAAACTCGGACAAAAGGACATTTTAGAAATATTAAAAATTGTAAAATTGAAAAATCTGCAATTGCTGCTCATAGTTTATTAGAACATCATAAAATTGGAAGAGAAGCTAAACTTTTAAAACAAGTAGAGAAGCCTTTGGAATTGACAGTTTGGGAGAAAATATACATTCAGAAAAATAAAGATAGATCAATAAATTTTGATATCTCTAACGAAATTACTTTGATTTCAAAGTTCATAAATTCAACCATAGATGGCAGTACTGAAGATGGCAACAATAGAACAGTTTAAGAATTTCGTCAGTCGGAGTTATGACTGAAGATGAACACAACTGTGTTTGAAAACCGCGGTATCATGGAAGCATGAATCCTATGAGGTGAGTTGTTTAAACAAAATGTTCTCCGATGAATTTTAATTAAATATTATAATGTAACTGTGTTTATCTAGTTTGTTTGTTATATTTACAAGCCTATGTTACAATTTCTTCCAGGGAAACGTTTTGATGTAGCACGGCTGTGTCCAAAAACTTATCTGCCTTTTAGGGTTGCATGCAAATACATTAGTCTCTGTATTCACGGCCGGAGTTGCTATGATGATCTCGATGATGATTTCCGGGCTGTAGGCCGTGGTCGTGAGGCTTGTAGTTCCCCAACGTTTCGCCAAAGACTGCGTCTGGCATCTTCAAGGGTTGTCTTGAGACTGACATTTCTGTCCACTGTCTGTCCTATTTATACGTTCACTGCAATGTGTACATAAGTTATATCTGCCTTCTGATTGGTCAGCGGTAGGGACTTCCATTGCTCCACTGAGATTGCTGTTTGAGAGTCTAGTCGACTGTGCTTGTAGAGGTTTACATTTTGCGTTTTTTAGAACCGGTATCCATACTTTGTTGACTTTTAATGATTCTTCTTTTCTGTTGAAACTGTTTTTATGTTTGAATATTTCGATGGCTTCTCGTTGTAGACGGGTGCAGTTAGATAATATGTCTGTATTCTGGTATTGTACCCTGTGGCCATCAAGTAAAGAGTGTTCTGCTACTGCCGACTTATCCATTTGTTTAAGACGACTGTATCTTTCATGCTATGCTGCGTTTAGTGGTGCCTATATACACTTTTCCACAACTGCATGGTATCCTGTAAATGCCTGCTGTCTGATGAGGATGGAGTTGATCCTTTATAGGTCTGAGAAGATTCTTGATTTTCTTGGTAGGCCTGTATACTGTCTTTATGTCTTCTTTCTTTAGTAGTTTTCCAATGCGGTCCGTTACATTCTTAATGAACGGTAAAAATGTCCTGGTTGAAGTTTTTTCCTCTGATTCCTTGCTGCTGTTGCTGTTGTATCGTCTGGGATGATTGGCTCGGTTGATTTCTTTCCTGGTGTATCCATTGGCTGTGAAAACCGTCTGGAGGTGTTGAAGTTCCGTTTTTAATAAATCAGGATGACAAAGTCTTTTGGCTCGATCTGTCAATGATTTGATGATACCAAATTTTTGTTTAGGGTGATGATTCGAGGTTTTATGAAGATACCTGTCCGTGTGGGTAGGTTTTCTGTAGGTAGTGTGGTAAATGTTGCTGTCTTCTTCCCTTTTGATCAGGATGTCTAGGAATGCTATGCTGTTATCTGTTTCTTTTTCTATGGTGAATTGTATACTGGAGTTTATGTTGTTGATGTGTGTCAGAAATTCGTCTAAATTCTCTTCCCCGTGTTTCCAGATTACAAAGGTGTCGTCTACATAGCGAAGCCATATCTTGGGTTTGAGAGGTGTCGTATCTAAGCATGTTTGCTCAAAGTTTTCCATGAAGAAATTGGCAACTACTGGGCTCAAGCGACTGCCCATAGCGACTCCATCTGTTTGCTCGTAGACATAATGGTGAGTTTCGACGTGATCTCACTATTCACCAAAGTTCCAATAAATGAGACTACTCACCTCACTGCTGCCAAGTTTCCTCAAGACGTCACAAAACTTTTCCAACACTGCTTAACCACCAGCTATTTTCTATTCAACAACGACTTCACATCCATAAAAAGAATAATTAAAAACAAATATAAACTCAAGACCTATCTAATGAAGCCAAAGACAAAAAATGAAATATTTTAGTAAAGAAGCCAGATATGTTGTTGTTGTTTTCTAATGGCGAGATTTGATGTTTAAGTCATTTTCTCTCTGGCTTCCCAGTACAAGCGAACAAGGTCCTTAGAGTGTTGTGCAGTTGGATTTAAGGCTGGACAGACCAGAAGGTGGTGTTTGTCCATGATCAGGTCTGGGTCTTTGCATATGACACATCTGTCGGATTGGAAAATGTATATTCTGTGGAGATGGTGAGCCAGGCAGTCGTGTCCTGACATCAGTCTGAATTTTGTTACTGCTTCCTTGCGGCCTTTATATTTTATTTCTGTGTATAGCTCATCAATTTTTTCCCATGATTTCCCTCTGGCTGTTGCAATGTTTTCTTTCATGTTTTCCATTTGGAATGCTTTCTTAATTTCTTCGATCTTTCTGTGGAGGTTCGAATTGGGGTGGGTTGTTATCTGTATTTTGGTGCCCTTTTTGGCAAGTCCATCAGCTATTTCATTGCCAACTATTCCGATGTGTGAGGGTATCCACTGGAAGGCTATTAATTTATTTTGGTTGTTGAGGTATTTCAGAAGTTTACGGCATTCCAAGATGGTTTCATTTTCTGGTGTTTGGTTGGAGGTTATTGCTTGTATAGCAGCCTTAGAGTCTGCCAGAATAACAGCTTTTGTAAACATTTTTGTTCGGAATAGGAGGTTCAGAAGCCAGATATTCCACGTAAAACTACAGTAGCAAAATTTAGACTGCTTACAGAACATGACTATTTGGCCAAACATTTATATAAAATAGGAATCTACACGAATCCAAATTGTCCTCTATGCAACAAAGACGAAGAAATGAACGAAGAACATGTACAAACTTGTGAAGTATTACCTGTTGGATCCACCATAGAGAAATATTGGAGAGCAAGAACGCTAATGGCTTCGTTGCCAAGGCCCAGCATTTGAAAACAACAACAACATGTTTCAAGAAATTATCAGTACTAATTGTACAGTATTGCTGTTAATACATTGTGTGTCTACGGGTCGCATGCAAATACATTAGTCTCTGGTGAGCTGAGATTTCCGTGAGAACGTGCAAAGTTTGAATTAGCGAGTCACTGTCTGGTCATGCATGAAAGTAATTTTTTTTCGTAATATTGGCAAGAAATTACCCAGAATTCTCAGCGATAAAACCACTTCTGCTATTTTCATCTGCTGGAGGAACGCATTTATGCTTGCGTCCCGCAAATAAAACCGTATACGACAACATCTGCATCGCGCGATATTACGCCGATTCCCCTGTTCTTCCAGTTGAATTCTTTGGTAGACTCTATCAAATTCCTCTTCTCCGTGTATACCGAAAACATGATCCAAGTCTTCAAGGTCCGACATCTTGGATAAAGCAGCAAGGTTTCAAAGTACATCAGTTCCCTTCGGGTTGCTCACGATTCGTTCTCTGCAAAGTCACCTCGCCAGGTAGCTTAGGAATTTCGACAATTATCGCATGAACAGATTTTTGAGTATGTATAAAAAGTCTTTGGATGCAACTTTCTCATCAGAGAACAACTTTTACGGTCTAATGCGTTCATAAATACGACCCTACATGTTTTAACTCATCACTGGTGCACTTACAAATTGTTTTATGGATATTTCAATACATTTATTTGCTATAATTGTAATAAATGACATTTCTTAACGCAATGTGGCTTATCACGTTACTACCCTAAGCCCTTCAATTGTGAAACTAACTATGTGGTGGATGTTTCAGTTTGTGGCGGGGGTGATTCCCCAGAAGAATGTGTACAACTTTGAAGTGATGTTGTACAGGGTGGGACGAGGAAATTTATTTTATAAAATGAAGCCAATTGAAACACCATTTGATGATCCTAAATCTGTAAGTTTAATTTACATAAATAGTAGCTAAACTAACTCACTGGCACTATCGAACCCGTAGGTTCATGGACATAAGCCTGCATACATCCCTATCCTGAGCTAATGCTTTCCAATCATTCCATGTGTAATCATAGTTAATGTTATTCTCCCACCTCATTCTTGATCTATCAATTGGGCGTTTTCCCTCTGGTTTTCCTACAAGAACTTTCATGTACATATCTTTCAATCCCCATTCGTGCCACATGTTCTGCCCATCGCCTTCTACTAGACTTAACTGTTCTTAATTAATATAAAATTATGGAATATTCACCTGAAAGGTCCGTCTCCTCAACTTAATTATTTATTTAACTGAAGCGCTTTCGGAACTTGTCCCATAATCGGCAGGATTCAAAACTGGCGTTTCACTAAAGATCTGGTAGAGGGGGTTACATGTATTGGGCTCGTTTTCGTTTATCAGATTGTCGTTGTTGTGAGCTGCTTTCATGATTTCCATCTCTTCGAGTACGTTTATCTTCGCTGGATTATTTTCTCTGTGCATTACTGTTAGGGTGTTTTCAATATTTCATGGATAACTTGTTTTGCATAGCTTGATTTTCCTTTCTCGAAAATGTTCTTTAAATCTGATGTTAAAACTTCTGTTTGTTTAAAATAGCATACAGAACCAATAACAAATTAAACAACATAATAAACAATAAAATTGAACGGGAATTACAACGTATATAGAGAAAAATTGCGTTTAGATCGGTACTTGCTCAGGTAGCTCAGTTGGTAGAGCACTTGGTCTAGAGAACCAAGGGTCCCGGGTTCAAGTCCCGGTCTGAGCGTATAATTTTTCTCTTCAAATATGATTTATCCATCATTGAGATTTACGAAATCAATAATAAAAACATGAAAAAAGCCGTACTGGCTGTAATGTATAATTCCCAAATATGTCTTCTTAATAAAAGGAGACGCCATTTGCAAGATAGAAGCATGGCTTCATAGCATTTGGTGGATGGGAATTACAATGTATATAGAGAAAGATTTGCGTTTAGATCAGTACTTGCTCAGGTAGCTCAGTTGGTAGAGCACTTGGTCTAGAGAACCAAGGGTCCCGGGTTCAAGTCCCGGTCTGAGCGTATAATTTTTCTCTTCAAAAATAACATTGAAGAAAATAACAATTTTCAACAGCAAAGGAGTTTATAAATTGACATGTAAGGACTGCAACAAATTTTATATAGGAAGAACAAACAGGAGTTTCTACCCCCTCTACCAGATCTTCAGTGAAACACCAGTTTTGAATCCTGCCGATGATTGGACAAATCCCGAAAGCGCTACAGTTAAATAACTAATTAAGTTGAGGAGACGGACCTTTCAGGTGAATATTCCATAATTTTATATTAATTTTGAATAATACCTCAACGGAACACATCATGAATCTTATAAAAGTTGATTAACTGTTCTTATTATATCTGGCTTCCTATAAAGACCAAATAATGAGGGACTAATTTAACTAAATTACTGGCTCTATCGAAACCGTGAGTTCATAACCATGTGGACATAAGCTCTACACACATCCCTATCCTGAGCTAATGTTTTCCAATCATTCCCTGTATAATCAACTTACCTCAAATCATGGATAATATTATTCTCCAACCTCATTCTTTATCTAGCATCTGGGCGCTTTTCCCTCTGGTTTCCCTACAAGAAGCTCCCAAACACCTCTGTCATCCCCGATACGTACCACATGTCCTGCCCATCGAGGTGTACTATATTTATCTATTTTTATTATATGTTGCTTCCTATACTTATCGTGTAGCTCACTATTATATAGTTTTCTCCATTCACCTGTCTGTTCATCTCTTTTTAGCCCAAATATTTTCGTAAGAAATTTTATTCTAAAAAATGGGGGACTATTTTACTTCCCGAAAATTTTACAACATTGGATCCATATCTGCGTTTCTTAACGGTTTTATTTTTATGCTGAAAGATCTTCACCGAGGTGTCCAGCAGTCGGGAAAACCTTGAAAACTCTGGAAATTAATAGGGAATTTGAAAGCTACCGGGAAATGGACGGGAATTCGTCAAGCGACGTCCATCTACCTTGTATTTAAATAAAAACGGTAGCATTCGTTAAACTACATTCTAGAAAATTTGAAGAGAAAAATTTTCGCCTAGACCGGGACTCGAACCCGGGACCCTTGGCTTTCCGGGCCAAGTGCTCTACCAACTGAGCTACCGAGGCGAGTTACGATCTAGACGCAAATTTTTCTCTTATATACGTTGTAATTCCCTATCGCTAAATGCTTCTGAAACCATTGTTTCTATCTTTGCAAATGGCGGCTTCTTAGTTAAGAAGACATTTTTATTGGAAATTTAACATTACTTTAAAAGCCAGTAAGGCCTCTAATGATGTTTTTATTATTAATTTAACATTTCTCAATGAAAGATAAATTAAATTTGAAGAGAAAAATTTTTCGCCTAGACCGGGACTCGAACCCGGGACCCTTGGCTTTCCGGGCCAAGTGCTCTACCAACTGAGCTACCGAGGCGAGTTACGATCTAGACGCAAATTTTTCTCTTATATACGTTGTAATTCCCTATCGCCAAATGCTTTTGAAACCATTGTTTCTATCTTTGCAAATGGCGGCTTCTTAGTTAAGAAGACATTTTTATTGGAAATTTAACATTACTTTAAAAGCCAGTAAGGCCTCTAATGATGTTTTTATTATTAATTTAACATTTCTCAATGAAAGATAAATTAAATTTGAAGAGAAAAATTTTCGCCTAGACCGGGACTCGAACCCGGGACCCTTGGCTTTCCGGGCCAAGTGCTCTACCAACTGAGCTACCGAGGCGAGTTACGATCTAGACGCAAATTTTTCTCTTATATACGTTGTAATTCCCTATCGCCAAATGCTTTTGAAACCATTGTTTCTATCTTTGCAAATGGCGGCTTCTTAGTTAAGAAGACATTTTTATTGGAAATTTAACATTACTTTAAAAGCCAGTAAGGCCTCTAATGATGTTTTTATTATTAATTTAACATTTCTCAATGAAAGATAAATTAAATTTGAAGAGAAAAATTTTCGCCTAGACCGGGACTCGAACCCGGGACCCTTGGCTTTCCGGGCCAAGTGCTCTACCAACTGAGCTACCGAGGCGAGTTACGATCTAGACGCAAATTTTTTCTCTTATATACGTTGTAATTCCCTATCGCCAAATGCTTTTGAAACCATTGTTCCTATCTTTGCAAATGGCGGCTTCTTAGTTAAGAAGACATTTTTATTGGAAATTTAACATTACTTTAAAAGCCAGTAAGGCCTCTAATGATGTTTTTATTATTAATTTAACATTTCTCAATGAAAGATAAATTAAATTTGAAGAGAAAAATTTTTCGCCTAGACCGGGACTCGAACCCGGGACCCTTGGCTTTCCGGGCCAAGTGCTCTACCAACTGAGCTACCGAGGCGAGTTACGATCTAGACGCAAATTTTTCTCTTATATACGTTGTAATTCCCTATCGCTAAATGCTTCTGAAACCATTGTTTCTATCTTTGCAAATGGCGGCTTCTTAGTTAAGAAGACATTTTTATTGGAAATTTAACATTACTTTAAAAGCCAGTAAGGCCTCTAATGATGTTTTTATTATTAATTTAACATTTCTCAATGAAAGATAAATTAAATTTGAAGAGAAAAATTTTCGCCTAGAAAAAAAAAAAAAAAAAAAATTTCTCTTCAAATTTAATTTATCTTTCATTGAGAAATGTTAAATTAATAATAAAAACATCATTACATTCTAGAAATTGAAAATTAGTTTCTCGTTGTTCCACATGATTTTAACCAGACGTATAATTGAATATAATAGAAATGCTGTAACATATTATAAATTTATCGACAAGAATATTTAAGTTAATAACAGTAATTCTATTAGATTCAACACTCGATGATTCCGATATTTATCCCCCCTCGAGAAACAGTCACTCGGTTCCATTTACTCGACAAAGCAAGCTGTTCTGACCACAAACATCAGGAGTTGTTCATTTGCTGTCTTGTTTCCACACCAACTTCATACTGTTGTTGGGTAAATTTACCTTTTATGTACATTTTAGCAAAGTAATTATCTTCTGTAAAGCAAAGAATAAAAATTAATATTTCCAAAAGATTCCAAATAAATGTATTATGAATTAGAAATACGGATAATAGAGAACCTTGGTATAAAATACACTTCGAAAAATTACTTTTCCAAAATATTATGTAAACTGAATATAAACTTAATATTTAAACAAGAGTTACACTTACAGTGCAGATTGTAGCCGTTGCTCAAGAAAACACAACTTCAAACAAAATCACACACAGGTTTTCTTTTATATTCAATAGAGAATTGCATGAAGGAAGAAAAAATGTTACACGGGAACTAATTTGTTAGTACAGCTGTTATCTTATTTTTCGGTCACTAGACATCAATTTACACTGAACAGAATTGATAGGTTCTTGATACAAATGTAGTGCACCACATTCATCTTCACGTCTGCTGTAATTGTGAGGTTTTCTGCAAATGTAATATCATCACCCACATAAGTAGATATTGTTTGGCGTAAAATTGGATCAAGTTGTAGTTAGGGTACATCCCCATCCTTGTATTAACAAAAGTTTCACAACGGTTCGTCCAAAAGAGTCTTGTGGTAAAGAATGTGCAGGATGATTGAATTAAAAAAATGAACTTAATTCAAAATTCTAAATGACATTATAAATTTATAAACTTGTTAGATATCTTACCTGGATGTTGCCTAGAACCTGCGGTCAGCACTTCCCCATCCGATATTTCTAATCTGAAATATTATCACACATTTGTAATAATACTGCATTCCATGAGTCATAATAATTAAACTGGTCTACATTCAAAACCTATTTGGGGTAAAAATAGTTAATTCATATTATTTTGATGTGAAATAAACATAGAGACAGCTTTAATTTTTTTTTGTAGACCAGCGTTGTGAATGTAATAAACATAAAAACTTAAAATCTACAGCTGTTAATTCAAAATAATGTCTAAGGGTTGATAGCATTCCCTCGGGGCGGTGGTACCTGACAACCTGTTCATGTGAAATTATCGATAAATAAAACCTCAACAGAACAAAATGGTGTTAAAAGTAATTTTATACGTTTAATGGGAACTATAAAAAATTTGGAAAACTGCTGTGATACCTAACATTGTGTTCATGTCAAATTATCGATAAATAAAACCTCAACGGAACAAAATGGTGTTAAAAGTAATTTTATACGTTTAATGGGAACTATAAAAAATTTGGAAAAGCAGGAAAACCACCAGTGCCCCTCGGTATAGGGATAGCCTGGTTTAACCCCCAGGCAATGGGGAATAACATTATGTTGGTATTAGACACCGCCAACAAACGGGTTACCGGTATTTAAACCCCCCGATAATGGGTTTGCCCGGTTATACCCCCAGGCAGTTGGGTACCGGTATTTCTGATTAATAGGACAAGGCACTTAATGGTTTTATTAGAATTAAGTAACTGCTACCCCTACTTTATAAAGGTATAATGAACTTGCCCTCTTCTAGGAATGTTATTTAAATGCTAGCTTCTACCCCTATGTGCTTAATGACTTCCACCCCCCTGTTAAGTTGTTCCTAGCCATCTGTATAAAAAGGTGAACAGAAAGTAAAGGAAAGTGATAGTGTTAAATTAAATACATTTTACCAACCTATATGTCATTAAATGCCTCGCCCCACTATTTAAACCCCCCGGCATGGGGTTGCCCGGGTGATATTGTGCTCCAGGAAGTTATGTCTACATACCTGACGAAGCAGATAGTTGACCCTGTATGCACACCACCCGGCATTCTTGAAACATGAATTCATCCGCAGGTTCTACCCTGAAAAACAAGAAAGCACAACACTCAGAGATCCAGAAAACATAGCAAGTACTATCTTGATCCACAAGACTCTATTGGACAACTTTCCAGAGCCAACAATTGACACATACGTACCTTAACTACAACTTCATCCAATTTTACGCCAAATAACATCTGCTTATGTGGAGGGATGATTTTTTATTTACATCTCTATATTGCATTTCTAGAAAACTCTCATTTTTAAGCATCACAGTATGAAGGTGTTGTACTACATCTGTCAACTCTCCTCAAGGGCAAATGATTACAAATGACAGAAAACAGAGGAAATTAATAGAATTAGTTCCCATAATTATAATAGTTTTTTTTATCTTGAAGAAATTCTCAATTAAACATAGAAACGACCTGTATGTGATTTTGTTCGAAGTTGTGTTTTCTTGAACAATGTAAATAAATATATGTATATAAAATTATTTCACATTTAAATTGATGTAAAATGACCTGTTTTCACCACAGAGTTGATACAATCAACTTATGTATTGCATAATGAAATGACCCATTTTGTCACATCCATCCAGGCTACAACATTCTTACCAAACAGTTTTCCCTCCTCATGTAATTTATTTTACACACTCACTGTGCTGCGATTATTTGAATGACTTCCATGTACTATTGTTTACAATTTCTCCGTGTCTCTTTTCATTGCATCAAATGTAGTTACCTAGAAAGATAAAGGTTTATAACTGATTAGTGCATTTTCACAGTTGTTGTGGTAATTGTATAGTTTCATCTTCTTATATGTGCAAAATATCATCAGCAAATTATGGACATTTTGATGAAGTGTCGGAATTGAAATAATTCGCAACAGTAACAAACAGAAATAAGTTGTGCTCTGGAAGCGCATGATACGGGCTGCGACGGAGACTCTTGTTGTCTCAAATTGTCTCAAAAATGTTAAATTAATAATATATAAATAGGTTATGTATTAAAAGGATGCGAAACAGTTCTCTTACTTTAAGGCGTAGGAAAATATGGGTATTTGAGATTAAAGTGAATAGAGACGTATACATAGGTGAATGGGGAAAACTACATAACGGTGAACTCCATGATCTTGATAGAAAACCAGATGTAATACGAGGCGTTAAGTTCAGTAGAATTCGATGAGCAGTATATTTGGGACGTTTTAAAAATGGACGAGAGGAATCGGAATTTATTTGTAGGAAAAAGAAAATGATCATCATTCAGTGGAAAGACCAAGAATGCGGTGGGATAAAAACATCTGAAGGAAGTAAATTGTAGAGGGAATGATTGGAAAAAGTCAGGATATAGATGTATGGAGAGCTTATGTCTGCTTACAATAGACCATGGGATTCGATAGTGCTTGTGGTAAATAAAACTATTGAATTAATTATTTTCCTTTTGTGTTTTTCATTGTAGAAATTTTCCAAGTAGATGTGGATTACTAAATTTCTGTAAATTAGTTTTTGTGGAATTTGCATTTTGTTTGGACATATTTCTCCACGGAGCCATCGTTTGTGAGATATCAGGTTTAGTAATGGAACATGTGTGTCTCGAAGCCTCGCTCTGCGCATGAGTCGTAAGAGAATGATACATACGGTTTTGGGAATATATTAAGTTGGACAAAATGAAATTAGGAAAGATATGAAACATCGTGAAAGGTAAGAGTAGAACTAGACAATATGTCAAGGAGTGTTTTGGAATGGAATGCATAGAGATTGTCCAGGAAAAGTGGAAAACCAAAAATTATATGACACATCACAATAATAACAGAAATTGAGCAGCAAAGAAAAAGCTGGAATGTAGCCAAGAATTTAGAAAAAACAAAGTCCGGTGGCGCTACTAGAGTCAACCAGTGCATGCCGAAATGTAGCTTGTATAGGATTGTGATGTACCAAGACAGTGCCATTTTAACTGCAAGGCATTAAAATCCTGGGCCAAATTTCTCATTTAAACTATCATCATCATCAAGAATCACAGATTAAGCCTATGTGGCTTGTTCCGGTTCTCATTCAAAAGTTGGATCCATCTCTTCTTCGGTCTACCAACATTCCTGCGTCCTTTTGGTTTGTATTTAAGTATAATTTTGGGAATGCATTTGGTGGGCGGGAATTACAACCTATATAGAGAAAATTTGCATTTAGATCGGTACTTGCTCGCTCAGATGGTAGAGCACTTGGACTAGAAAACCAAGGGTCCCGGTCTGAGCGTATAATTTTTCTCTTCAAATATGATTTATCCATCATTGAGATGTATGAAATTAATAATAAAAACATGGAATGCTATAGCTGTGTGTCAGGTAGAAGCCATTCATTGTGTATTTGTGAATGATGATTCATTGCAATTCAATGTGGGACCAGTAGAGTAAGGTAAAGGAAGGATTTCTGCTTGGATGGGAATGAAGCCTGGATTAGCTCAGTGGTCTGAGCATTAGCACGGAAAGCTAAAGGTTCGGGGTTCGATTCCCGGTTCAGGCAAAAATGTTTCTCTTTACCATTAATTTAGAATGACATAAGATATTGTACACAATGAGTTGGTGTAGTAATTTGATATTTATGACAAATACAGGCAAAGGTACGTGTATGGATTTCAAACCTTTTAAAGTGCTTCTCCTGAGTTATGACGTTGTTGCACCAAATGAGTGATATATCATGGTTTAGTTACCATAAGCCATGTAGCTGTCGAAAATGTTCGGAAAAGCACCTTTTTCATAAGTAATGCCATGAGTGATTTCCAAATTATCGATAAATTGGAAATCAAGAGTGGCATTTGTTAGGACTATTTAACGAATAAAATTAAGCTCTTTACTAAAAAATAATTATTTGAATATAGTTAACGGTGTTTTAAAATATTTATATGGTTAGTGTAAACGGCGATGTTTGAAAACAAATTAGAAATATGAGGTTATGTATATTCACTGCAACTCGATCATATTATTTATTGGCAAATAGAATCGCAATATTGTAAGAATGCACTCTAGTGGAGAAATAATGAAACACATCAAACTATTATAATCAACATTATAGGTTAATCATTTACGTAGTGGTTAGGGCACTGAGCTTCAAGCCGGAGGGTCGAGGGTTCAAGTCCCGTAGGGGTCAGGATTTTTAAACTGACCCAAACCCTCTGGCGGCACTATGGCCCTGGGGTTGACTCAGCCTCTAATGCAAATGAGTATCAGAAGCTTGTTCTGGGGGTAAAGGCGGCCGTCACGCAGGGCTGACAACCTGGCTGACATAAAGTGCCGATTGTCTAGAAAAAGTGGGAGCATTAACCTCCTAACTACCCCAAGGGCTTCCTGAGGCCTGTTGTGGGATCACTTTACTTTTATTTTGAATAAACAACTCGGTAAAATCACTGAATCTATTCATTATTTGCTATATTCAATGCATTTGTTGGAGAAAAATAATGGTCTAACCTGTTCAGAATATTAAAAAAGGAGGAGCTTTCTTTATCACAAAAGCAGGAGCTGATAAAGATAAATTGATAAAGAGTGAAGTGAAACACGACTGTGATTGGTGTAAAACAGAATTCATTGAAACGTGATTGGTCATTGACTACCATTTGTGACATGAGTTAAATAGTCAATACAAAGGTGATTTTTAAGGGCGAAGGGATTGAGTATTACAACTCTCTTATAGCCTAAAACCTTCCCGGGAAACTCCTGAACATTTTGCAGAAAGCTTCATCACTATCAGAAGAATGGTGTAGTAATGCATAAAGGACAGACAGACATTCAGACATTCTTACTTACTCACTGGCACTATCGAACCCGTAGGTTCATGGCCGCGCGGACATAAGCTCTCCATACATCCCTATCCTGAGCTAATGTTTTCCAATCATTCCCTGTATTATCTACCTCCCTCAAATCATAGTTAATGTTATTCTCCCACCTCATTCTTGGTCTACCAACTGGGCGTTTTCCCTCTGGCTTTCCTACAAGAAGTTTCCATGCAACTCTTTCATTCCCCATACGTGCAACATGTCCTGCCCATCGCAGTCTACGAGACTTAACTGTTCTTGTTATATCTGGCTTCCTATAAAGACCATGTAGTTCATTGTTATGTGGTCTTCTCCATTCACCTGTCTGTTCATCTCTCTTTGGTCCAACAATTTTCGTAAGTACTTGTAATCTCCTTTCCTCCCTTAAAGTAAGAGTCCATGTTTCGCATCCATATAATATAACTGGTAGAATAATGGTTTTATATATTTTCAGTTTAACGTTTTTTGAAAGGAGTTGGGACATCAAGAGTCTCTGCAATGCACAATAACACGCATTTCCAGAATTGAGCCTATGTTTAATTTCTTTGTGCATCTCATTTCTATTTGTGATTATTGTTCCCAGGTGACAATCAGACATTCTTTTGTATAATTTATATTAAATTAGTTTTTACTCAAGCATTTACTGTCCTGTGCACTGCAACTTGAAACATCATCCCCGTGAGAGTTGTTGGTTGTCTTACGGATCCGAGTTCTTCTACCACCAGCTGTTTGTATGTTGAACCTAGACAAAATGGAGTCACAACACTTAATTCTCTGGCTGTTCCTCTACATCTAACATCTCACTATTCCTCACCCTTCCTTGTTTCAGCCACTCGACTCTGGAATTCCCTCCCCTCGCTGCCCGACTCAGAAACTGTTTAAAATGAAACTCACTTCATATTTCCTTAGACAATATAATATATAACCATGTTCCATGTATACTTTTATTGTTTCCATATATTTTAAACTTTCTTTACCAAGCCACTTACTTAATCTAATTATTGGTTATCATTTTTGTTATTATTATTATTATTATTATTCATCATCGAGATACTAAAGGCTGTTTCTCTCAGCACGTCATAATCCCCCGAATCTACAGCCAATGAAATCGGAAAACAATTATAGGAAGCTGGAGGCAAAATGTTAAGAAAGTAACCTGAGAGACATTGTTATATGGTGATGTGGACACTTATAAGCTATGTCAACGGAGTTGATTGAAGGGGCGTCATTTCACTACCCCCACTACTGTAGGGGTGCATACAATAGCTAGACGAAAGCTAGGAATGTGGCTATTACCAGTTATAAACCAACTCCCCCAAAGCTGTGAAAACCAGAAAATAAATTTATCCTTTTTTTCAGAGGATTTTTAAAAAAAATATGATATATAGTTTTTAACTCCTGACTTATTTTGTTATACTTTGAATTTATATTAAGATTTCTATAACTAATATAATACAAAACACACAGTTTTAGTGCGGGGCGGCAGACCGGCGGAGGACCGGTGTAGTTCAGTACCGACATTGTATTGACAGCACAAAAAACATTTGTCTTTCTCAGTAGACTGTTCTTAGTTCTAGCAGTGTAGTGGATTTTACAATTGTCTTGAAAATTCAATTAATACATAATTTATTTAGTAGAATTAAGTGTTTAGTTAGCGTTTAATAGATTGTTTTTATACATTTTTAAAAAATATTTAGATAATTATTATTTATTTAGTAATACTTAGTGATTGTGTGATAGATATAAGGAAACACAGTTAAACGTTTGATTGTGTATATATATATATATATAACTTTAGTTTTGGTATACATTTGAACATAATGGCTGATAACAGCATTGTAAAACATAATAAATATGAAATTATTGTATAGTCATGGGTCCTCTACAAGTATACAAAGTTTCAAGTCGATCCAATGATTTTAAGTAGGTGAAAATCGCGTTGAAAGATTCCGTTACATAGATAGATAGATACAGGTCAAGCTAATATAAAGCGTGTAAAAAAGGAAAACCCTTGGAATTTGAATAGGGTGGCTGAAACGGCAGCGAAAATGGCAGGAGTGGGAATAGCTAGTGTGTACAGGATCAGAAGAGAGGGAGGCGAAACTGAATGAAAATACATTAAAAAGTCGTAGGAAAAACTGCAAAATAATTTTGTTAGTAGACAAATATGACAGTTTCACTAAATCATTTATAAGGTCAAAAGTGTATCAATTATTTTTTCGGCGGGAACTACCAACCTTGGACAAAATACTGCTTGCAGTAAACAGCGATAATGATGGCGATGGTGATTAGACAAGTATCTAAATTCTCAAGGTCAAGATTATTAAAGAAGATGAAATTCAAGTTTGTGACAAGGGGTAGAAAATCGTTTTTTATTGACAGGGATGACATAGTACTTTGGAGGAGGAAATATTTAAGACAGATAAGAAAATTGGACATAATTTAGAAGACTGATGTATTTGTAACAGAGAATACCCCTTTACTAGCTGCCTGTACCTGCTAGTGGAGTGAATGAAGGGAGGATCTCTATCAACTGGTTTGAAATGCAGTATAGTATGCGGAGGCGTTTCTCTATGAATGATGGTTTGACGCCTTTCTGTTCCTGTGTCACTTCTCCTTCATGTTTGTTTCCCCAGCAGTAGTCAGAAAATGATATGATTGCAGTGAAAGACCTGCCACAAAGCAGATAACTGCACAATTGAATATTATAATACACAATTTCTGAATCTTTGTTACAGACTTATAATAAAATTAAAATATAAAATTATGGAAAACTATATCAATCAGTTAAATAAATTAATAACAACAACAATAAAACAAAATTACTTCCAATTTAACAATGAACTTTTTATTCAAGAAGACGGGATCCCGATGGGGAGACCTACATCCGGAATAATGGCCGAAATCTTCCTACAAGAACTGGAAAATAAACATTTTGAGGAACTAATACGCAAATTTAACATAAAACTGATAGTACGATATGTCGGTGATGTACTAGTAATATACGACAATGAAAATAGAAAAGAAAAAGAAATATTACAAGAGTTAAATAAAATGCATGAAAAAATTACTTTCACCGAAGAAATAGAAGTTAATAATAGTATAAACTACTTAGATTTGTCTATAACAAAACACCTACACAACAATAAACTAGAAACCAGCATCTACTGGAAACCTACAAACATTGCTCTGGCCATAAACAAAAAATCTACACACCCTTTTCAACAAAAAATAAGTACATTTAACAGCTTAATCAATAGAATGTTAAAACTTCCATTAAACAAAGACAATTATAATATTCAAGAACTCAACTACATTAAATATATGGCAAAAACCAAAAATGAAGAAATCATAAATAAACAAAAAAGAAAGAACAATATATCCAATATAACTAAACTAAAAAAAGAATCTGATAACAACCAGAAAACATGGATAACACATACATATAGAGGAAAAAAAACGACAAAATTAGCCAATGCACAAAAGAAAGCCGATAAAAACGTAAAAATAGCATACAGAACTAATAACAAATTAAACAACATAATAAACAATAACACTGAAGAAAATAACATTTTCAACAGCAAAGGAGGACGTGTAAGGACTGCAACAATTTTATATAGGAAGAACAAACAGACTTTTAACATCAGATTTTGTAACGATGTAGGCCATATTTAAAGAACATGATAATAAAAACTATTATTTAATAAGGAAAACTATAAATGAAATATGCTAATTTATTATACCGGAAGATAGGAAATAAATAATCACCTTTAAATACTAAGGCTGCTAGGAATTAAAAAACGAGTAAAAATGTATATTTTATAATTATCCGGGACTCATTGTTGGAATCTGTTACAACAACAACACTAGGATGTAGTTCAAAATATCGACATGTTTTGACAGAAAGACCAGAGATGTCCACATTAGATAAGTTGGGAAATTGAGCTACAATAGTGAAAGTGGAACAGAGGAAAAAGTTTTTGAAAACGACAATAAAAAATGGAAAGTTAGCTGAACTTTTCACCCGAGTTTTCCCCGCGAATTAGAAACTTAAAAACGATCATATAAATTAATTAAATAAAAATAAAACGTAGTTTTATTTAATTAATGAATATGGATTTTGATCAAGTAAACACCAACTCAATTGATCATATAAATATTCGCGATTTTTTAAACGAAATTCATTCTGAAGGCGGGAATCGAAGTGTGGGACCGGTGAATCCTCTACATGGATAAGTCATACTAATCTTCATCATAATGGATCATTTTTAACTTCAAATTGGGCGGTTCTTTGAACCATTAATAACTTTAGATTAAATTGGTTTATTGCAAATAACATGCATTGGCAAATAAAAAGACCTACAGGTCGAATTAAAATGTAAAAGTTAAAATTAATAATCTACAGTTGACTTAATTGAACTCTCTCATATATTCATACACATATTAAAGTTTCAAATCAAAATTCGGCGCGATCCAATATGGTGACTATAGCTTCCTTGGGAAAGATGTTTTAACTGGTTTTTTTTAAAAATATGTTGTATGTATTGTTGACATTTATAATAAATGTGTTTTGTTTTATGGTTTTATATGTTTCTATGTACAATGTGATGTTCCCGCAAAACGAAGGCCAACCGCTCGGGCCAAGGTCAATTAAATTATTGAATACTTTTTTACGCTACGTTAGGACCTATCATAAGCTAGGTTATAACAGATTTAAAGAACATTTTCGAGACTTTATTCACGCAGAAGGGAAATCAAGCTATGCAAAACACGTTATCCATGAAGGACATCGCATGTTAAATATTGAAAACACCCTAACAGTAATGCACAGAGAAAATAATCCAGCGATGATAAACGTACTCGAAGAGATGGAAATCATGAAAGCAGCTCACAACAACGACAATCTGATAAACGAAAACGAGCCCAATACATGTAACCCCCTCTACCAGATCTTCAGTGAAACACCTACCGATGATGGGACAAGTCCCGAAAGCGCTACGGTTAAATAAGTAAATAAGTTGAGGAGACGGACCTTTCAGGTGAATATTCCATAATTTTATATTTTAATTTTGAATAACGGAACACATCATGAATCTTATAAAAGTAGACTTATATGGTAATAGTTTTTAACCGCTGTGGTCTCCAAGTAGGTGCTACCTTGTCACGCCTGGTTCGGACAGTTTTTGTGGGTGAGGTTTTTCCTCACCTGTCAGACAAATGTCAGGAAACTTTAAGGCCCAAACGGTCCCTGAACATGACATGGCCATCGCAGTCATCATCATTCATATTCATCTTAGGATTAGGAACTCTCCTGGTGCACCACTATCATCATCATCATCACCCATCATATCATCTGGGCAACATAACATCGCCTTCCAGGCGCCCCAACCTCACAAGCGTGTTACAATTACGCCAATGCTTGGAGAGAACACCAGAAATGTCGAAATGACAACCTGGAGCATTAAAAAATTTTCTTCACTAGTTTTCAACCAAATTTTCCAATAATTTATTACCATTATCTGTGTGTGTGTTTTTTTAATAAGTTATAATTTCACAAAGAAATATCAAAACAGCTGAGTCAAACATTTAAAATGATGTATCTTTTCCTGTCTTTCTTATTTATCTAATGAACTCCTACACCTACGTTCTAATTCTACGAACTGACTTTGTTTTATATTTTCAATGCTACCAACTTACCTTGTGTTGTAGCGAACATTTTCACACAATCGTTTTAATTCTCCAGCCACACTTAACGTCTTCACTTCGTAAAAGAAAATATTTTTGATAGTTTTTTATGTTGAACCCGATTTACCTGAATTAAAAGAACGCGAAATTGTAATTAATTTTGTAGCAAAACGAATTTTTGAAGTATTCATGCCGTAACCACGTGACCGTGATGGTATTGTTGAACCGTGACGTCATAGCTTATTTTATTGCGTGATCTTTCGCATTGTTATCTTTGAAAACACGTAATAAAGAGTTGTATATGCAGTGCAACAGGTCTGTAGTAGCAAGAACCCGGCTGCGCTCCTACGCTTAAATAAATGAAAATGAATGTGCTTTTATGTTAATTGAATAACTGAAAGGAAAAAATAATTATAAGTTTATATTTTTTAGATATCCCGTGCTGATTAGCCGGCGTTCCCCGGGAATCTTTTTGACATAAATGAGCTGAAATACGAAAATTAATGTGTTTTATGTTTAGTTAAATAAGTGATTGGAAAATTGTTATATCGTAATTATTTTTAGATACCCCGTGCTGTTTACCCGGCATTGTCCGGGAATCTACTCATCCCGATCTTCTTGGCATAAATGAGCCGAAAGACAAAAATTAATGTACTTCTTATGATTAGTTGAATAAGTAAAATGGAAAATAATTATAAATGTATATCGTAATTATTTTAATATTCCCCGTGCTGATTACCCGGTGTTGCCCGGGAATCTACTTATCTCGATCTTCTTGGCATAAATGAGCTAAAAGACAAAATTCGTTATTGTGAGTTATCCGTAAAAGAATACCCGCCATGTGCTGCTATGCTTGCACAGGAATCTACGTACTTGTCTCGATCTTCTTGGCATCAATGAAAGACAAAAATGGATATTGTGAGTTATCCGTAAAAGATAAACATATGCTGTCGCGGACTTTTTGTAGAGCTTTTTGAGATATTCAATTCTGTGCACATTAATTTTGTGTATTTGTTATGGTTTAGACAGCGTAAGCCATTTAAGCGTCCAAAGAGCTACTTTTTTCACGTTTTCCACTACAAAGGGCGATTTTTAAGGGCGTAGGAGTTGAGTTTCACAACTCTCTTATAGCCTATGTTCATTCCGGGAATCTCCTGAACATTTTGCATCAACGGTATGGCCGCGCATAAGTACAAACACCGGTATTAGATTATGAATTTTACAAGTAATTTATTAACAATTTTACGATTTACGCGAAATAAGACAAAAATATTAGTAATTTTTGTCAGTTCAAATAAAAGTAATGTTACACGAATAAAAAACAGGTTATGGAGGAGGAATATAAAATAACCTGCATCGGAGATCAGCGCCCCTAGCGTTAAATAAACTTAATTACTATTTTATCGTTAGTATTTGTTGGATTGGCTTTCTTTCATCTTCAACCCAACCTCAACAAGAAGAGAAACATTTTCTACGGACATTTGACAAAATAATTACAGAAGACGCTAGTGAAGTGCTTTTTGTGGAGTGTAGCATTGTATGGTGCAAAGTCTTGGATATTACGACGGAATCAGGAAAAGCGACTGGAAGCTTTCGAGATGTGAATATCGGGAAGGATGGAACGTATAAAATGGACAGACAAAGTAAGAAATAAAGATGTGCTAGACAGAGTGGGTGGAAGGAAGAACAATGCTGGAACTCATAAAGAAGAGGAAAATAAGTAGGATTGGCCACTGGCTAAGAAGAAACTGCCTGCTGAAGGATGCCCTAGAAGGGATGGTCAACGGAAAGAAGGTTAGAGGCAGAAAAATACATCAGATGATAGACAATATTAAAATAAATGGTTTGTATGCAGATACAAAAAGGAAAGCTGAGTTAAGGAAAGAGTGGAGAATGCTGAGTTTGCAGTGGAAGACCTGCTCTTGGGCAGAACACTGTGTAAAACAACTAATTTGAGGAAGGTACCCACGGTCTCACACGAAATATATATGTTTAAATTTCTTAGATTTCATTAATTTACACTTTTTCAATTGAAGGTGAAATTATTTTTGCTACACATCTGACATGTATCAATATTGATAAATACCAATAAAACTAAATATATGGTCACACGTAGAAATACATTATATAATGGAAATGGACAGCTAATGACAAATGAGGGAAATTTTGAGGAAGTGGCTGAATTCAAACACCTAGGAACAATAATCACAAATAGGAATGAGATGCACAAAGAAATTAAACATAGGCTCAATTCTGGAAATGCGTGCTATTATGCATTGCAGAGACTTTTGATGTCCCAACTCCTTTCAAAAAACGTTAAACTGAAAAAATATAAAACTATTATTCTACCAGTTATATTATATGGATGCGAAACATGGACTATTACTTTAAGGGAACAAATGAGATTACGAGTTTTTGAGAATAAAGTTCTTAAGAAAATTTTTGGACCAAAGAGAGATGAACAGACAGGTGAATGGAGAAGACTACATAACTGAACTACATGGTCTTTATAGGAAGCCAGATATAATTAGAACAGTTAAGTCTCGTAGACTGCGATGGGCAGGACATGTTGCGCGTATGGGGAATGAAAGACGTGCATGGAAGCTTCTTGTAGGAAAGCCAGAGGGAAAACGCCCAGTTGGTAGACCAAGAATGAGGTGGGAGAATAACATTAACTATGATTTGAGGGAAGTAGATTATACAGGTCCCGCGCCGTAGCCGAGCCGTTAAGGTAGGAAGCCTTGGCGCAGAGCTAAGGGACTTGCGCTGGTTCGAGTCTCCATGGAGGAAGAAATTTTCTCATGGTATTTCGGCCAGTATGGGACCGGTGCCCACCCAGCATCATGAGGCAATTGGGTAGCTACAATAAGTAGCGGCTCCAGGTTGAGGAACCAGCTATAACGGCTGGGGGACTCGACATGCTAACCACATGTCACCCCTACACTGGCTGTTGATCATCTACCTCTGTGATTGACACATGTGGATGTGAAGGGCCAGCAGCCGGCTGGTAAAAGGGCAACCGCTGAAAAGTGGAAAGACCCTCAATCGGAAAATCGAATCGAAGATTATACAGGGAGTGATTGGAAAGCATTAGCTCAGGATAGGAATGTGTGGAGAGCTTATGTCCACGTGGCCATGAACCTACGGGTTCGATAGTGCCAGTAAGTAAGTAAGTATATATCTGACATACTGTACGGTTGATAGTTTGTTGTTTAGGAAACTAGAATGAAGACCACATGAGCCTTCTTGAAAATCATTAATAACACACAACAACAAATTTGAATTTTTTTGTCGCTCGCAGAAATGAAAATTGGCGATTGTAGTTAATTGGCATGCGCTGATTTCCAAGTCCGTTTTTCTCTATCACCTAACAATTTTTAGCGAGGAGGTGTTGAACATTTTTCGTTGTATTTTGCATATTATTGCTTATCTGCACTTAGTTTCAATTTTTTTTGCAATAATATTGCTAGAAGCAATTGATCTATGTAAAACCAAATCATATAAGATCCGAAAAGTTAAAATATTTTTTTCTAAGATGGATAAATAAGTAGTTACGTTACAACACGTGCTTAAATTGAAGCAAAAATCTCGCCTTTCAAAACTTCTTCCTGGATGACTTACTCCGATAAGATGGTGATAAGTTGCCAGCAGTAATCGGCAAGCATGTTGCTCACTCATTTCCCTATATAACGCCTTTCCATTTCTAAAATGTCTTCGTGGAACCTTTCGCCATGTTCATCACTGACGTCACCCAAGTTCTGCGAAGACTCACTATGTTTAACAGGTCGCATGGCTGACTGCAAATTTGGATACTGAAGAGAATGCTTATTTTTTAAAAGTGAAACCAGATATATTGACCGCACAGAAATAATAATTGGATGTGTTTGTGAAACAATAGACATGGAAATCGTTTGATTTACTATTCAGCTAACAAATTGTTCAAAATGACCTGTCTGTGCAAATAATTACCACATTTCTTCCTTAATTTGGCACTGTATCCTGTAGGACACTAACTAATTCACTGGCGCTAACGATCCTGTAGGTTCATGGCCGCGCGGACATAAGCTCTCCAAACATCCCTATCCCGAGCCAATGTTTTCCAATCATCCCCTGTATATTCTACTTCCCTCAAATCATAGTTAATGTTGTTCTCCCACCTCATTCTTGGTCTGCCAACTGGGCGTTTTCCCTCTGGTTTTCCTACAAGAAGCTTCGATGCACGTCTTTCATTTCCCATACGCGCAACATGTCCTGCCCATCGCAGTCTACGAGACTTAACTGTTCTTATTATATCTGGCTTCCTATAAAGACCATGTAGTTCATTGTTATGTAGTCTTCTCCATTCACCTGTCTGTTCATCTCTCTTTGGTCCAAAAATTTTCCTAAGTACTTTATTCTCAAATACTCGTAATCTCCTTTCCTCCCTTAAAGTAAGAGTCCATGTTTCGCACCCATATAATATAACTGGTAGAATAATAGTTTTATATATTTTCAGCTTAACGTTTTTTGAAAGGAGTTGGCGTAATAAGTCTCTGCAATGCATAATAGCACGCATTTCCAGAATTGAGCCTATGTTTAATTTCTTTGTGCATCTCATTCCTATTTGTGATTATTGTTCCTAGGTATTTGAATTCAGCAACTTCCTGAAAATTTCCCTCATTTGTCATTAGCTGTCCATTTCCATTATATAATTTATTTCTACGTGTGACCATATATTTAGTTTTATTGGTATTTACTTCCAGTCCCAATTTCTTAATGTTACTCAATAGTGTGTGCATGTTGGCCTTTAGTATCTCCTCGCTATCGCCCAATGTACTACCTCAAGCAGCATAAACGAACAGCGTATTAAGAACCATTCAGTTGTTGGCCTTCTTCATCCTCTTAAAGATTTAATGGCATGCTCTAGTACAAAATTAAATAGAAGGTAAGATTGTGCCTCTCCTTGCTTCAACCCATTCTGGATTTCAAAAGTGTCTGAAAACTGTTTGCCTACACGCACCCTACTCATTGAGCCATTTAGACACATTCGTATAAGTCTAACTAACTTTTTAGGAATTCCGAACTCCAGCAGGATACTATATAACTTCTCCCTCTTAATTGAATCGCATGCTTTTTTTGGAAGATGCAGTGGTTTAATTTATTTAATATTCTTAATAAATAGTGGAAAAATGAAATCAGTAAAAATTATTTAAATTAGTCCACCGCTGTGGTCTCGAGGTAACGTGCTGCCTTGTCACGCAGCGGGCCAGTGTTCGATCCGCGGTCGGGACAAGTTTCCTGGGAGAGGTTTTTCCTCACCTGTAAGACAAATGTCAGGAAACTTTAAGGCCCAGAACATCATCTGGCCATCGCAATCATCACCATTCATATTCGTCTTAGATTAAGCTTAGGATTAAGGCGCACCACTATCATCATCGGGGCCGCGGTAACCCCGCCTTCCAGGTGCCCCAACCTCAGAATTGGGTTACAATTACGCCAATGCCAGAAGAGACCACCAGAAATGTCGAAATGACAACGTGGGGCATTGAATAAAAATTTGTTTAAATTTGTATAAAATCAAACAATATACACAAAATAAATCATGATTTTGCATGATTTGTTTTCACTCCAGTCCGACACATTTAAATATGCTGGCATGAGAAATTTAGTTTCACCTATTGAGTTAACCTCTCCCTTTTTAGGTGCTACGCGAGTTCAGACGCTATCTGTTACGCTCTAAATCAGTTAGGTGTTCACCTGAAACGTACAATACAAGTCGCTCTAGAGATCGTAAATTTCACAACAAAACTCTTCTTCTTCCTTCCAAGTATTAGGCCAAGGCCTGTTACGATCCTATAGAAAATTTTCCCTCCAGCGTTTCATAGGACGGCCCAGTGATCTTCGTCCTCTTGGTATATAATTATAAACAGCTTTGGGGATCCGATTTGAACTCATTCTTTCAAGATGGTGTTTCCAATTTAGTTGGTACTGTTTAATATATTCCAAAATTGGCATAGTCTTCAATTCTTTTAAGATATCGGTGTTCCTTTTCCGATCCCATCTGGTGTAACCCGCTGTTCTGCGCATGAATCTCATTTCACAAGCCGTTATTCTGCTTTCATGTTGTCTTTTTAGTGTCCATGCTTCACTACCATAGGTCAACACTGGTCTAGTCAAAGTGTTATATAAACGTAATCTGGTGTTTTTTGTACAAGGGATGGTTTCATAACTTGATTAGTAATTCCTAAACTTTTATTATAACTAGTTCCCTCAGGGGTCCTCATTTAGGGGATATGTGGAAGGTGCCCAAGCTGAGCAAAAATTTCTTCCACTTACTTGTGATTTGCACTCTTTTAACTTTACTATCTAACCTCTCTTGGTTAACTCTTGTTTTTTTTCGACCCCGACGCTATTAGGGCATCCGAGGGCTAGGGAGTCTTTCCTTTCTTCCATTTCTTCTTTCATTTATTTTCTTTTCTTCTCCAGAAAAGCCTGACCAGAGGCTATAAGATGGCAGCCCCATCACTGGTCTTGCCTTCCTTTGGCCAGCAACCAATCGAAGGGACTATTATTATGCTTTCAAGTCTTATACGAGAATTTCCCGGAGGATCAAACTAACGACCACCAAAGCATGAAAAAGGACAACTCTTGGAAGAAAAAAAAAATTTGCTTTTTAGTACATGGAATGTACAATGGATTAACTATAAAGATGATCAATTAGATTATATATTGTGCAAAAAGGGGATTTCTTTAGCTGTAATATCACAACGAAACTCGGTATATGATATTAAAATAAACCGAGGTAGTTATTATCCAAAACTCAGCGAAATCCGATCGTTATAACTGGAGTTTTCCCTGAAATCCGAAAATAAGAATTGACTCTAGCAAACCGCCATTTTTGATTCGACGAAAACGTTTAACTTTGTGTTTAGCTGATATTATGCTCTATAAACATTCGGTGTAGGAGTTTACCTGAAAAGAAAATTTAAAAATCGTATTTAATTTATTTAGGCGTAGGAGCGCATTACGGCCATTTGCTAGTTGAATGTAAGAAGTTGTATTAGTTACATCAGTGATAGGAAGCGTTGGAAATAAATCTTTAAAAAGGCCGCAGTGTCTAATAACAAGTATATTTATTATTGTATTCTAATATGAACTATTTGTGTAATCAATGTATTCAAACTTACCTAAGTTCCGTATCCAAAAACCTGAGGGTGCATGGCCACAAGCACTCCATATATCGCCTGCAGAATCAGTCGTACTAGAATTATCTATTTGAAAATTTGAACCATTTAATCGTTGCTAAGTTACAAACAATCCAGTCGGAGAAGACAATGCTTCATCGATCAACTGCATTCAATTGTTAAATTTGGATTTTTGCATTATTCGAAAAGCAAAGGCATGGTGCCACATGCCCTGCCCATCGCAGTACTTATTGCATCTGGTTTCCCATAAAGATCATGTTATGGCGTCTGCTTTAAAAAATTCATAAAAAGAAAAAATAGCCCATCTTCTTCTCAATTTCTTTCACAACTTGGCCATGGAATCTACTCGTCTCTGTTCTTATCCCATTTGTAACTTAATCCTGAGTGTGGCTTCCTTCGAGAGGGAAGTAAAGTTGTGTCATAGATTTACAGGGGCTATTACTTACTTACTGGCACTATCGAACCCTTAGGATCATGGCCGCGCGGACGTAAGCTTTCCATATATCCCTATCCTGAGCTAATCCTTTCTAGTCATTCACTGTATAATCGACTTCCCTCAAATTATAGTTAATGTTATTCTCCCACCTCATTCTTGGTCTACCAACTGGGCGTTTTCCCTCTGGCTTTCCTACAAGAAGCTTCCATGAAAGTCTTTCATTCCCCATACGCGCAACATGTCCTGCCCATTGCAGTCTACGAGACTTAACTGTTCTTATTATATCTGGCTTCCTATAAAGACCATGTAGTTCATTGTTATGTAGTCTTCTCCATTCACCTGTCTGTTCATCTCTCTTTGGTCCAAAAATTTTCCTAAGAATTTTATTCTCAAATACTCGTAATCTCCTTTCCTCCCTTAAAGTAAGAGTCCATGTTTCACATCCATATAATATAACTGGTAGAATAATATTTTTATATATTTTCGGTTTAACGTTTTTTGAAAGGAGTTGGGACATCAAGAGTCTCTGCAATGCATAATAGCACGCATTTCCAGAATTGAGCCTATGTTTAATTTCTTTGTGCACCTCATTCCTATTTGTGATTATTGTTCCTATGTATTTGAATTCAGCCACTTCCTCAAAATTTCCCTCATTTGTCATTAACTGTCCATTTCATTTCATCATATAAATAAAATTCGTTAAATTAGAATTGGTCACAGCCGGGTTGTCAGCCCTTTATGACGGCCACCTTTACCACCACATCATAGTCAGATACTCATTTCCGTTTGAGGCTGTGTCCACTCCAGAGTCATTATTCTGCCAGGTTACATATTCTGATGCTATCAGGACTCGAACCCTCGACCTTGCAGCTTTTAGCAGTTGCCTTAACCGACTGCAGTACGGCGCTCGCCTACACAGAGTGGACAGCCGAGGTTTGCAATCTCTGTCTTGTGTCGAGTGAAAGGAATTTGCGTGGCAGCTTTTGTACAGATTCACCAGAATTTAATATCTCAAATCTCTATCAAAACAAGTCCACGACACCATATGTTTATCTTTTACGGATAACTCACAATAACAGTTTTTGTCTTTCAGCTCATAGTACAGTCATTTGGTAGTTTTACCCGAAAAGTTTTCCGGGAGTTTTGAAAATGGGTAATTTTACAGATCTCGATGTGCTCTATCCGAATGTCAACTTTGCCACCTCGTATCTCTGCCGCTCGCGTCGCCATATCGAAAAAATTACGCCTAAAATCTGTTTTTTGACAGTATCTTCTTTCCGATTCATTTAATGATAAAAAAACGCGTCGCTTAATCTACCTCAAGATGGCGTACAAATGAGTTTTTTTTTTTTTTGCCTAAACGCGTGTTGAACTACACTTTGCGGCGCTCGTACGCCGAAACTATTGATTTTACGAAAAAAAGGTTATGACATGAATTGTAGGAAATTATCTCTAGTTTAATTTTGTATATAAATGTTTTTATCATTAAATGAGTCGGAAAGGAGATATTGTCAAAAAACTGATTTTAGGTGCCATTTTTTCAATATGGCGGCGCGAGCGGCAAAGATACGAGGTGGCAAAGTTGAAATTTTCAAAACTCCCGGAAAACTTTCCAGATAACCTCTTTTTAACTGTACTATCATTTATGCCAAGAAGATGGGGATAAGGAGATTCCCGAGCAACGCCGGGTAATCAGCACGGAGTATCTAAAATAATTACGATGTAAATGAATAATTAGTGTTGCTTTTATTTATTCAATTAAACATAAATACACATTCATTTTTTACACGCTTTATATTAGCTTGACCTCTATCTATCTATGTAACAATCTTTTAACGCGATTTTCACCCACTTAGAAACATTGGATCGACTTGAAACTTTGTATACTTGTAAAGGACCCGTGACAATACAATAATTTCATATTTTGTTTCTAAAATCATGGCCAGAATCATCAGAAAATCAAAAAAGTGTATTTTTATCTATGTAACGGAATTTTTGAACACGATTTTCACCCACTTAGAATCATTGGATCGACTTGAAACTTTGTATACTTGTAAAGGACCCGTGACAATACAATAATTTCATATTTTGTTTCTAAAATCCTGGCCAGAATCATCAGAAAATAAAAAAAAAGTGTCTTTGTATCTATGTAACGGAATTTTTGAACACGATTTTCACCCACTTAGAAACATTGGATCGACTTGAAACTTTGTATACTTGTAAAGGACCCGTGACAATACAATAATTTCATATTTTGTTTCTAAAATCCTGGCCAGAATCATCAGAAAATAAAAAAAAGTGTCTTTGTATCTATGTAACGGAATTTTTGAACACGATTTTCACCCACTTAGAAACATTGGATCGACTTGAAACTTTGTATACTTGTAAAGGACCCGTGACAATATAATAATTTCATATTTTGTTTCTAAAATCCTGGCCAGAATCATCAGAAAATAAAAAAAAAGTGTCTTTGTATCTATGTAACGGAATTTTTGAACACGATTTTCACCCACTTAGAAACATTGGATCGACTTGAAAACTTTGTATACTTGTAAAGGACCCGTGACAATATAATAATTTCATATTTTGTTTCTAAAATCCTGGCCAGAATCATCAGAAAATAAAAAAAAGTGTCTTTGTATCTATGTAACGGAATTTTTGAACACGATTTTCACCCACTTAGAAACATTGGATCGACTTGAAACTTTGTATACTTGTAAAGGACCCGTGACAATACAATAATTTCATATTTTGTTTCTAAAATCCTGGCCAGAATCATCAGAAAATAAAAAAAAGTGTCTTTTGTATCTATGTAACGGAATTTTTGAACACGATTTTCACCCACTTAGAAACATTGGATCGACTTGAAACTTTGTATACTTGTAAAGGACCCGTGACAATATAATAATTTCATATTTTGTTTCTAAAATCCTGGCCAGAATCATCAGAAAATAAAAAAAAGTGTCTTTGTATCTATGTAACGGAATTTTTGAACACGATTTTCACCCACTTAGAAACATTGGATCGACTTGAAACTTTGTATACTTGTAAAGGACCCGTGACAATACAATAATTTCATATTTTGTTTCTAAAATCCTGGCCAGAATCATCAGAAAATAAAAAAAAAGTGTCTTTGTATCTATGTAACGGAATTTTTGAACACGATTTTCACCCCCCACTTAGAAACATTGGATCGACTTGAAACTTTGTATACTTGTAAAGGACCCGTGACAATACAATAATTTCATATTTTGTTTCTAAAATCCTGGCCAGAATCATCAGAAAATAAAAAAAAGTGTCTTTGTATCTATGTAACGGAATTTTTGAACACGATTTTCACCCACTTAGAAACATTGGATCGACTTGAAACTTTGTATACTTGTAAAGGACCCGTGACAATACAATAATTTCATATTTTGTTTCTAAAATCCTGGCCAGAATCATCAGAAAATTAAAAAAAGTGTCTTTGTATCTATGTAACGGAATTTTTGAACACGATTTTCACCCACTTAGAAACATTGGATCGACTTGAAACTTTGTATACTTGTAAAGGACCCGTGACAATACAATAATTTCATATTTTGTTTCTAAAATCCTGGCCAGAATCATCAGAAAATAAAAAAAAGTGTCTTTGTATCTATGTAACGGAATTTTTGAACACGATTTTCACCCACTTAGAAACATTGGATCGACTTGAAACTTTGTATACTTGTAAAGGACCCGTGACAATATAATAATTTCATATTTTGTTTCTAAAATCCTGGCCAGAATCATCAGAAAATAAAAAAAAGTGTCTTTGTATCTATGTAACGGAATTTTTGAACACGATTTTCACCCACTTAGAAACATTGGATCGACTTGAAACTTTGTATACTTGTAAAGGACCCGTGACAATACAATAATTTCATATTTTGTTTCTAAAATCCTGGCCAGAATCATCAGAAAATAAAAAAAAAAGTGTCTTTGTATCTATGTAACGGAATTTTTGAACACGATTTTCACCCACTTAGAAACATTGGATCGACTTGAAACTTTGCATACTTGTAAAGGACCCGTGACAATACAATAATTTCATATTTTGTTTCTAAAATCCTGGCCAGAATCATCAGAAAATAAAAAAAAAAGTGTCTTTGTATCTATGTAACGGAATTTTTGAACACGATTTTCACCCACTTAGAAACATTGGATCGACTTGAAACTTTGTATACTTGTAAAGGACCCGTGACAATACAATAATTTCATATTTTGTTTCTAAAATCCTGGCCAGAATCATCAGAAAATCAAAAAAGTGTCTTTTTATCTATGTAACGGAATTTTTGAACACGATTTTCACCCACTTAGAATCATTGGATCGACTTGAAACTTTGTATACTTGTAAAGGACCCGTGACAATACAATAATTTCATATTTTGTTTCTAAAATCCTGGCCAGAATCATCAGAAAATCAAAAAAGTGTCTTTGTATCTATGTAACGGAATTTTTGAACACGATTTTCACCCACTTAGAAACATTGGATCGACTTGAAACTTTGTATACTTGTAAAGGACCCGTGACAATACAATAATTTCATATTTTGTTTCTAAAATCCTGGCCAGAATCATCAGAAAATAAAAAAAAGTGTCTTTGTATCTATGTAACGGAATTTTTGAACACGATTTTCACCCACTTAGAAACATTGGATCGACTTGAAACTTTGTATACTTGTAAAGGACCCGTGACAATACAATAATTTCATATTTTGTTTCTAAAATCCTGGCCAGAATCATCAGAAAATAAAAAAAAGTGTCTTTGTATCTATGTAACGGAATTTTTGAACACGATTTTCACCCACTTAGAATCATTGGATCGACTTGAAACTTTGTATACTTGTAAAGGACCCGTGACAATACAATAATTTCATATTTTGTTTCTAAAATCCTGGCCAGAATCATCAGAAAATAAAAAAAAAAGTGTCTTTGTATCTATGTAACGGAATTTTTGAACACGATTTTCACCCACTTAGAAACATTGGATCGACTTGAAACTTTGTATACTTGTAAAGGACCCGTGACAATACAATAATTTCATATTTTGTTTCTAAAATCCTGGCCAGAATCATCAGAAAATAAAAAAAAAGTGTCTTTGTATCTATGTAACGGAATTTTTGAACACGATTTTCACCCACTTAGAAACATTGGATCGACTTGAAACTTTGTATACTTGTAAAGGACCCGTGACAATACAATAATTTCATATTTTGTTTCTAAAATCCTGGCCAGAATCATCAGAAAATAAAAAAAAAAGTGTCTTTGTATCTATGTAACGGAATTTTTGAACACGATTTTCACCCACTTAGAAACATTGGATCGACTTGAAACTTTGTATACTTGTAAAGGACCCGTGACAATACAATATTTCATATTTTGTTTCTAAAATCCTGGCCAGAATCATCAGAAAATAAAAAAAAAAGTGTCTTTGTATCTATGTAACGGAATTTTTGAACACGATTTTCACCCACTTAGAAACATTGGATCGACTTGAAACTTTGTATACTTGTAAAGGACCCGTGACAATACAATAATTTCATATTTTGTTTCTAAAATCCTGGCCAGAATCATCAGAAAATAAAAAAAAAGTGTCTTTGTATCTATGTAACGGAATTTTTGAACACGATTTTCACCCACTTAGAAACATTGGATCGACTTGAAACTTTGTATACTTGTAAAGGACCCGTGACAATACAATAATTTCATATTTTGTTTCTAAAATCCTGGCCAGAATCATCAGAAAATAAAAACAAAAGTGTCTTTGTATCTATGTAACGGAATTTTTGAACACGATTTTCACCCACTTAGAAACATTGGATCGACTTGAAACTTTGTATACTTGTAAAGGACCCGTGACAATACATAATTTCATATTTTGTTTCTAAAATCCTGGCCAGAATCATCAGAAAATAAAAAAAAAAGTGTCTTTGTATCTATGTAACGGAATTTTTGAACACGATTTTCACCCACTTAAAATCATTGGATCGACTTGAAACTTTGTATACTTGTAAAGGACCCGTGACAATACAATAATTTCATATTTTGTTTCTAAAATCCTGGCCAGAATCATCAGAAAATAAAAAAAAAAAGTGTCTTTGTATCTATGTAACGGAATTTTTGAACACGATTTTCACCCACTTAGAAACATTGGATCGACTTGAAACTTTGTATACTTGTAAAGGACCCGTGACAATACAATAATTTCATATTTATTTTCTAAAATCCTGGCCAGAATCATCAGAAAATCAAAAAAAAAGTGTCTTTGTATCTATGTAACGGAATTTTTGAACACGATTTTCACCCACTTAGAAACATTGGATCGACTTGAAACTTTGTATACTTGTAAAGGACCCGTGACAATACAATATTTTCATATTTGTTTCTAAAATCCTAGCCAGAATCGTCAGAAAATAAAAAAAAGTGTCTTTGTATCTATGTAACGGAATCTTTGAACACGATTTTCACCCACTTAGAAACATTGGATCGACTTGAAACTTTGTGTACTTGTAAAGGATCCGTGACAATACAATAATTTCATATTTTGTTTCTAAAATCCTGGCCAGAATCATCAGAAAAAAAATGAAAACTGGTATAATAGGTTGCGGACTTGTCGACTTTTTAGTCAATCGTTGTAAGAGGTCAGTTGGTAGAGCGGTGAACTCTAGTGGTATATAATTTCTGTAATCCATAGGTCGCTGATTCAAATCCGGCTGGGAGGTTTATATTTTTAGAAGAGTATTACTTTTAGCTTAATACTGCAATGGTATCGAATTTAAAGGTATTCACATTTTTATCTTATTCTGTAAAATATTAAAACTAAAAAATAAATAATAGTTTTAAAAAACTAAAACAACACGCTTTATTAGAAAACCGAACTAAAAAAAATGAAAAGTAATTTTAATTTCCAACACGCTTGGGATAAATAATTTTACCACCAAAAGCGTGGGGTGCTTTTTATGGTTTTTACGTTTTCTTCTTAGAGACTTTGCTTTTACCAATATCTGTTTATCATCAAATATATTAATGGATAAAGAGCACCCCACGCTTTGATGGTAAAATTATTTATCCCAAGCGTGTTGGAAATTAAAATTATTTTTCATTTTTTTAGTTCGGTTTTCTAATAAAGCGTGTTGTTTTAGTTTTTTTAAACTATTATTTATTATTTATATGGCGTAGCAGCGCACACCGTGTATTTCATAATATCGTTGGTTTATATATTTAACAAATATCACCACCTAACTAAACGTAAATACATAAATAAATAAATATTCGCTCCGGGCGATATTTCTTGTGTGCGCCTGTTTTAAATTGAATTCCATTTTGACACCATTGTGATCATTTCCAGTGTCGAGAAAAAGAGGAGGACATAACATACTTTACTTCCAGAGAAAGAAGGTCTCAAGAAGGAATGCGGCCGAGTCAAACGTCACAGATGTCTAGATTGTATGGTACACTTCGAAAATGTAGTTTGACAGTGTTGTAATATTATAATGATATTGTAAAAAGAAAAATTAATGTCTGAACCAGGAATCGAACCGTGGACGTCTAGTTCTCCAGACTAGTGTGCAGCCCATTACACCATTCCAGACCTGGTACAAACATTAACAATACTTTCCACATATACAAATCTATAATTCTCGTTTCGTCCGCTTCCAGGTAGGTGTAGTGTGCATGCATACTAGTTTGGAAAACTAGAGGTCCACGGTTCGATTCCTGGTTCAGACATTAATTTTTCTTTTCACAATATCATTATAATATGATCCATTACTGGAACTGTGTTAAAATAACAGCATTGGAAAATGTTAAATAGTGTGTTGTAAACTTAATTAAAATCATTACTAACCCACTGGCACTATCGAACCAGTAGGTTCATGGCCGCACGGACATAAGCTCTCAATACATCCCTATCCTCAGCTAATGACGTATGACAATTATATTAGAGTAAAAAACAATGATAAATTAATGAAGGTGTCTGAATTCAAATACCTGGGAACAATAATCACAAATAGGAATGAGATGCACAAAGAAATTAAACATAGGCTCAATTCTGGAAATGCGTGCTATTATGCATTGCAGAGACTCTTGATGTCCCAACTCCTTTCAAAAAACGTTAAACTGAAAATATATAAAACTATTATTCTACCAGTTATATTATATGGATGCGAAACATGGACTCTTACTTTAAGGGAGGAAAGGAGATTACAAGTATTTGAGAATAAAGTTTCTTAAGACAATTTTTGGACCAAAGAGAGATGAACAGACAGGTGAATGGAGAAGACCACTTAACAGTGAATTGCAGTGATTCAGAAGTATGGCTATACGTTTGATCGCATTTTGTGATGAAAATGTTATTATTAAAGGAAATTTTATGTTATCATTGGAAAGGGAATCCTTCACATTACAACAATAGAACAAAACAAATCACTGCTCACGTGCAGCTTGGCGGGTTGATTTTTGTGGGCTAGCGTCGAACGTCTCCACAATTCGCTTCGTTGTTTCTGCATCCGTGCTAATGCGAGGCCTTCCAGAAGGTTTGATTTTCTGCATCCTTCCCGTTTCCAGCAGTCGTTTTCTCCACTTCCCCACAGTCGACGGCTGCAATGCTACGTTAAACTCACGTCTTGCGGCCTCACGATCATTAGCATACGTTATTGCCCATGCAGCAATTGTAATTTGCTGTTGCATATTCAATGCCATTTTGACTAATGACGTAAGTTCTACACTGTTTTGTTTTATTCCATTGTTGTAATTTGAATAATTGCCTTTCCAACGGTAATTTCACATTTCCTGTAATGGTAATATTTTCATCACACAACGCGATCAAACGTATAGCCATATTTATGATTCATCCCGTACATGGTCTTTATAGGAAGCCAGATATAATGAGAACAGTTAAGTCTCGTAGACTGCAATGGGCAGGACATGTTGCACGTATGGGGAATGAAAGGCGAGCATGGAAGCTTCTTGTAGGAAAGCCAGAGGGAAAACGCCCAGTTGGTAGACCAAGAATGAGGTGGGAGAATAACACTATGATTTGAGGGAAGTAGATTATACAGGGGATGATTGGAAAACATTGGCTCAGGATAAGGATATGTGGAGACCTTATGTCCGCGCGGCCATGAACCTACGGGTTCGATGGTGCCAGTGAGTTAGTTAGTTTGATCCAAATATGAGTACCTTTTTTAAAAATAATTTACCTAAAAATATATTATTGTTTTCAAATATAAGTTGATTTCTGTGACTATTTAACTCATGCCACAAATGCTAGTCAATGACCAATCACGTTTCAATGAAGTTTGTTTTACAACCAATGACAGTCGTGTTTCACCTCACTCTTTATCGATTTCTCTTTATCAGCTCCTGCTTTTGTGATAAAGAAAGCTCCTCCTTTTAATGTTCTGAACAGGTCAAAGCATTATTTTTCTCCAACAAATACATTGAATATAGGAAATAATGAAAATATTCCTTGATTTTACTGAGTTGTTTACTAAAAAATAAAGGAATAACCCGTAATGTTGATTATGATATATAGTTTGATGTGTTTCATTATTTCTCCACTTGGGTGCACTCTTACAATATTGCGATCTTATTTGGCAATAAATAATATGATCAAGCAGCAGTGAATGAACATAACCTCACATTTCTTATTTGTTTTCAAACATCGCCGTTTGTAGTGGTTAAGGCACTGAGCTACAAGCCGGAGGGTCGAGGGTTCAAGTCCCGTTGGGGTCAGGATTTTTAAACTGGCCCAAACCCTCTGGCGGCACTATGGCCCTGGGGTCGACTCAGCCTCTAACCGAAATGAGTACCAGGCGCTTGTTCTGGGGGTAAAGGCGGCCGTCACGCAGGGCTGACAACCCGGCTGACATACAGTGTCGATTGACTAGAAAAAGTGGGAGCCTTAACCTCCAACTACCCCAAGGGCCTCCGGGTCTGTTGTGGGATCACTTTACTTTATATAAATATTTTAAAATAACTATAGTTAAATAATGATTTGTGAGTAAACAGCTTAATTTTATTCGTTAAATAGTCCTAACAAATGCCACTCTTGATTTCCAATTTCTATAGATAAATTGGAAATCACTCGTGGCGTTACTTATGATAATGTTGTTTTGTACAGCCGGTGCCAGTGTTCAAGACAGTGTTCCTGATTTACTTCCACGGAGACGAGTTGAAGAATCGAGTGAACAAGATCTGCAATGGTTTCAACGTCACATTGTACAACTGTCCAGAGACACTAGAGGAGAGATTGTTACTCAAAAACAACATCAGCAACCGCAAGAAGGAAGTCAGGATCGTATGTTATCCATCTTTCTATCTCCACCTGGTCCTCACTTCTTTCTAAATGCCCTGTCCATCTAACAAGGGAACTATTACATTAAGTTATGTAGGTAGGAAATAACACTATGAGGTTTATTTTAATTTTGTTGAGTTGATTCACCTCATACTTGTTACTCTCTTGCAAATCCAGATGTCGTCACTGTATTTGTGACATTCTCAATGCTGTTCACGTTCACAATGTCACAAATACAGCGTGCGGTGCTCTGTATCAATTAATATAATTGATAATAAACAGATATTTGTAAAAGTAAAGTCTGTAAGAAGAAAATGTAAAAATCATAAAGAGCACCCGACACTTTTGATGGTAAAGTTATTTTCTTCTTGTTAACAACTCTAGTTTTATTCTATATGTGTTGGAGATGATTTTTTTGTTGCCCACATTAATTTTATCTCAAGCGTGTTGGAAATTAAAATTATTTTTCAATTTTTAGTTCGGTTTTCTAATAAAGCGTGTTGTTTTAGTTTTTTTTAAAACTATTATTTATTTAATCAATTGAGTTGGTGTTTACTTGATGAAAATCCATATTTATTAATTACCCTGAAATTATAGAATGTTTAATTAAGAAGGTTCATTACAAAAAAGCAATTAACAAAGTTTTTCCTTTACCCAATGGAAACATAAAGAAATATGTCGTAATGTCATACATAGGCCCACTTTCAAATAAAATATCTAAACACTTTAATAAGTTGAACATTAATGTGGCATTTAAAACTAATAAAACTCTACAAAATATAATAAAAAACAATAAAACCAAAACAAAAAAAGAAAAATATCAGGTGTATATAAATTGAAGTGTGGCACATGTGACAATGTCTATATAGGACAAACTGGTAGACCTTTTATCTCTCGGATAAAGGAACACATGAGAGCATATAACAGAAATTTAGAAAATTCAAAATATGCTAACCACCTATTCCAATTTAATCATTGTTCCGATCCAAATTTTGAAATTTTACATATTTGTGATAAGGGCAAGAAGTTAGATCTTTTGGAGGCTGTAGAAATAAATTTAAAAGTAGTAAAAATCTGTTAAATTCTCAACTTGATTTGAATGAATCCCCTTTGTTAAATTTAAAAATTTAAATAAATATTGTTGTATTGTTGCTTAGATCAGTTGGAACACAATTCATAATTTGTTAACATGTCTGAAGAAGGTACAGTGTACCGAAACAGCTGTCACTGAATTATATCTTAATAAATATGAAAATCAAATAAAACTATGTTTTATCATCATCATCATCATCATCATCACTCCAGGGATTAGGCAATTGCCCGTTCCGACTTCATAATGCATCAGCCCAACATCTTCTAGGTCTTCCAACATTACGTCTTCCTCTTGCTTGATAATTTCTTGCTAACAATGGATATCTCTCCTTACTCATTCCATCCATGTGGTCAATCCATTTCTGTCTGTAATTCGTGACTTTATCCAATAAAGGCTGTACTTTCAATTCTTCTCTTATATCCTCATTTCTTATTCTATCAAGTCTTGTACATCCTTTTACTTGTCTTAGGAACCTCATCTCTGCCGTCTGTATTCTATCCTTCTGTCTTTTCACTGGAGCCCAAGTTTCACATCCATACAATATTGTGGGAACCGCCATAACATTATACATTTTTATCTTTGTTTCTTTTCTAATTTTATTTTTGAATGTTCTCTGTATTGTTCCACACACCGTCTGAAATGTATTTATTTTGGAGTCAATATCTCTTTCCACATTGTAGCCAACATCACAGCCCAAATATTTGAAACTAGAGACCTGTTCTATACTTTGATTTTCTAAAATAATTTTGTATCTCATTGGATCTCTTCCTCTAAAAGCCATGGTCTTCGTTTTCCTTACAGAAATCTTTAGATCGTATAACTTACATACGTTTTATTTTTATTTAATTAATATTATTTATTTATATAGAGTAGAACGTTGTGCTACAGGGTCTGGATGAGACATCTGCACTGCGCCGGCGGTTGCTGGTAGCTTGTGCCATGAAACTGCGCATGTGGCAGATGATGGTGATTAAGATGAAGTGTGTGTACTACGTACTGAATGGCCTGGACATGGACACCAGCTCCACCTATGTAGTGGCAGAGTGTTGGATACCACTGTCCCACCTCGATCTCGTCTGCAGGACGCTCGAGAAAACTAACGTAAGTCACTATATTTTGAAGAGAAAAATGTTTGCCTAGACCGAGACTCGAACCCAGGACCCTTGGCTTTCCGGGCCAAGTGCTCTACCAACTGAGCTACCGAGGCGAGTTACGATCTAGATGCAAATTTTTCTCTTATATACGTTGTAATTCCCTCGCGCCAAATGCTTGAAACCATTGCTTCTATCTTTGCAAATGGCGGCTTCTTAGTTAAGAAGACATTTATTGGGAATTTAACATTACTTTATAAAGCCAGTAGGGCTTCTATTAACGATTTTAAATTTTAATGTAAGTCACATCTGCAGGACTATAGAGTGATGCTAACATAAACAAACACCAATTGTATCCTTCTGCCTACTCCAATCACTGGTGAGCTGAGATCGAATTAACGGCTGCTAATAATAAAGTTAACACCCCAGACAACAAAAAATCTGGAATTTATCAAATTGATTGCAAAGATCGCAACAGGATATATATAGCAAAAACAAAAAGGAACTTGGAAACTCGTAAAAAAGAACACTTCAGAAACATAAAGAATGGAGAAATTGAAAAATCAGCTATAGCAGCACATAGTTTATTAGAGCATCATAGGATTGAAAAAGAAGCAAAACTTTTGAAACATCTATCAAAACCTTTAGATTTAACAGTTTGGGAAAAAATATATATTAAAAAAAACCATACTAGAACTATGAACTTCGAGATTCCAGACGAACCTAGCTTGATTACAAAGTTCTTCAAAAATACAACAGATGGCGGTTTAGAAAATGATTAATTAAAATGAACACCAAATGGCAGTTTAGAAAATAATTCTTTAAAAGAACATCAGATGGCAGTTTGGATAATTATCAACAAAAGTAAAAATTGACAATCGTGAAACAGCTGATGATGATGGTGATAAGAAATTGCCGATACTGCAGTGCTGTATTTAAAGAAATATAGAAGTATGAGGTATGAAATAATCACGATTAATTTAATTCTTATAAAGAATTCTTGTTAATAATTAATGTATGTTATTAAATCTACACAGGAAAGATGAATCAACCTTTGTCTCTGATGGGCCCGGGCAAAGGAAAATAGATAGCACTTACATTTATGAACTGGATGCTACAATTAGGATAGCTAGATATATTACTAGATTCTCTAGGCCTGTAAAGATCCAAATATGGTAACGGACTCTTCTGGATGCAGGGACCAGATGGTTCAATGACCGTGTAATGTTTCTTATTACTTAAAACTAGCTAGGTTGAAAAAGGGTGAGGGGGAGAAGTACCAACCAGGGATCAGTACGCTCGGCTGATAGTACCCTGTGAGAACCCATACCTAGGGTTACAGGTACTTCTGCCTTGTAGTTTGATGTTGGTTCATCAAAGGCTAGAGATTGATGTGTGGGCCAGCTCCTCACTCATAATAAAACAATATAAAATGCTAAAAAACCGAATCTTAAGCCTCGGAAACAATGTATTTATGGAAAATGAACAAGCAGCGTAAGGAAAGGAATAAAATGTATCATGATACATATTGCTATGATATCCACCATTTTATAACATTATTTAGTAGTGAAATAATTGTAATTTTGCAGGAGCATGCGAGGGGTTCGACATACCCAACAGTTACAAAAATTCATACAACAGACGAACCCCCCACCTACAACAGAACTAATAAATATACCAGAGTTATTCAGCAGTTGGTGGACTCTTACGGATACGCCAAGTACGGGGAAGTGAACCCAGGTGAATACCTAATAATGTTTAATGTTAGCAAGTGATATTTTGAGGTTATTTTAATTATATTCTTTTTAGTCTGATCATCTTACCTTAATATTAATGTTGATTTGTTCTTGAACATGTTTCAAAACAATTCTGTTTTATCGTCAGCTTCTCCACACTCTGTTTTGAGATATGTCCAAGAACAAATCAACACTAATATTTAGGTAAGATAATCAGACTAAAAATAATGTAATACCTAATATCATTAATAGTGAGTGGAGAACATATTTTAATCGACTCACCTCATACATTTTCAAACTTCTTTGATACCGACGGTTTCAGACAATATCATGTCCTTCTTCAGTCATGGCGTCCACTGATGAAATTCCGTGATTGATGATTTCTTTAGTGACATCACCTCTTGTGCTGCCATCTTTTGTTGGGATTATAAACTTTGTAATTAAATTTTTATCCACCGGAATATCGAAATTCATATTCGATATTCCGGTGGATAAAAATTCATATTCAATATTCCGGTGGATAAAAATTTAATTACAAAGTTTATAATCCCAACGAAAGATGGCAGCACAAGAGGTGATGTCACTAAAGAAATCAACAATCACAGAATTTCATCACTGGATGCCATGACTGAAGAAGGACATGATATTGTCTGAAACCGTTGGTATCAAAGAAGTTTGAAAATGTATGAGGTGAGTCGATTAAAATATGTTCTCCACTCACTATTAATGATATAACCTCATAATGTTTACTTCCCAATATTAATTTAAATATACCTAATAACATGTTTTTTTTAAATTTAACTATTATAGAAAATAATGTTTTATCTTAAAATATATATGCAGTCAATATGCCCATTTCACCAATTAATGTTTTAAAATGGTCAACAAGTTTCTACAGCCAAGCTGTCATTCTCAAGACCAGTCAATATCTGGTCTTGAGAATGACAGCTTGGCTGTAGAAACTTGTTGACCATTTTAAAACATTAATTGGTGAAATGGGCATATTGACTGCATATATATTTTAATATTTTATCACCAAGAAGATCACTTGTGTATTAAATGTTTTATCTGTTTAATTCTTACCTCATATAGTTGTTCCTGTTAGACATATGTTTTAAGGCATGTTTATACCATCTTCAATAGGTACAGACTGATTTTTACCAAATTGTCAGCCCTGGTTCTCCCTCTTTTTGAGGCTCAATGAACTTGGTAATTACCCTCCTCTCCCAGGAAATTAAAAAATTGATACTCCTCTCAATGCTGTTCTGTATGTAGATTGGGAAAGCATCGCACTCCCAAGAGTTGAGCGCATCATGCCTTGCCACGAGTTGGGCGTAAACTCTTCTCATGTGTTGAACATAAATGCTTCTCTAGTGTGATGCCCTCCTGAGCCATGAGTGTAAACTCTTCTCTGTTGTGATGCCCTCTTCTTATTAGAAGACGGGATAAGAGGTGAGGTATGGAACATTTTAATTTGATTTTAATCAATTTAGCTGTTTGATCAATTAGTGAATTTTGTGTAATCTTTAGTACTATCAGGTCTATTTCAGTTTGTTTAAACCAGTTGGGTTTTAATTATTAATGAGTTGGATATTTCCACTCACCTCATATTTATGCAGACCTTCTGTGTGACATTACATTTGTTTGTTGTTCATTCAACACTTGGTTATGCATCGAGAATGTCACAAAGAAGCTACGAGACCAGTCTGCTTGAATATGAGGAGAATCAAAATATCCAACGCATTAACAATTAAAAGAAACCTCACGGTGTTATTTCCTACATGTATTTAATACAACATATATAAGAGAAAAATTTGCATCTATATCGTAACTCGCCTCGGTAGCTCAGTTGGTAGAGCATTTGGCCCGGCAAGCCAAAGGTCCCGGGTTCCAGTCTCGGTCTAGGTGAAAATTTTTCTCTTCAAATATAATTTATCTTTCAGTGAGAAATGTTAAATCAATAATAAAAACATCATTAGAAGCCTTACTAGCTTTATAAAGTAATGTTAAATTCCCAATAAATGTCTTCTTAACTAAGAAGCCGCCATTTGCAAAGATAGAAACAATGGTTTCAAAAGCATTTGGCGATAGGGAATTACAACGTATATAAGAGAAAAATTTGCATCTAGATCGTAACTCGCCTCGGTAGCTCAGTTGGTAGAGCATTTGGCCCGGCAAGCCAAAGGTCCCGGGTTCGAGTCTCGGTCTAGGCGAAAATTTTTCTCTTCAAAAATAGTATTTAATACAGTTGGGTTTTGTTTTGTGGTTATAGAAAAAAATCGAAGAGTTGTTTATTGACTTAGGCTTTCACGGCCGGAGTTACTATGATGATCTTGCAGAAGATTTCCGGGCTGTTGCTCATTGTCTTGAGGCTTGTAGTTCCCCAACGTTTTGCCAGAGACTGCATCCGGCATCCTCAAGTGTCTCAAGACAACCCTTGAGGATGCCGGACGCAGTCTCTGGTGAAACGTTGGGGAACTACAAGCCTCAAGACCACGGCCAACAGCCCGGAAATCTTCTGCAAGATCATCGAAGAGTTGTTTGTTTAATCTGTTAGATTTCATTCTGAAAAGATTGTTAGTTTATTTTAAAATATTTATATTTTTTAAAAATGTGTAATTTTGTGTGTTGGCAGCCCCCTTCACTATGATCACGTTTCCATTTCTGTTTGCCGTGATGTTTGGAGATGTCGGGCACGGCATGATCATGTTTTTTGCTGGGACAATGTTCATCTTCTACGAAAAACGTATTCGCTGGCACAAGATGGGCGAGGTAAACTCACAATACACTTCATTTAGAAATGTATCCGTAATCCTACTAGAGATAGCAATAGTGGGATGGACAATAAATGCAAAACATGTATTTAATTAAATAATTTTTAGTCTGATCATCTTACCTCAATATTAATGTTGATTTGTTCTTGGACATGTTTCAAAACAGTTCTGTTTTATCGTCAAAAATCACTTCCTAAAATTAAATATTAATTACATGTATTTAAATCAATGGTAAAGAGAAAAATTTTTGCCTGAACCAGGAACTGAACCCCGAACCTTTAGCTTTCCGTGCTAATGCTCTGACCACTGAGCTAATTCAGGCTTCATTCCCATCCAAGCCTGGATTAGGTCAGTGGACAGAGCATTAGCACAAAAAGCTAAAGGTTCGGGGTTCAGTTCCCGGTTCAGGCAAAAATGTTTCTCTTTTCCATTGATTTACAATAATTTAATTGTGCTCATTAATTTACTTATTTCTATCATAGTAATAGCTTTAGCTTCTCAATATTAATTTAATATCTATTTAAATTTAACATGTTAATTTGATGGTATCTTTACCTTGTCCTGGTGGAGTAGATCCTGAGAGCTATGCATTGCTGCTGATAGGGTTACCCATGCCGGACTGGTTGAAGGCGATAAGCCAGACAAAAAAGTACCTTTATATAATAAATTTGGGAATTTTTAACATTATGAGGTTTAATTCATAAGAACTAAATGAATCTTGATTCTTCTTACCTCATACTTCTATGTTTTTTTTTAAACACAGCACTGCAGTATCAGAGACCATCGTCACCATCCTCAGCTGTTTTCACAACTGTCAATTTTTTCTTTTGCCAGTAATTATCCAAACTACCATCTGGTGTTCTTTTGATGGAATTACTTTCTAAACTGCCATCTGGTGTTCTTTTGAAGGAATTACTTTTTAATCTGTCATCAGGTGTTCTTTTGAAGGAATTACTTTCTAAACTGATATCTGGTGTTCTTTTGAAGGAATCATTTTCTAAATTACCATCTGTTGTATTTTCTAAGAACTTTGTAATCAAGCTCGGTTCGTCTGGAATCTCGAAGTTCATGGTTCTAGTATGGTTTTTTTGAATATATATTTTTTCCCAAACTGTTAAATCCAAAGGTTTGGATAGATGTTTCAAAAGTTTTGCTTCTTTTTCAATTGTATGATGCTCTAATAAACTATGTGCTGCTATAGCTGATTTTTCAATTTCTGCATTCTTTATGTTTCTGAAGTGTTCTTTTTTACGAGTTTCCAAGTTCCTTTTTGTTTTTCCTATATATATTCTGTTGCAATCTTTGCAATCAATTTGATAAATTCCAGATTTTTTGTTGTCTGGGATGTTACATTTATTATTAGTTAACAGAAGATTACCCAGGCTGCATTTGTTAATTGGAGCCAATGTTATATTAAATTTTCTGAAAATTTTTTGAAAAAAATAAAAGTACCTTGGTCAAAAGAGTGATGATCTTTCACCGTAAAAATTCAACCGTCAAGAAACGCAAAGATGGGTTGCATTGGAGGAAAATAGTCCCGGTATTGGTTCTCTGGGCAGGGACTACTTCAGGGAACCCATGCCAAAGGCTCAAACACAGGGACATGTTCCTAGGAACATGGAATGTTAAGACTTTATACACAATAGCTGTGCACTAGAGGTGTCAACATGGGAATTAGATAAATCACCCTTCAATATAGTCACTTTACAGGAAACATGGACTTTTATTTTAATTCATTAAATTTTTAAGTTTGTCACAAATAGTTCATTATGCATTAATTTTTTATTTATTTTAAAAATACAAACAATAGGAAATATGTGGTATAGCTTGGCTAAGCCATATTTAAAAAAACAATATCACGTCATTTGACATTTGTATACTACTTAAATTTGACTTTGGCCTGTTGTTATGTGTTATGATCGATCATCGGTTGATTAATGTCTTTGACATCGTCCGATTCCTAATAGCCAATTTTGTCGGTCCATCCAATCTCCTGGTTGTAGATGTTTCTCCTTCATGTATAAACATATTCCCTGACTCCAGGAGGTTTTAGATCTTCCTCTGCCTCGTCTTCCCTCAGGTTTCCATTCCAAAACACATTTTGATACTCAATCCTCTTCCATTCGCTGGACATGTCCGTACCATCTTAATTGTTGAGTTTTAATGTAATCTAAAAAAGTGTCTTCAATCTTCATTTTCTCCCTTATAACTGAGTTCCTAATTGTTTCTCTTATTGAAATTCTTGCTGCCCTTCGTATAAAATACATTTCCGTTGCCAAAAGATACTTATTTGTTTTTTGTTGTTATTATTATTATTATTATTATTTATATGGAAATATATATATATATTCTTTCTCAATATATATATTCAATCTCGCTCGAACCCGTCAATGTTCTATCTCGAGGTATAATGGAAATTCGTATGAATATGTAAATATAAAAAAGATGTAATGAAATTACTGAAACCAAGATTAGACAGGGTTTAATTTAAATTTAAATAATAAAATGTACTCACTTTTTTAAACCACTGATAATAAATACGCGAGAGTAAGTCAATTCACATTGCTGCTGCACAACAATGCACTTTCAGTACGAACGTAAACAAATGAATGAGTAATACACATAAATTCCTTAGAGACAATTTATTATATTTTTTCATAGTTAAATATGGGAAATAACATTATGAGGTTCTTAATTCGTAAATTAATGAGTCATTTTTTAACATCTTAATCTATTAATAACTCATAAGAAATTGAACACCCCAGATAGCAAAAATCTGGAATTTATCAAATTAATTGTAAAGACTGCAATAAAGTATACATAGAAAAAACAAAAAGAAATTTGGACACTTGCACTAAGGAACACTTTAGAAATATTAAAAATGGTGAAATTGAAAAATCAGCTATTGCAGCACATAGTTTATTGGAGAATCATAAAATTGAAAAAGACGCCCAACTTTTAAAACATTTGGAAAAACCTTTAGAATTGATAATTTGGGAGAAGATATATATTCAGAAGAACAAATTTAGATCCATGAATTTCGAGATTTCTGATGAACATGACCTCATCTCAAAGTTCATCAAATCAAATACCAGATGGCAACGTTATTGATGGATATTCCAACGATTCCAATGGAAATCCGGTAGTCATAATGTCGGTTGAAAATGAGAGAGGTCCTTCTCATGAAAACTAGTTCCTGTGTTTGAAGAAACATAAAATATGAGGTAAGATGTTAAAAAAAGACTCATTAATTTATTTTATTTTGTTTAATTTAATATATTTGTAACATATTATACATACATTTTATTTTTTTGCTCTCCTTCTCTATATGAACTTTAATTATGCCAAATATTACACTCCTCCGTGTGCGCAATCTGCTTAAAAAGGGGGCAAAGTTTTTTCTTCAAAGTATCAATGTATAGTTATGTAGATAGGAAATAATGCTATGAGGTTTTTTAATATTGTTTATTTTTTTTCATTCACCTCATACTTCATAACTCCTCGTAGACCCGGGTTTTGTCACATCATTTGTGACATTCTCAATGCTGTGTCACGTTCACAACTGACATCCAACGGCCTTCTATCCTGCAGACTGACCTCCGTGTCATCTAATGGCTGACCGATGAACTTCCAAATCAATCCCCTCTCCTTATAATTAATTGTAAAGATTGTGAAAGGATATACATAGGAAAAACAAAAAGGAATCTAAATACACAATTAAAGGAACACCTCAGAAATGTTAAAAATGGAGAAACAGAAAAATCTGCAATAGCTGCACATGCCTCGTCAGAAAAACATAGAATAGAAACCAAAACAAAATTACTTAAACAATTGGAAAAACCGAAGGAACTCACAATTTGGCAAAAAAATTTACATATGCAAGAATGAAAACACAACTATGAATTTTGAAATACCCAGTGATAAGGAGAGGGGATTGATTTGGAAGTTCGTCGGTCAGCCATCAGATGGCACGGAGGTCAGTCTGCAGGATAGAAGGCCGTTGGATGTCAGTTGTGAACGTGACACAGCATTGAGAATGTCACAAATGATGTGAAGAAACCCAGCTCTGCGAGGGAGTTATGAAGTATGAGGTGAGTGAAATAAAAAAATAAGCAATATCAATGTATAGATTTATGTAGGTGGTATAGAATCCCCCAGAAGCTTGTTTATATGCCATGATTTTAGAATGTGCCAGTTGTTTTGCAGATAATGAATATATTTTTTGAAGGCCGCTACTTGATCATGCTGATGGGTCTGTTCTCCATGTACGCTGGTCTCATGTACAACGAATGCTTCTCCTTGTCCATCAGTCTCTTCACCAGTGGATGGAAAATAAACATGAGTCAACAGATTATCATGCAGATTGAACATATCGATTTGAACCCACAACATGACTTTAAGAGTCCGTATCCGTTTGGCATGGACCCGGTGTGGCGGGTAAGTTTCACTTCTCATTAACAATATTTGGCTCCTCACCACCAGGTTTGAGTTTCATTTTGGAAATTTTATATTAAAATTCTAATTTTTGTGACATTCACCGGTGCTTTTCATTATATATATGAATAGAATAATAAACAAATGGAGGAAAACAGATGTCTTATTCTCCTTAATATGATATGGGAAGGACAAGAACCACCACAAAGCTGGAACAAATCCATTGTAATTCCAATCTTCAAAAACAGGAATTCGCCAAATCAAATATAACTATCGTGGAATTAGCTTGTTGAACTCTGGATATAAAATTCATGCTAATATTGTTAAGAATAAATTGAAAAAAAATTATGAAAATATAATTGGAGAAGAGCAGAATGGATTCAGAAAGGGTAGATCTTGTACAGATGGATTCTTTACTCTAAAACTACTATTAGAAAGCACAAGGAATTCAATATAGAAACTCATATCGCCTTTGTTGACTTCATAAAGGCTTTTGACAAAGTAGACAGAAATATATTATTACAAATTTTAGCTGATGATAACATTCCACAACAATATATTACTAATATCTTCAACATCTATAAAGATAATGAAATCTCTGTTAAACAAGATGGCAAATTATCTTCTTGGGAAAAGATCAACACTGGAGTAAGACAGGGATGTGGACTTTCACCGGTGCTTTTCATTATATATATGAATAAATTAATAAACGAATGGAGGAAAACACAACGGGATATATACCCATCAATAGGAACCTCAAACTCGATGCTATTCTTTTTGCAGACGATTTAGCTCTTCTGGCACTTTCCGAAAATGATTTGCAATGATCAATTTATAATTTACAAAAAATAGGTGCCAAATTTAATATGGAAATATCAATTAACAAAACTAAAATTATGGCATTTCATGGGAAGGACCCCATACAAAGTAAAATCTGTCTCCAGAATAAAATTTTAGAGAGATCTAATCAATTTAAATATCTTGGATATTATCTCTCTATCTGGGATGAAAAGGATATCCCTGAAAAAATTACTAGTTATAATAAAAGTTTGGGAATTATTAATCAAGTTATGAAACCATCCCTTGTACAAAAAGACACCAGATTACGTTTATATAACACTTTGGCTAGACCAGTGTTGACCTATGGTAGTGAAGCATGGACACTAAAAAGACAACATGAAAGCAGAATAACGGCTTGTGAAATGAGATTCATGCGCAGAACAGCGGGTTACACCAGATGGGATCGGAAAAGGAACACCGATATCTTAAAAGAATTGAAGACTACACCAATTTTGGAATATATTAAACAGTACCAACTAAATTGGAAACACCATCTTGAAAGAATGAGTTCAAATCGGATCCCCAAAGCTGTTTATAATTATATACCAAGAGGACGAAGATCACTGGGCCGTCCTATGAAATGCTGGAGGGAAAATTTTCTATAGGATCGTAACAGGCCTTGACCTAATACTTGGAAGGAAGAAGAAGAAGAAGATTTACGCTCGCTCTTATGCTAATATCATTCAGTTGTGTAAGTTGTGTTTATCAGAGAGGTCTTGGTATCCATTAACAATGGTATGTAATAGGTCAACTTACTTCCCTAGGGAAGAAAAGTAATTGACTTAATTAATAATGTAAAAATATTAGTAAAGTGATCACACTACATGCCTCGGGAGGCCCTTGGGGTAGTGGGAGGCTAAGGCTCCCATTTTTTCTGGATAATCGACACTTGATGTCAGCCCTGTGTGACAGCTGCCTTTACCCCCAGAACAAGCATCTGGTAATCATTTCCGTTAGAGGCTGAGTCGACCCCAAGGCCATAGTGCCGCCAGAAGGTTTGGGTCAGTTTTAAAATCCTGACCCCACCGAGTCTTGAACCCTCGACCTTCCGGCTTGTAGCATAGTGCCTTAAGCACTTCGCTACGGTGCGTTCCATGTAAAAATGTTATGTACTTAAAAAAAATTTTATTGAGTAATGCAATACAGAGTGATTCAGAAATATGGCTACATGTTTGATCGCATTTTGTGATGAAGATATTATTATTAAAGGAAATATGATGTTATCATTGGAAAGGGAATCCTTTAAATTACAACAATAGAACAAATCACTGCTCACGTGCAGCTTGGCGGGTTGATTTTTGTGCATCTTAAATGAACTGAACTTTATTTGAAACAATATAAAATAATAAATTCGTACTTGCTGCCATTTTATGACTGACTGGTCTGTAGTCTCAACAAAATTATTTTCAGCATTAATTATTGGCCACACTGTTAACATTAGTCAGTTGTTTACAATGAACACAAATATTTCCAACAAAGATGTTATTATTTTTCTATTATTTATTATTTTGAAAACACCATCGCGCAAAAAATAATGTACATCACATGTTTGTGAAGTGTTTTATAGAATCTTGGAAATTAAAAACCTCGCCATTGCTCAGTTTTTTTTCATTTTCTCACTTCTATAAAGATCACTTCCCTGTTCATAGTTAAATATGGGAAATAACATGATGAGGTTCTTAATTCAAAAATTAATGAGTCATTTTTTAACATCTTACCTCATATTTTATGTTTCTTCAAACACGGGAACTAATTTTCGAGAGAAGGATCTCTCTCATTTTCAACCGACATTATGACTACCAGATTTTCATTGGAATCTCCACCAATAACATTTCCATCTGGTGTTGATTTGATGAACTTTGAGATGAGGTCACGTTCATCAGGAATCTCGAAATTCATGGATCTAAATTTGAAGATATATATTGAGAAAAACAAATTTAGATCCATGAATTTCGAGATTCCTGATGAACGTGATCTCATCTCAAAGTTCATCAAATCAACACCAGATGGAAATGTTATTGGTGGAGATTCCAACGAAAATCTGGTAGTCATAATGTCGGTTGAAAATGAGAGAGATCCTTCTCTCAAAAACTAGTTCCCGTGTTTGAAGAAACATAAAATATGAGGTAAGATGTTAAAAAATGATTAATTAATTTACGAATCACTTCCTTACTTTGCATTGTAATACACTATTGTGTTATAGTTTTATTGTTGTGTTGCAGTTGAGTGAAAACCTGCTGACAGTCAGCAACTCTCTGAAGATGAAGTTGTCGATTGTGTTTGGTGTGATTCACATGCTGTTTGGCATCTTCCTGGGTCTCTGGAACTTTTTGTAAGTTGCTATATTCATGTTGGTCTCCTAGCTTTTTCGTATAAGAGAGCATGTTGGATATCTTTACATATATAATTCTTCTGTACTGAACTCCTCCTAAACGACTGGACCAATTTTGACTGGTAGCTGCTCATGCTTGGTCCAAAAAACATTTAATTGAATCAAAAGCCAGTCTAATTGAACAAATAGACAAACAAAAGGAACTCACGGTTTGGGAAAAAATCCACATTCAGAAAAACAAAGGAAATTCATATTTAATTTTAGGAAGTTACATTTTGAGGTTATTTTAATTATATTATTTTTGGTCTGGACATCTTACCTCAATATTAATGTTGATTTGTTCTTGGACATGTTTCAAAACAATTCTGTTTTATCTCAGACTCTGGGAAAGCTGACGATAAAACAGAATTGTTTTGAAACATGTCCAAGAACAAATCAACATTAATATTGAGGTAAGATGTCCAGACCAAAAATAATATAAACAAAGGAAAACTTATGAACTTCAAAATTCCCACAAATCCTGACCTGATCCAGAGGTACATCAGTCCACCAACAGAGGGAAGGAGTGTTTGTTCCAATCAACATAACATCAGTTATCCCATCTACATAAAAAAAGTTGTACTTCAATGGATTCCGGCCCATTGTGGAGTGACAGGCAATGAAATAGCCGATTTTCTAGCCAAGAAGGGTAGCAAAATTGTTTCAAACCCAACTTCTACTCCAGTTTCCTTTCACTCTATCAAAAGAATTATCTCAAATAAATATATCAATAAACTTAGAGAAGAATACACCACCAAAACATCTGGAAAGGAATGGGAAAATCTACAAGCTTATGACATTACTACATTACAAAGAAAATCTGCAGTAGCAACATTCAGACTGCTAACAGGACATGACTGCCTGAATAAACACCTACACAGAATTGGCATAACAGATTCATCTAAATGCCCTTTTCGCAATTTAAATGAAGATATGGAAAGAAACCATCTCCTCCGTTGTCCAGCTTTTGTAGAAGAGACCAGCCTTTCTGCTAAATATTGGAGTGTAAGAGAGCAAATGATTTCATTATCAAGTGCTCGACATTAGATACCAATCAACCACATAACATCAGTCGCCAAGATTGTACTGAAGATGAGACCGTTATGGTCTCGAAATCGCGATCTACTTAGAACATTTATGTGAGGAGAGGTTGTTAACCTCATCAACAGCTATTACACACTGATTTTTTACAAGTTGTCAGCCCTGATTCTTGACTCCTGCTCCGTCTTCCTGTGGTTTAGTGAACTTTTGTGTTTTTCTGATTATATGTGAGCAGCTACTGCAGATTTTTCTACTTCCCCTTTTTTACATTTCTTATGTGTTCTTTGCTTCTAGTTTAGTTATATTTTTATCAGGAATGAATGAGTCATTTTTTATACCTTACCTCATAGTTAATGTTTTCTTAAACATGGCAACTGCAGTTTTCAAGAGGAACATCCCTTTCATTTTCAACCAACATTATGACTACTGGATTTTTGTTGGAATCTCCATCTATAACGTTGCCATCTGCTGTTGATTTGATGAAGTTTGAGATCAGGTTCCATTCATCGGGAATTTCAAAATTCATGGATCTAAATTTGTTCTTCTGAATATATATCTTCTCACAAACTGTCAATTCTAAAGGTTTTTCCAAATGTTTTAGAAGTTTGGCCTCTTTTTCAATTTTATGACTCTCCAACAAACTATGTGCTGCAATAGCTGATTTTTCAATTTTTGTGCAAAAGAACAGTTTAGAAATATTAAAAATGGTGAAATCTCATAATGTTATTTCCCATATTTAACTGTGAATATATTTTTATCGTCCGGTCATGACACAAGAGTTGAACGTTTGGGCAGGACAACCGTCCGCAAGTTTGCATACATTTTTCTTTCTAGTTTTTCATTTACAGCAAACTCCCGATTATCTGTGCGCATATTATCCGGTTTGTGGATGACTCTTTTTACTGTATTATTTTAAAATAGTGTATTTTGTATTGTTATGAAAAAATTCTTTATTTTTAAACGTGCTACTGTGAAGTGCACTTAGAAAGTAGCACAATAGAGTAACCTTCACTCCCCTGACACATTTAACGGTACCAACCAACATTCTGAGAATACAATATAATTTCAGAAATTTCCGTTGTGTGAGTCACTGAAAGTTTGTTGTTACAAAATGAAACCACAGATATGCTGTGGCAGTGGGTTTATCGCTGGTTAGTGGTGTGGCTATCAGTGATTACTAGTGTAGTTGTCGCTGGTTACAGTGGCCATTTTGAATAACAATCATAACCAGAGTGGTCATGACAGGAAATAGCCCCACTTTTTTTCTTCATATTTTTTTTATTATTCCGGCTTTTACAATGAATATACATTTTTCCAGTACCCATGTTCACAGTTAACTACACATTTGTTTCAACACATTTTTCCATTCTTGTCTGTTCATCCATATATCTTCTTCTATTTCCCATTCACTCTTAGCTTCATTGATTCCCTGAATCCACGTAATAGTTGGTCTATCCTTCTTTTTCCTTCCCTGTGGTTCCCAATCCATGATTATCTTAGGTAGTCTTCCTTCTTCCATTCTTCTAATGTGTCCGTACCAATTTAATTGTTTCTTCTTTATAAAATCTAATATTGAATATTGTACCTGCATTTTTTCTTTTATATATGAATTTCGGATTTTATCCTTCCTGGATATTCTTGCAGCACGTCTCCAGTAGTCCATTTCAGTGGCGAGCAATTTTTTTTTCATTTGTGCATTTAAAGCCCACACATCAGCTCCATAGGTAATAATGCTTCTGATTATTGTATTAAAAATAGTTCTTCATATTTACGAGCAAAATAAAATAATGATAATTACGACTCGCACCTAAATACATTTAATATAACATTTTATGAATATCTGTTGCATTTAAGTAGAGTTAAAGTGGGTAAATACATTTCTGATCAACTTCCACGGCGCCGAATAGCTTAATTGGATTATCCGTGTTTTTCGATTTTGTGTGCATATCTCAGTCACAATTAACACGGATAATTGGGAGGTTTTCATAAGTAATGCCACGAGTGGTTTGCAATTTATCTAGATAATTTGGAAATCAAGAGTGGCATTTGTTAGAACTATTTAATGAATAAAATTAAGCTGTTTACTCACAAATCATTATTTAAATATAGTTATTTTAAAATATGTATATATTTAATGTAAACGGCGATGTTTGAAAACAAATGAGAAACGATTGGTATGCTTCATTTACTTCTTTTGTTCATCACTGCAACCAGATCATAATATTATTTATTGCCAAAAGATCGCAATGTTGTAAGAATGCACCCTAGTGGAGAAATTTATAACTAACGTTATAGGTATTAATTAATTTCTGATGTTCTATGATGTAAATATGTCAATTATATTTTTTGCATAATTTCCTGGAAAATAATTCGTTTAAGAAAGTACAAACAGTGCTTTCTTTTTTTGGTGGTATAATCAATTGCTACAAGTGTTTTTATATTAACTCCCGCATGCGCTATGTGTTGGCATTCATGCACTATATATACAATCTGGTAGCCATATTTCTTAGTGGGTCAGTCACTGCAAAATAATGCTATGACCTATTCAGAATGTTAAAAAGGAGGCGCTTTCTTTATTACGATAAAATTTAATTGGTAAATTCTATGCGAAACACGATTGTGATTGGTTGTAAATCAAAAAATCATTGAATTGTGATTGGTGATTGACTCCCATGAGTTAAATAGTCATATTAGTGAGATGAATGTGTTGCAGGTATTTCAGGCAGATGGACAGTATAATAGGAGAGTTCCTACCTCATGTCTTGTTCCTGTGCAGCATCTTCCTGTACATGGTGTTCCTTATTTTCTTCAAGTGGACCATGTACGGACCTCACGCAGGTACACATTCTGCATCTTACATCCAGCCTGGACAAGCTGACAATATATCAAAACATTTATTTAATAATATTTGAATATTTGAAAAGAAAAATATACGCCTAGACTGGGGTTTGAACCCAGGACCTTTGACTCTCTATGTCAATGCTCTTCCAAGTGAGCTACCTAGCCCTCCAATCTAAACGCGTATTTGTCTCTTCTACATAGTTAACTATAGAGAGTCAAAGTAATAACTTACTTTTCGTCGATGATTTGGTCTTACTACACCATGATGAAGATCTGTTACAATTGGCTGCTTACAAACTAAATGCAATATGTAGCGATTATAATTTAAAAATTTCAATAAGTAAAACAAAAGTAATGGAATTTTGTGGAAGAAATACTCTGCGTGCAAAAATAGTAATTAGAGACGAAATTATTGAACAAGTATCCCACTTTAAATATTTAGGATGTGACATCAGCTATGGGTATGATAAAGATATTGAACACAAAACACATCAGTTTCAAGCTATTTGTGGTACAATAAATATAACATTGAATAATAAAGCCCATAAACAAACAAAATTAAAATTTTATAAAACAATAGCTGTCCCTGTCCTTTTTTTTATGGGAGTGAATCTTGGGTTACCACTCCCAAACAAGAAAGTAAAATCCAAGCAGCAGAGATGAAATTTTTAAGAAGAGTAAAAGGCTGCACTAGAATGGACCAGATATGAAACGAGGATATCCGTGAAGAACTGCAGATCTACTCCATAAAAGAAAAGATATTTAACAACAAGATACAGTGGAAAGAACATGTAAAAAGAATGGAAGAAAGAAGATTACCAAATAAAATCTTCCATTATTTTCCAAGAGGAAGAAGAGATGTCGGACGTTCTCGGAAGAGATGGTCTTAGATCTATTAGTGAAGATGGAACAGCCAACTTTTGCCTAAACCAGGAAGTGAAGAAGAAGAAGAGTCAAAGGTCCTGGGTTCAAACTCCAGTCTAGGCGTGTATTATTATTTTCAAATATAATTTGTCCATCATTAAGATGTTTAAAATCGAATAATATTAACATTGAAAGAAGCACTACTGGCTTTATAAGTAATGTTTAAATTCCCAATAAAATGTCTTCTTAACAAAGAAGCCGCCATTTGCAAAAATCATAGGAATGGCTCGTAGCATTTGGGGTTAGGGAGTTAACTATGTAGAAGAGAAAAATACGCATTTAGATTGGAGGCTTAGGTAGCTCACTTGGATAGAGCATTGACATAGAGAGTCAAAGGTACTGGGTTCAAACCCCAGTGTAGGCATAAATTTTTTCTTTTCAGATATAATTTGTCCATCATTAAGATGATGATCTTGTAGAAGATTTCCGGGCTGTTGGCCGTGGTCTTGAGGCTTGTAGTTCCCCAACGTTTCGCCAGAGACTGCATCCGGCATCCTCAAGGGTTGCCTTGAGACTGGCAATTTTGTCGACTACCTGCTCTATTTATACATTTATAGCAGGTAGTCTTAGCCCCATCGTCAGCGATTACAGTTAAATATTAATGGTTAAATATCAGAGTCTGCACATTTTATCTGACATATTCCTGATATTTTACCATCACCAATCTTTTCATTTTTGTTGGTTTTTATTTAAACTATAATCATTCTTTGGTGATATTAAATGTTTCAAAAATGTTTTGAAATGTATTGTGTGCCCAAGGGTGATATGTGAATTTACTGTATTTCTTATCTTTTGGTTTTTCTATCTGAAGAGTGCTATCATTCCCCAATTTTTGTTTTTTGTGCTTCTCAATTTTTTTTTCTGTATCTGTAACCGCTGATGATGGGGCTCAGAACCCTTGAAACATATGTTGAACAAAACACAAGCATAACAGATAAGAATACACATCTTAATTATTAAATAAACCTGTTAATGTTGCATTTTAAAATAAATGCTCACGTTGTGTTGTACAGCAGCTAGCAGGAAGATGGAGTGTGCTCCATCCATTCTGTCCACGATGATACTGATGGCGATGCTACAGAAACCCAAAGCTAACCAGCCTCACTGTCATTCAGAAATGTACTCAATCCAGGTGATTTTCATAAGTAATGCCACGAGTGATTTCCAAATTATCGATAAATTCACGACTCACGAAGTGAGGAGTCAATTTATCTAGAGAATTTGGAAATCAAGAGTGGCATTTGTTAGGACTATTTAACGAATAAAATTAAGCTGTTTACTCACAAATCATTATTTAACTATAGTTATTTTAAAATATTTATATATTTAATGTAAACGGCGATGTTTGAAAACAAATGAGAAACGATAGGTACGCTTCTACTGCTTCTTTTGTTTATCACTGCAACCAGATCATACTATTTATTGCCAAAGGAACGCAATATTGTAAGGAGGAGCTTTCTTTAATATGGTAATTATAACACTGATAAATATTTGGTGAAACACGACTCTGATTGGTTGTAATACAGAAATCATTGAAACGTGATTGGTCATTGACTCCCATTTGGGGCATGAGTTAAATAGTCAGCAAAACACTTTCAATTCTAATTTAGTAAATAATTTATTGTGAAACCAGCAGAATAAAGTGGAGCAAATGCTTTTCCTACACTATTTTGAAGCATATCCTTCAGAATGTATGAATAAAGTATGAAACATAATTTTGTTTATTTTTTATTATTTCACTCACCTCATACTTCATAATTCCTAGCAGACTCAGGGTTTCTTCACATCATTTGTGACATTCTCAATGCTGTGTCACGTTCACAACTGATGTCCAACGGCCTTCTATCCTGCAGACTGACCTCCGCGCCATCTGGTGGCCGACCGAAGAATTTCCAAATCAGTCCTCTCTCCTTATAACTGGGTATTTCAAAATTCATAGTTGTATTTCCATTCTTGCATATGTAAATTTTTTTCCCAAATTGTGAGTTCCTTCGGTTTTTCCAATTGTTTAAGTAATTTTGTTTTGGTTTCTATTCTATGTTTTTCTGACCAGGCATGTGCAGCTATTGCAGATTTTTCGGTTTCTCCATTTTTAACATTTCTGAGGTGTTCTTTTAATCTTGTATTTAGATTCCTTTTTGTTTTTCCTATGTATATCTTTTCACAATCTTTACAATTAATTTGATAAATTCCTGATTTTTTGCAGTCTTCAATCTTTTCATTTTTGTTGGTTTTTATTAAATTACCTAAGCTGTAATCATTTTTCGATGCTAATTTAATGTTGAATTTGTTGAAAATTTTTTGAAACTTGTCAAATACGAAAGGATGGCATGTGAACTTCTTGAATTTTTTGCTATATTTTTATCTGTCTGAAGAGTACTTTCATTAATGATTTTTTGTTCTTTGAATTTATTTATTTTCTTGTGTATCATCTTCTCTTGAAAACCATTATCCTTAGCAATTTTTATGATGTGTTCTTTCTCTTTATTGTAATTTTCTTTGCTCATGGGGACATTCACAAGTCTGTGTGTTAAACTATTAAATACTGCCTGTTTGTGTGAAAAATGGTTAAATCCAGTAGCTTTTATATAATTGTCGATGTGAGTTTCTTTTCTGTAGATTCCAAATTCTATTTTCTTTTTTTCTTCATTCCTAATCAATTTAAGGTCTAAAAATGGTATTTCATGATTATTGTTTACAATTTTATTGAATTAACAAAAAAATACAAAACCACCACCTCATTTTTCCTGCATTTCCAACACACTTTTGCCATCAAGTTGGCAACTTTTTGATGCCGTCCTTGAAGAATGAGGGATGACGTGTAGTCAGCCAGTTGCGCACGAACTCCTCTACCACTGCATTGTCACCAAACCGCCTTCCTCCCAGGTCTTCTTTCAGTGGCCCAAACAAATGGTAGTCACAGGGTGACAAATCTTGACTGTAAGGAGGATGTTCCAGAGGTCTCCAATGCATTTTTTTTTGTTCCTGGCTGAGGAGCCGAGGAACCCACCTGGCAGACAATTTTTGGAATTTGAGTTCATCACTGATGATGGCTTGAACACTTCCGAAGCTTATTCCAACGTGTGAAGCAATTTCAGTAATTGTTACGCGCCGATCCTCCTCAATAAGGTCCCGTACAGCACGAATGTTGTCTGCAGTGATGCTTGTTCGTTGCCGTCTTCGGTGGGGCTTATTTTCCACTGAATCCCGGCCCGCTAAAATTTTTTTGTGCCAATCATACACCTGCTTCTTCGAAAGGGTTGCTTCCCCAAACTGCGCATGGAGCCTTCTCAAAATTTCAGAAGGTTTGGTGCCTTCTTACGCCAAAAACTTAATAATAATGCGTTGTACAACAGATGTGTGTACCTCTTGCTCGCTCATGGTGTACTGATGCAAGCGGCCGCTCTTCGGAGTGCGACACATCAAGATCCCTACTCCAGACACCCCCACCAACTTCCCCTCCAAATCGCAACCTTTGCAGTTCGCTACCAGAGCCTCCAGATACAAATTCCGGTTTATATTTCATCCACCTTCATAACCTACTCATTAATAATTATGAGAATTGAATGTTTGTGCTGGGTCCACTTGATATTTCCTATAATAGTTCAATTGATAAGAATTAAATTAATGTTTTTATTACCTCATCTCATATCCTTTTTCTTCTAGACTGTATTTTCGGAGCTTATCTCCATCATCAGTAGTCTCTGGTCTACCGGTGTTATGTCATTTCTTGGCGGTTTTCTTCTTCCTTCTATTGGTAGACGATGAACCTCTGGATCAGGTCAAAATTTGCGGGAGTTTCGAAATTCATGAGTTTATCTTCCTTGTTTTTTTGGAGGCCTAGGTAGCTCACTTGGAAGAGCATTGACATAGAGAGTCAAAGGTCCTGAGTTCAAACCCCAGTCTAGGTGTATATTTTTTCTTTTCAAATATAATTTGTCCATCATTAAGATGTTTAAAAACGGATAATATTAACTTTGAAACAAAACAAACATATGAGGTAAGAATGTTAAAAAATACAAACTCAATTATGAACTTCTATTGTTTATGTTGGCAGTACTACATGCAGATGGCTCTGTTAGCGACAGCCGGGATTTGCATTCCATGGATGTTGGTTTTTCAAACCAGTATGTAAGGTGATTTCTACGGTAAGTCCAGACTCTGACACGTCAGGGAGCATTATTTCATCTTTAGATATGTAAATAGTGAGTGGAGAACATATATTTATCGACTCACCTCATACATTTTCAAACTTCTTTGATACCGACGGTTTCAGACAATATCATGTCCTTCATCAGTCATGGCGTCCACTGATGAAATTCCGTGATTGTTGATTTCTTTAGTGACATCACCTCTTGTGCTGCCATCTTTCGTTGGGATTATAAACTTTGTAATTAAATTTTTATCCATCGAAAATTATCAAGAAAATTACTTACCATCCAATAGTACATGGGAAATTTCAAAAAAATATTTGACAAATACAACATTACTTTGCACCAATTAATAAATTTAGTCTGGAAAAACTTTTAAATACCAATAAAAAAATCAACATCCCAGACAGTAAGAAATCTGGAATTTATCAAATTAATTGTAATGATTGTAGCAAAGTATACATAGGAAAAACAAAAAGGAATTTGGAAACATGCACTAAAGAACATTTTAGAAATATTAAAAATTGTGAAATTGAAAAATCAGCAATTGCTGTACATAGTTTACTAGAACAACATAAAATTGAAAAAGAAGCGAAACTTTTAAAACAGTTGGATAAACCGTTGGAATTGACAATTTGGGAAATGATATTCATTCAGAAGAATAAATATCGATCTATGAATTTCGATATTCCGGTGGATAAAAATTTAATTATAAAGTTTATAATCCCAACGAAAGATGGCAGCACAAGAGGTGATGTCACTAAAGAAATCAACAATCACGGAATTTCATCAGTGGAAGCCATGACTGAAGAAGGACATGATATTGTCTGAAACCGTCGGTATCAAAGAAGTTTGAAAATGTATGAGGTGAGTCGATTAAAATATGTTCTCCACTCACTATTAATGATATAACCTCATAATGTTTACTTCCCGATATTAATTTAAATATTTAGATATGTACCTCAAATAATTCTGATACTTCATTTTAACACTGTCCCATGGCATAGCCAAGTGGTTAAGGCAAGAAGCCTTGGTGCAGAGCTACGGGACTTGCGCTGGTTCGAGTCTCCATGGGGCAAGACATTTTCTAATAGAATTTCAGCCAGTATGGGACCGGTGCCCACACAACATCATGAGGCATTTGTGTAGCTATAACAAGTAGTGGCTCTAGGTTGAGAAAACCAGTTATAACGGCTGGGGGACCCGACATGCTGACCACATGTCACCTCTACACTAACTATATGATTGTTTACATCTGTGATTAACACATGTGGATGTGAGGCCTGTCACTCTTGGAGTTATTGGAACACTACTTTATAAGGGCTTCTTTGTATGTTTTTATTATTAATTTAACACTTCTCACCGAAGGATATTTGAACAGAAAAAATATACTTATTATTGAATTGGCTATTTTGACTCGCCTCATATTTCTTGATTTTTATGCAGAATGGATTCATCGCTTCTATGCAACATTCTCGATGCCTTCCCCGAGAAGTGACGAAAACAGTCTGCATAAAAATCAAGAAATGTGAGACAAGTGAAAATAGCCAACTCAATAATAATTAAATCTAACCTCATAGTGTTATATTAAATAAAGAAAAATATACACCTAGACCAGGGTTTGAACCCAGGACCTTTGGCTCTCTATGCCTATGCTCTAACCAGCTGAGCTACCTAGAACTTGCAAGTTCTTTGGACAACAGAAATAGGCAGCAGGAGTCTGTATCTACTGAAGATGGGGCAAACATGCCTTGAAACATGTGTCTAATAGAAACATCTACAGTGGTATAAATTAGGGGAAACAAGGAGGAGCTAAAAAATTGTTGCAAGCATTCAAAAACATGCAAAAAAAAAAGCACTGGGATAATATACAATATTGCCTAAATAATGTAATTTGAAGAGAAAAGTTATATGTTCAGACCTAGACTCAAACCCAGGACCTTTGGCTTTCTAGGCCAATGCTCTACCACTGAGCCATCTGAACAAGTTCCAACCCAAATTCAATTTTTTTCTTATATGCGTTGTTCCTGCGCACCATATGCTATGAAAGCTTTGCTTCTATATTCGAGTGTATAATTTTTCTCTTCACATATGATTTATCCATCACTGAGATGTATGAAATTAATAATAAAAATATCGAATGTAATATTTATTTTGAACTGTTGTAACATAGGTGTCCACCGCTGTGGTCTCGAGGTAGCATGCTGCCTTGTCACACAGCGGGCGCAGGTTCGATCCCCGGTTGGGGCAGTTTTTCTGGGTGAGGTTTTTATTGGGGTTTTTCCTCACCTGTAAGACAAATGTCAGGAAAACTTTAAGGCCCATACAGTCCCCAAAATCATATGGCCATCATCATCATCCTTCACCGGTGTGGAAAGCAACGCGAAGCTAGCTCACCTACAATTCTCTAGTAAAGCTGCAAGCACAGCATGAAAATGCTATGATTGCAGTGAAGGACCTGCCCTCAGGCAGAATTACTATGGATGGATGGTAACATAGTTGTATGGGGTAAGAAGAATTGACAATTGATTTTTATTAAGAAAACCTCATAATGTAAAAATTCCCAAATTTATTATATTTATAAAATTACTTTCTTTCTTTTACTTTGTCCATTTCAAAAATAATTTTTGTCAGCTTTGAGCCAGCTTTGTTGACTCAATTAACATGCTCTATTCTTTAATATTAATAATAATAATAATAATAATAATAATAATAATAATAATAATAATAATAATACTTTATTTATTCTGGCAGAGTTAAGGCCATAAGGCCCTCTCTTCCACTCAACCAGTACAAATACAAATAAATATTCGACAAATATAGATATACACTATACTAATTATAAACACTTAAAGATACAATAAATGTAACAATGTAAATGTCATGTACAAACAACATTTTATAGGGTAATAACAATAATGATATGATAATAATAATAATAATAATAATAATAATAATAATAATAATAACAATATAAATATGATACATTATACGGGAAACACCAATTAATATATATACCTTACACTGGATAATAATGAAGTCGAGTTTAGAGCAAATATAAATTTAGATTTCTTTTAAAAGATGCCAATGTCCGACAGCCCCTTATTTCTTGTGGTAGGGAATTCCAGTTGCGAGAAGTGGAGATGGTATATGACATGGAGTGATGTGATGTCCTATGTTGCGGTATATTAAGTAAGAGACTATGTTTTTTATCGATTGTACAGAAACGAGATAATCGATCAATTAAGATCTTTGATCTTTACAATCGACGTGATGTAATGTAAATAGTAGGAAAATAAAATTGCAGACGTAAAATCAAGTATATTTTAAATTTATACAATATCTATAAAACAAATTTTATTTCAGTTCAAATCAATAACACACAAACAGAATGGACCAAAATTAATAGGGGCGTAAGACAAGGATGTGGCCTCTCGCCCTTGCTCTGTATCATATACATGGTTAGAATACTCCAAGATTGGCGACAGACGAGGCACGGTTCTATCCAAATTAATAGAAACCATAAAATAGACTCTTTGCTTTTTGCAGATGATTTGGTATTATTTGATAGTGGTGCCCCAAGAGAGTCCCTAATCCTAAGCTTAATTTAAGATGAATTGAATGATGATGATGGCCATATGATTTCGGGGACCGTTTGGGCCTTAAAGTTTTCCTGACATTTGTCTTACAGGTGAGGAAAAACCTCGATAAAAACCTCACCCAGAAAAACTGCCTTGACTGGGGATCGAACCCGGGCCCGTTGCGTGACAAGGCAGCACGCTACCTCGAGACCACAGCGGTGGACACTTTAATTATATTTGAGTTGTGCATTTTGACTCACCCCATATTTCTTGATTTTTATGCAGACATAGGTTTGATCAGTAACTTCACAACATTCTCGATGCCACACAACTGCCGTCTTGCAGTTGTCCCTCCTGCAAGTTGATTTCTGTGCTCTCTGTCAGCTGACCGATGAACTTCCAACTCAACTTCTTTTTTCACCAGGAATTTCAAAATTCATGCTTTTCTTTTTATTCTTGCATATGCATTTATTTCAATGGTTGGTCATACCATGTGTGCTGCCATCTAGCAATTGCTCTATAAATTTCTGTACGATTTCAAAGATATGTGGTTCCAACTCTATAGAGCCACGTGCATGCACACTGTTATTCTGTAGGACTTGGAAAATATATTGGGAAAGGTAAAGTATTGATGCTTTTATTATTAATTTAACACTTCTCACTGAGGGATAAATTTTATTTGAAGAGAAAAATTTTCGTCTAGACCGAGACTCGAATCCGGGACTTTTGCCTTGCCAGGCCATATGCTCTACCAACTGAACTACCAAGGAGAGTTGTGATCTAGACACAAATTTTTCTCTTATATACGTTGTAATTCCCTCATGCCAAATGCCTTGAAACCTTTGCTTCTATCTTTGCAAATGGCAATTTTTTAGTTAAGAAGACATTTATTGGAAATATAACACTTTATAAAGCCAGTAGGGCTTCTATTGATGTTTTTATTATTAATTTAACACTGAGCTCAGTTGGTAGAGCATTTGGCCTGGAAAGCCAAAGGTCCCGGGTTCGAGTCTCGGTCTGGGAGAAAATTTGTCTCTTCAAATATAATTTATCCTTCAATGAGAAGTGATAAATTAATAATAAAAAACATCAACAGAAGCCCTACTGGCTTTATAAAGTAGTGTTAAATCCCCAATAAATGTCTTCTTAACTAAGAAGCCGCCATTTGCAAAGATAGAAACTACGGTTTGAAAGCATTTGGCGCGAGGGAATTACAACGTATATAAGAGAAAAATTTGCATCTAAATCGCAACTCATCTCGGTAGCTCAGTTGGTAGAGCGTTTGTCCCGGCAAACCAAAGGTCCCGGGTTCGAGTCTCGGTCTTGGGCGAACATTTTTGTCTTCAAATATAAGGTAAAGTACTCTTTGAAGTGGTGTATTTACAGAAGCGACGCAGGATGTTGTCAAAACGGTCGAGTGTGATCTCGCGCTCCACCACCGTCTCGCAGGTGTCTGTTGAGGACTTCAGCGGCTCCATCAAGTTCACAGAAGATGAGAGAGAGATCCAGAGGTTGGAAGTGGAAGACAGTCTTGGGGAATTGTTTATTCACCAGGGAATCCACACCATTGAGTTTGTGTTGGGTTGTGTTTCCCACACGGCGTCGTACCTGCGTCTGTGGGCTCTCTCTCTAGCACACGCTGGTACGTGAACCATTCCAAACTGAACAAGGATCCTTGTTTTATCTGTAGTGATGACAGCTCAAGTCAGGTGAAGGCAACTAAGAAAAATTATTTGACACTCTCATAATTTAGGAGGCTCTATGAAAGTGCATGGTAGCATTGATTGTAATAATATCACCTTTTAGGTAGCGACCCAGGATTAATAGCATTTTTATGAGTTATCTTTAGTCCCTAGGTATATGGAAGTTAGGACTCGCTGGAAAGTTTCAATGATACAGTGAATTCAGTTGTCAAACACAAGCATGGAAATTCCTTAAACCGTGACCGTTTGAAGCTTAGATTGTCGCAAAAAGTCACGATGAGGTTTAATTTAAGATTTCAATTAAAATGTTTTATATCACCGCTGTAGCGTGTTGCCTTGTCACGCAGTGGGCCCTAGTCACAACTTGCTTCCTGGGTGAGGTTCGTTCCGGGGTTTTTCCTCACCTGTAAGACAAATGTCAGGTAGCCTTAAACCCCAAACATCATCTGGCCATCAACATTATCATCCTTATATTTGAAGAGAAAAATTTTCGCCTAGACCGGCACTCGAACCCGGGACCCTTGCCTTTCTGGGCCAAGTGCTCTACCAACTGAGCTACCGAGGCAAGTTGCGATCTAGATGCAAATTTTTCTCTTATATACGTTGTAATTCCCTCGCGCCAAATGCTTGAAGCCATAGCTTCTATCTTTGCAAATGGCAGCTTCTTAGTTAAGAAGACATTTATTGGGAATTTAACATTACTTTATAAAGTCAGTAGGGCTTCTATTGACGATTTTATTATTAATTTAACACTTCTCATTGAAGGATAAATTATATTTGGAGAGAGTCCCGGTCTAGGCGAATATTTTTCTCTTCAAATATAATTTATCCTTCAATGAGAAGTGTTAAATTAATAATAAAATCATCAATTATCATCCTTAATCGGTGTGGAAGCAAAAGGAAGCTACCACACCTATAATTCCCTAGTAAAGCTGCAAAGCATAGCATGAAAATGCTATGATTGCAGTGAAAGATCTGCCTTCAGGCAGAATACCATAGAAGAGAGATACCTCACCTCATATCCAATCTTATAATTATACCGGTTTTGAAGTTTATGCAGCTTCTTCTTCTACTACTACAAGGTTTAGGCTATGCAGCCTGTTCTGGCAAAGTTAAAAGTGGAGTCCATCTTCTGCGTGGTCGGCCAACATATCTTGTTCCTCTGGGATTATACAGGAAAGTTCTTTTTGATATTCTTTCGTTGTTCATTCTCATTAAGTGTTTTGTCCATTTCTTATTATTTTCGCTGATTTTATCTTCAATTTTATATATATTTAATTCTTCTCGTATAGTTTCATTCCTTATTCTATCAGCTCTTGTGCATCCTTTCACATTACGTAAAAACAGCATTTCCGCAGTCTGTATCCTGCTTTTATCCCTTGATTTCATTATCCAATTTTCACTTCCATACAACAACAAAGGAACAGCCATTGTTTTATATAATTTAAGTTTCGTATCTTTCCTTGTTTTCCGACCTAAGGTTTTTTTTATGGTTCCACAGGAAGCTACCACACCTATAATTCCCTAGTAAAGCTGCAAAGCATAGCATGAAAATGCTATGATTAGAGTGAAGGACCTGCTCTCAGGCAGAGTACTATAGAAGAGAGATACCTCACCTCATATCCAATCTTCTAATTATACCGGTTTCGAAGTTTACGCAGCGCATCTTCAATAATTTATTGTTGACTGATGTTATGAAGATCAGGAGCAGGTGCTATAAATTGCAAAGCTGCAGTCATGTGCACGGAGTTATGAGGTGAGATTTCACAACTCATGGTTTAATATCTTATCCTGGTCTGTTATAGATTGAAAATTACCTCATTGTGTTATTTCACATTAAAAAATAATTCAATACAAAGAAAACCTAGCAAAATTGTTTTGGATGATGAAATTTTAGAACGAGTAAACGAATTTAATTATTTGGGTTATAATTTAACATTTCAAGGTGAACCTGATATATCAAAGAAAATCACAAATTTTACAAAAACAACGGGGATAATTAACAGTATAATGAAACCATCTTTAGTACAGAAGAACACAAGATTACGGCTTTATAAGGTTCTCGCAAGACCAGTATTAAGATATGGTAGTGAAGCATGGACAATACAAAGAAGAGATGAAAGTCGAATAACAGCAAATGAGATGCAATTTATGCGCCGTACAGCAGGCTACACAAAGTGGGACCATAAAAGAAATGAGGAAATTATGGAAGAGTTGGATGTAGAACCCATTCTTCACTATATACAAAACTACCAGAACAACTGGAAAGCCCATCTTCAATGAATGCCGTCTCATAGAATTCCAAAAGCCATACTTCGCTACTGCCCCCAAGGCAAAAGATCGCTGGGACGTCCAAGAAAGCGCTGGATGGAAAATTTCTCTTTGAGACCGTAACAGGCCACACAGCCTAAAACTTGCATGGATGATGATGATGATGACATTTATTAAATAACACCTCATATTTCTTGATTTTTATGCAGACCGGTTTTGTTGCTTATTTGTGGCATTGTTGATGCTTCCAACTGTTGTTTTGGAGCCATCCATCCTGCAAGTTGATTTCTGTTCCCTCTGCTGGCTGACCAATGAACTTCCAAATCTTTTTTTTTCCTCCAGGAATTTAAAAATCCATTTCTCCCAAATTGTGCGTTCCTTTGATTTTTCTAATTTTACATAAATGGATTGCGCACAAATGTGGAAAGCTGATAACACAGCTAACAATCACTAACACTTTAACTTTGTCTTGCGTAATCACAAATTGTTTTTGTTCTTTGTGTACACATTTTGATGTGATATCTTTCGCATTTCTGTTCACACATTTCGCATATGCTTGACATCTTCGGGTCATGGAATGTTTTATCTCTACACATTAGGTGGTGGAATCCATGCTAATTTTCAAATTACTAAAACAGTTAGAAAAATCTAAGGAACTCACAATTTGGGAGATATTTACATCTGCAAGAATAAAAAGAAAACCATGAATTTTGAAATTCCTGGTGAAATAAAAAAAAAATTGATTTGGAAGTTCATCGATCAGCCAGCAGAGGGAGCAGAAATCAACTTACAGGATGGACAACCACAAGACAACAGTTGGAATGCATCGACAATGTCACGCAAAAGCAACGAAACATTTTTTTTTGTTCAATGTTCCAGGTTGTCATTTCAACATTTCTGATGTTCTCTCCTGACATTGGCTTAATTGTAACCCACTTCTGAAGTTGGGATGCCTGGAAGGTGGAGTTACATTACCCCGATGATATCCATCCATAGTAATTCTGCCCGAAGGCAGGTCTTTCACTGTAATCATAGCATTTTCATGCTATGCTTGCAGCTTTACTAGGGAATTGTAGGTGTGGTAGCTTCCCGTTGCTTTACACACCGGTGAAGGATGATGACTATAATGATAAGGATGATGATGATGGCCATATGATTTCGGAGACCGTTTGGGCCTTAAAGTTTTCCTGACATTTGTCTTACAGGTGAGTAAAAACCTCACCCAGAAAAACTGCCCCGACCGGGTATCGAATCCAGGTCTGCTGCATGACATGGCAGCATGCTACCTCGAGACCACAGTGGTGGACCCCAATGATATGATGGATATAAATGATAATGAAGCGCCAGGAGAGTTCTTAACCTAAATTCCAGACCACGGGCAACCACAGGTATAATTCCCTTTAAGGAAAAATTTGTGTGGTTTGACCAGGAGTCAAACCCTTAACCTCATGAACAGTAGCCGGAAATGCTGACCACTAGCCCATGACGTTGGTCAAAAAACATTGTTGTGGGATAGGAACCCTGGCTCTCATATACATTTAATCTTTTTGTAATTGGTTTAACGATGTACGCTATTGAAATGTCGTGATGAAACCTGGTCTGCATAAAAATGAAGAAATATGAGGCGAGCCAACTGATTAATAATAATGTACATGTTGTGCAGAACTGTCAGATGTGCTGTGGAAGATGGTGATGAGAGCTGGCCTCACAGTCCGCTGGCCGCTCGGTTGTCTCGGTGCATTTACAGCATTTGGAATATGGGCCTTTCTAACATTTGCTGTGATGGTAGTGATGGAGGGGCTGTCAGCATTTTTACACACATTGCGCCTGCATTGGTGAGTTCAGCAAACAACACAGTAAATACTCCTTATTTGCAGGGGGTTTGTTCTGCAAATATGCAGTGGTAATTTGTATGGGTACATAGCAGATACGTTCCAAGCTTCCAAAATAAAATAAAAATATTCATAAGTAATGCCACGAGTGATTTCCAAATTATCGATAAATTCACAACTCACGAAGTGAGGAGTGAATTTATGTAGAGAATTTGGAAATCAAGAGTGGCATTTGTTAGGACTATTTAACGAATAAAATTAATCTGTTTACTCACAAATCATTATTTAAATATAGTTATTTTAAAATATTTATATATTTAATGTAAACAGCGATGTTTGAAAACAAATGAGAAATGATTGGTATGCTTCATTTGCTTCTTTTGTTCATCACTGCAACCAGTTCTTCTCTATATAGATTTTTTCCCATATGGTAAGAAGAGCAAGGAAACAATTATGAACTTTGAAATTCCCGCAGAAAGGAACCTCATTAGTAAATTCATTGGACCAGAGGCAAAGAGAACATGAATCAAGATTCAGGGCCGACAACATGAGAAAATTCAGTCTGTAATCGCTGACGATGGGGCTAAGAAGCTCTGAAATATGTTCAACAAAACCAACTCTAAGAGGTAAGAATGAACAGAAAAAATGTTTTAATTATTAAACAAACCTCTTAATAAATCATATTTGAAGAGAAAAATTATACGCTCAGACCGGGACTTGAACCCGGGACCCTTGGTTTTCTAGTCCAAGTGCTCTACCATTTGAGCTACCTGAGTCCCGGGTTCAAGTCCCGGTCTGAGCGTATAATTTTTCTCTTCAAATATGATTTATCCATCATTGAGATGTATGAAATTAATAATAAGAACTGTGAAGTATTTATTACCTGTTAGATCCACCATAGAGAAATATTGGACAGCAAGAACGCTAATGGCTTCGGTGCCAAGGCCCATCATTTGAAAACAACAACAACATCATTCTAATAAACCGACTGGATCCGCAAATCCAGGAACTGTGTTGCAATTTTTTAACCCATGAATAAGGAGCTTTTACTGTATTCATTTGAACTTTTGTAGGAAAAAATCATTGTGAGGTTTAATTTAAGGTTTATATTAAAATATTTTATATCTCACCTCATATCCAGTCTTCTGGTTATACCGGTTTCAAAACCTTGGCAGCTTCATCTTCAGTAATTTCTTGGTGACTGATGTTATGTCAATCAGAAGAACTGCTTCTTCCCTCTGTTGGTGGACCATTGAACCTCCAGATCAAATCAAAATCAGCAGAAATTTCAAAGTTCATAAGTTTTTCTTTCTTGTTTTTTTTAATTTGAATTTTTTCCCCAAACCATAAGTTCTTTTTATTTGTCTATTTGTTTAATTAGACTGGCTTTTGATTCAATTAAATGTTTTTTAGACCAAGCATGAGCAGCTACTGCTGACTTTTCCACTTCACCATTTTTGATGTTTCTAAGATGTTCTTTCACCCTTGTTTTCAAATTTCTTTTTGTTTTTCCTATGTAAATTTTGTCACAATCCCTGCATTTGATCTGATAAATTCCTGATTTGTTTTTTCTTCAATTTTTCATTTTTGTTGCTTTAATTATCGTATTTAGGCTGTTCTTCGGTGCCAATCTTATGTTAAACCTTATGTAAATGTTTCAGATGGTGAGTGAATTTGTTTTACAGGTGAGCTGGATGTGAGGTGAGCTGGATATGAGGTGAGCTGGATGTGAGGTGAGCTGGATATGAGGTGAGGTATAACATATTTAAATTTAAATCTTAACAATACTGAAATTTAAAAAAATATATATATTATTTGTTTAATCTTTGGTGCATATACCAGATGTGCATAACATACAGTTAGTCTTTAATTTTAAGAAGTTATATTTTGAGGTTATTTTAATTATATTATTTTTAGTCTGGACATCTTACCTCAATATTGTTTATTTTTTATTATTTCACTCACCTCATACTTCATAATTCATAGCAGACCCAGGGTTTCTTCACATCATTTGTGACATTCTCAATGCTGTGTCACGTTCACAACTGACGTCCAACAGCCTTTTATCCTGCAGACTGACCTCCGTGCTATCTAATGGCTGACCGATGAACTTCCAAATCAATTCCCTCTCCTTATAATTAATTGTAAAGATTGTGAAAAGATATACATAGGAAAAACAAAACGGAATCTAAATACAAGATTAAAGGAACACCTCAGAAATGTTAAAAATGGAGAAATGGAAAAATCTGCAATAGCTGCACATGCCTGGTCAGAAAAACATAGAATAGAAACCAAAACAAAATTACTTAAGCAATTGGAAAAACCGAAGGAACTCACAATTTGGGAAAAAATTTACATATGCAAGTATGAAAATACAACTATGAATTTTGAAATACCCGGTGATAAGGAGAGAGGACTGATTTGGAAATTCTTCGGTCAGCCACCAGATGGCACGCAGGTCAGTCTGCAGGATAGAAGGCCGTTGGACATCAGTTGTGAACGTGACACAGCATGAGAATGTCACAAATGATGTGAAGAAACCCTGGGTCTGCTATGAATTATGAAATATGAGGTGAGTGAAATAATAAAAAATAAACAATATTAAAAAACCTCATAGTGTTATTTCTTATCTACATAACTTAATCTTACCTCAATATTAATGTTCATTTGTTCTTGAACATGTTTCAAAACAATTCTGTTTTATCGTCAGCTTTCCCAGAATTGTTTTGAAACATGTTCAAGAACAAATCAACATTAATATTGAGGTAAGATGTCCAGACTAAAAATAATATAATACAGTTAGTCACTTGTTTTAGCCCATCTGTCTGATTAAAATCATTTAATCCCATCACAGATATGAAATTAGGCCATTTTCACTTAAAAATGTATTTTTCTTACAATAAAAGAAAAAAATGAAGTTTTTTTTTAAATAACATTTTGAATCTCAGAGCCGGTCATTAGATTGTTACCAGAAAATATGTTCTGCATATGTTCCGAGCTAAGTTTATGTTGTAATGTAAACAAATCAGATGTATGACTGCATTTTCTTTGGTCAAATAATGGTTTTACCTTAGAGCTTGTAAGAAAATGTAGTTCCCCCTGTAACACCCGAAATAAATAATTTTACTCCAAGTGCGATGGCCTAGAAAGCCCTTGGCCTACCAGCTGGCTGCTGGCCTCACATCCACATGTGTTAATTACCAAGCCATTTACTTGTTTCTGTTATTTACACAGGTATCCTCAACCAAAATATTCAATTTTTTTTCTTCCACACTTCCTGGTCTTGCGTGTCTGCTTCTGTCATATTTCTCTTCTTCATGTTGTCTTAAATTCCCTTTATCCACGTTGGTTTTGGACTTATTATTATTATTATTATTATTATTATTATTATTATTATTATTATTACTTACTCACTGGCACTATCGAACCCGTAGGTTCATGGCCGCGTGGACTTACGTTCTCCATACATCCCTATCCTGAGCTAATACTTTCCAATCATTCCCCGTATAATCCACCTCCCTCAAATCATAGTTAATGTTATTTTCCCACCTCATTCTTGGTCTACCAACTGGGCGTTTTCCTTCTGGCTTTCCTACAAGAAGCTTCCATGCACGTCTTTCATTCCCCATACGTGCAACATATCCTGCCCATCGCAGTCTACGAGACTTAACTGTTCTCATTATATCTGGCTTCCTATAAAGACCATGTAGTTCATTGTTATCTAGTCTTCCCCCTTTGGCATGGGTTCCCTGAAGTAGTCCCGCCTGGAGAACCGAATGGGGGACTATTTGACCTCCGGAAAATTTTACCCCAGTTGAACCCATGTCCGCATTTCTTGACGGTTGTATTTTTACAGTGAAAGATCGTCACTCTTTCGACCAAGGTACTTTTTTCATCTGGCTTATCACTGTCGACCAGTCCGGCATGGGTAACCCTATCGGCAGCAATGCTACCGCCGGCATAGCTCTCAGGATTATTATTATTATTATAATTTTTATTTCTTTCCATTGTCAACTTTGTATTGTGTCGCCTGCATATAATTAACCATGTAGATAATTCATAATTGTTGTTATATGTATAATTTGTGCACCGTTGTGGTCTCAAGGTAGTGTGCTGCCTTGTCATGCAGTGGGTCCGGGTTCGATCCCCGGTCGGGGCAGTTTTTCTGCGTGGGGTTTTTATCAGGGTTTTTCCTCACCTGTAAGACAAATGTCAGGAAAACTTTAAGGCCCAAACGGTCCCCGAAATGATATGGCCATCATCATCATCATCCTTCACCAGTGTGGAAAGCAATGGGAAGCTACCACACCTACAATTCCCTAGTAAAGCTGCAAGCATAGCATGAAAATGCTGTGATTGCAGTGAAGGACCTGCTTTTAGGCAGAATTATTATGGATGGATGTATAATTTAAGCTTACGGTCTTAACTCCATCAGGTAAAATAAACTACAACAGGTGGAGTCTTACCTGATGGAAGTTGAGAACTCACCTTGTGTGATTGTGTTACAGGGTTGAATTCCAGAGCAAGTTTTACAGTGGACTCGGACATGGATTTGTTCCATTCTCTTTCAAAACTATTCTTAAAAAGTGAGCGCCCTAATTTTAAAAAATAGTGTGCATTTTCTTCATGAGTTAATTAAATGTTTATAAAAATAAAATAATGAATGTTTACTATTTTATTATACAGGGTGATTCTGTAAGAGTTGCTAAAATTGAGCAGACACTGAACAATTTGAGATAGTGAACTTAGGGTCCAAAAAACCAACTTAAGTAGATATGGGAGTAAACTTATCTTCCACATTACTGTCTCGTGTTTTTTATTTACGTTATTTATCAGTTAATTGCAAGCACCACGATTGATGTACCATTTTGTATCTTACAACAGTTGTTCAAACTGACGGTCACCAACCTCAATGCAAGCACGACATCTGCTGAACCCTGGTGTGTTTGGAATCACATCACAGACAGCTACAATCCTGGCAACTAATTCCATTGAAATTCATCAGAGAACACTTTTTTTCTTTTGAAAACTCACCTCATAATTTTCGTGTTTTACACAAAACCATGGTTTCAAATGTAATCATGTCCATCTTCAGCCACAACTCCGACTGATGAAATTCTTCGGCCATCAACTCTTCTGTTGTCACTATCTTCAGCACTGCCATCTGCGGTTGAATTTATAAACTTCAAAATCAAATTTTGTTTGTTAGGAATATATTTATTTTTGTGAATGTATATCTTCTCCCAAACTGTCAGTTCTAAAGGTTTATCCACTTGTTTTAAAAGTTTAGCTTCTTTTCCAATTTTATGATGTTCTAATAAACTATGTGCAGCAATTGCAGATTTTTCAATTTCACAATTTTTAATATTTCTAAAATGTTCTCCAATGAATTTCAATGATTATACCTCATAATGTTTACTTCCCAACATTAATTCAATGTAACTAATTCCATGTCAGTTTCCACACAAGTGACTAGATATCCACACAGCTTCTTCCTTGCAGCACAGTAATGCTAGACAGGTTTACTTCCCGGACAATAGATTCACTACCTCAAATTGTTGAGTGTAGCAAACCCTGTGTCCTGTTTAATTTTTACACAATCATCCTGTATATGAACGAGGAGGGAACTGAGTTCCAGTTGAAATGCAGAATACTCCTTCAGTGAGAAGTATTAAATTAATAACATCAAAATAAATAATTAGGTGCAAAAATGTAAACAATCACCAAAAAAGTGGATTAGGGTAATGTGAGTTTTCAAAAATACGTGTGGTATCTTTACATTAGTACAGACACAAGTTGGTAGAACTGTATTAAAATGTTTATTAGTTAATGAGTAGATACACAGAGGGTGTTGTTAAGGCATCTGTGGTGCTGTTTAATATTCATCGTCGCCCTCATCGACCTCTCCATCAGCCGAGTCGACTCCAACCTCCTCGTAGTCCTTCTCGAGGGCTGCCAAGTCCTCCCGAGCCTCTGAGAACTCTCCTTCTTCCATTCCTTCCCCCACGTACCAGTGCACAAACGCACGCTTTGCGTACATGAGGTCGAACTTGTGATCCAAGCGTGCCCATGCCTCGGCTATAGCTGTCGTGTTGGACAACATGCACACGGCACGCTGCACCTTGGCAAGGTCACCTCCTGGCACTACTGTCGGCGGCTGGTAGTTTATTCCAACCTGAAATCCACACATGGAGTGAACTCTTATGAATTGTTGGCTTTCTTAGGGCTTAAAGGACCTTTGGGACATGGATTTTTGGTAGCATGAGGTTCTAGCCGAGCATTAGTATGTGGTTGTATTAGTTATAAAGGTATACGTGTTTTCAAACATAAATAAATTGATTCTTAATTTAACTATTTTATTTCTAGCGAATAATGATTGCAATTCTAACCCTAAATAACTAATCTAAGCTTATATTAAGAAAACCTACATTCTAACTTTCCTGAGTTTCGAGAGAGGGAGATGTGGGGTCACGAATCGACCCTAATTTACATTCTAATAATTATATAATAACTCTTACACTTTGAAATATAGTATTAAACTATTTAAGATACTTGACTCCATTTCTAATTGTCCTAGGCAAATTTTATTAAGAAAAATGGTATGCAGACTTACCCATCAGCTCACTGCTTCAACAGACACGAGTCCCCTATTTTGCAAGGGTTATATACTAAACTTCAGACCTACAACTATAACTAATTGTACTAACATTCCTATAGTCTAAATGCAGAGATTTTACAGTTAGCCTTGAAATACTTTGTACCTGCCATAAGTCAAAATTCTATCCTGAAATATAATATGTCTAAATGCTTTATATTTCACCAACTGTTTTTATATGGAATAATTAAACTAATCTATGTATTTGTAACATGAACATTGTGTTTTAATTGAACTTATATAGGTGGCATTGTACACTGACCCCATGGACGTTGAAGCAAAAACACAGAAATAAATTATTAGTCACAGAAATGGAGGACTTTTTAAGATTGACAAGAATATAAAAATTAGACAAAATAAAAAAATAATACAAGTGAAATAATGAATGTAGAAAAGTATATTGTAAAAGAGATTAAAGAAATCCAACTAAGATGGTATGGACATATCATGAGAAGAAGGGGCACAGAAACAGACAAAGAAGTAATATTTTATTTCAGGAAGTGATATTTTGAGGTTATTTTAATTATATTATTTTTAGTCTGATCATCTTACCTCAATATTAATGTTGATTTGTTCTTGGACATGTTTCAAAACAATTCTGTTTTATCGTCAGCTTGTCCAGTCTGTTCCAAGAACAAATCAACATTGATATTGAGGTAAGACGATCAGACTGAAAATAATTTAATTTAAACAAAGAAGTATTGAAATGGATACCTCCTGGAAAACGTAACGTGGTAGACCAAAACCAACGTGGATAAAGGGAATTCAAGACAACATGAAGAAGAGAAATGTGACAGAAGCAGACATGCAAGAGCGGGAAGTGTGGAAGAAAAAAATTGTATATTTTAGTTGAGGATAGCTGTGTAAATAACAGAAACAATCCTGAATAAAAAATAAAAATATAACAAAAAATCACTATATTGTGTTTTAAACATGTGTACACGAGTGTGATTGGAACCAGATCTGTATGCCTAACACTTGGACGGATGAAGAAAAAGACATGAGAAAATTTATTTGAAGAGAAATATGTAATTATTGTAACAAGTGTTTGAATTCTGGAAATGGACAGCTATGAGGGAAATGAGGGAAATTTTGAAAAAGTATCTGAATTCAAATACCTAGGAACAATAATCACAAATAGGAATGAGATGCACAAAGAAATTAAACATAGGCTCAATTCTGGAAATGCGTGCTATTATGTATTGCAGAGACTCTTGATGTCCCAACTCCTTTCAAAAAACGTTAAACTGAAAATATATAAAACTGTTATTCTACCAGTTATATTATATGGGTGCGAAACATGGACTCTTACTTTAAGGGAGGAAAGGAGATTACAATTATTTGAGAATAAAGTTCTTTGGAAAATTTTTGGACCAAACAGAGATGAACAGACAGGTGAATGGAGAAGACTACATAACAATGAACTACATGGTCTTTATAGGAAGCCATATATAATAAGAACAGTTAAGTCTCGTAGACTGCGTTGGGCAGGACATGTTGCACGTATAGGAAATGAAAGACTTGCGTGGAAGCTTCTTGTACAAAAGGCAGAGGGAAAACGCCCAGTTGGTAGACCAAGAATGAGGTGGGAGAATAACATTAACTATGATTTGAGGGAAGTAGATTATACAGGGAATGATTGGAAAGCATTAGCTCAGGATAGGGATATATGGAGAGCTTATGTCCGTGCGGCCATGAACCTCGGGTTCGATAGTGCCAGTGAGTAAGTAAGGCTAATATTGTTTGGACACGTAAGAAGAATGCAGGATGGAGGACTACCAAAGGCTGTCTGCGCATGGAAAATTGAAAGAAGGAACAGAAAAGGAAGACCAAGAACAACATTCAAAATTAATGAGGAAATTTGATGTAAGGGGTGAAGACACAGAGAACTTTAATTGAGGGAAATTTCAAAATGTTTGTTACAAACTGATAGTCTGTAAGTCCGTAGACATTTATGTATTTTTTATTTATTTTTAATTCATGTTAATTACTAAGATTGGTTGGAGAAAAAACTCAGTGATGAGGAAAATTCCCAAAATGAATGAAATAATGGAAAAGTATTGTTGATTATATCATTCAACTGTAGACAACGACGGTCTTTGGCTTTAGATAAAATTACAAGGATATTAAATAGAATGAATCAAGTGTATGGCTTTTTCATATAGCACTCTTGTTGATAAAATATATGTATTCATGTAAAGTGGACCCAGGTCCTCGTGGAGGGTCCACATTAACCGAATTCCTTTGTTATGTTTAATTATTTTATACAGCCACCACGTCACATAATATCAAACCAAACCCGTCTGTATATTAAAACAGCTTCTACATAATATAATATATTTAGGAGTTTTTTCAACATTTGTAATATTCAATTGATAGGCTGCGGTGGACTAGTGGTTATGCTCCTTGCCTCTGGTCCCGAGGGTCGCGGGTTCAAACCCGGCCGGGGTCGATGGATTTTTTTAGGACGGAAAAATCCAAGGAGCAAGTCCTCCGGGAGGGACTTATAAGCCGTGGGTCCCAACTCTGAAGATTTTCAGGCTCGTAAAAGATCCTTAAGCCTGAATGAAAAGGCCTCTAAGCAAAATTTACCGAATTTTCCCGTCCTAGTAGTACCTTGGTTTCCTAGATGTCAGTATAAGGCGGAACCCTGACCACGGACCACTCAAATGACATATATACGAAAACAAGTGTAACTAAATTAGTATGGTTTAAATTCTTCCCTGTAGGGGAAGGGCGCTAAATCTCTGTTAAGGGAAACATGGGCTTACAAGAAGAAGAATATTCAGTCGCAAAAATTAAGAATTTATTCTTAGCTTGAAATTCTTTTAAATGGTAGTTTTCATAAACATCAGAAATAAATCCTTCTTCACACAGAGAATAAAAGAAACTGGCATTGAACACGTTAAAGCTGATGAGGGGAAGAAATTAAAATATTTTCTGTTCCAGGGCAGTAACAATTAAAAATGATTTTAACAGGGTCCACATTACCCGAACTTCCTCTAAGTTAATAATAAAAACACGGAAAGTTATGGCAATTGTATACAGTCAATATGCCCATTTCACCAATTAATGTTTTAAAATGGTCAACAAGTTTCCACAGCCAAGCTGTCATTGTCAAGACCAGATATTGACTGAAGACAAAATTGATAATAAATAAATAAACAAATTTGTCTTCAGTCAATATCTGGTCTTGAGAATGACAGCTTGGCTGTAGAAACTTGTTCACCATTTTAAAACATTAATTGGTGAAATGGGCATATTGACTGTAGGCTATATATATTATAATATTTTATCACCAAGAAGATCACTTGTGTATTAAATCAAAAGTTATGACAATTGTATACCTTGAAGCCGGTGGGGCACCAGTCCACAAACTGGATGGTTCTCTTAGTCTTGATGGTAGCGATGGCCGCGTTGACATCCTTGGGCACGACATCGCCCCTGTACAGCATACAACAAGCCATGTACTTGCCGTGACGCGGGTCGCACTTGACCATCTGATTGGCCGGCTCAAAGCAGGCGTTTGTTATCTCAGCGACAGTGAGTTGCTCGTGATAAGCCTTCTCGGCCGATATGACAGGTGCGTACGTGGCCAGCGGGAAGTGGATGCGCGGGTAAGGCACCAGGTTGGTCTGGAACTCCGTCAGATCCACGTTGAGTGCGCCGTCGAACCGCAGACTGGCGGTTATTGAAGACACTATTTGTCCGATGAGCCTGTTGAGGTTGGTGTACGTCGGACGTTCAATGTCCAGGTTACGTCTGCAGATGTCGTAGATGGCTTCGTTGTCCACCATGAAGGCACAGTCGGAGTGCTCCAGTGTCGTGTGGGTCGTCAGGATAGAGTTGTACGGCTCCACCACTGCTGTAGACACCTGAACACACGAATCCATTACATACCTCTTCTTCTTCCTTCCAAGGCCTGTTACGATCCTATAGAAAACTTTCCCTCCAGCCATTCATACGACGGCCCAGTGATCTTCATCCTCTTGGTATATAATTAATAACAGCCGGTTCTCGTCCGATCACCGCAGTCAAGCAACATTGGGCGTGGTTAGTACTTGGATGGGTGACCGCTTGGGAACACCACGTATTGCTAAGTCCCGCGCCGTAGCCGAGCGGTTAAGGTAGGAAGCCTTGGCGCACAGCTACGGGACTTGCGCTGGTTCGAGTCTCCATGGGGAAAGAAATTTTCTCATGGTATTTCGGCCAGTATGGGACCGATGCCCACCCAGCATCGTGAGGCAATTGAGTAGCTACAATAAGTAGCGGCTCCAGGTTGAGGAACCAGCTATAACGGCTGGGGGACTCGACATGCTAACCACATGTCACCCCTACACTGGCTGTTGATCATCTACCTCTGTGATTGACACATGTGGATGTGAAGGGCCAGCAGCCGGCTGGTAAAAAGGGCAACCGCTGAAAAAGTGGAAAGACCCTCAATCGGATCGGGGATCCGATTTAAACTCATTATTTCAAGATGGTATTTCCAATTTAGTTGGAACTGTTTAATATATTCCAAAATTGGCGTAGTCTTCAATTCTTTTAAGAATGTGTTACTTTTCCGATCCCATCTGGTGTAACCCGCAGTTCTGCGTATGAATCTCATTTTACAAGCCGTTATTCTGCTTTCATGTTGTCTTTTTAGTGTCCATGCTTCACTACCATAGGTCAACACTGGTCTAGCTAAAGTGTTATATAAACGTAATCTGGTGCCTTTTTCATGCTTTGGCCGTCGTTAGTTTGATCCTCCGGGAAATTCTCGTATAAGACTTGGAAGCATAATAATAGTCCCTTCGATTGGTTGCTGGCCAAAGGAAGGCAAGACCAGTGAGGGGCTGCCATCTTATAGCCTCTGGTCAGGCTTTTCTGGAGAAGAAAAGAAAATAAAGGAAAGAAGAAATGGAAGAAAGGAAAGACTCCCTAGCCCTCGGATGCCCTAATAGCGTCGGGGTCGAAAAAACAAGAGTTAACCAAGAGAGGTTAGATAGTAAAGTTAAAAGAGTGCAAAACACAAGTAAGTGGAAGAAATGTTTTGCTCAGCTTGGGCACCTTCCACATATCCCCTAGATGAGGACCCCTGAGATTTGTAAGTTACAATGGGGCTGCATTTAAACATGCAGCTTATGTGGGGATTCAAGGTGAGTGTCCACGAGGTTAAAAGAAAGAGGTATAGGAAAGACAGAAATGAACCCTTCGGCCCCAAATACTCTAATACCATCAGGGTCGAAGAAAGAAGAGGTCAGGCAAGGGAGACTGGATAGGAAAGTAAAAAGAGAGATATGGTACTAGAAAAGGTCTATAACCAGTGGTAGTCCATCCCTTTGGTTCATATTGCATAAACAATATGTTAACAGCTGCACCACAAGAAGGTACAGGTTGGTTCCTGTAAGCTTTCAATCTAGAAAGAATTACAGAGTCTCCTCCCTGTTAAAAACAAAGTGTTATCCCTTTGCAGTCTAAAAACGTGGAACATTTCACGATTTTGCATGTCGTCATTATTTTTTAAGAGAAAGGTATATTTTTATAGGAAAATTTTTAATCTAAGAAAGATATACAGCTAAATCGTGATTCGGACCCATGTCTCTGGTTCTGTACTCTTGTCAACTAAGGTATGACGCTTCCAATTAAACACATTATATACGCCTAGACCAGGATTTGAACCCAGGACCTTTAGCTTTATACACTAATTCTCTGCCACAAGCTATCCAAGGCCTTCCATCTAAATGCAAGTTGTTCTCTTATACATTGCAATGTAGTGGCTGAAGCCTCACCTGAGGAGCTGGGTAGATAGAAAACTCAAGTTTGCTCTTCTTGCCATAATCAAAACAGAGCGGACGCTCCATGAGCAGGGAAGTGAACCCGGCGCCAGTTCCTCCTCCCGATGAATGGAAGATGAGGAAGCCCTTATGAAGGACAAGTGCAATGATCAGCCAACTTCCTCAATATGTCCAGAACCAGGTCCACACCAAAAACTCCTGGCCGATCGTGTAGTGACCCGTGCGTAGTTGTTGGCAGCATCCTCTTTCCCTGTGATCAGTTGCTCGGGGTGAAACAGCTGCCTGCAAGCACACAATCACAAGCCACTTGTCAGATGACGCTCTCGAAAATTCTCATTTTTACAGTTTGAATGCAATCATAATCTGTTATTATAGCTCCATGTGTGACAACATGTAAACTTGGAGATTTTGGTTTATTAAATAACCCTTCATGCGATATACAGTCATCCCAAACTCCAACTGCCATCTGGTGCCGATTGTATTAAGTTGGGATTTAGGAGATTTGTATAATTTAGCTCTCCGAGTATTTTAAAATTCATGGGGCTACAGGGTTGTGTGTCAGAATAAGTAGTATTGACAGACTTCTAGGCGTTGCATACACCTGTCGAGTCGGAGGAAGATCTTTTTACACGAATTCTGGCGGCAGCAGAAATTATTGAGGACGCACCAGGTCTTGCGTGGTGTGTGTATGAAAACATGCGTCGCTGGTACACTTTGTACAACAAACAACACGTGGAACCACACTTGTAGTACAGCCCCTAGAAGTCTGTATTACTTATTCTGAAACACAAGGCACACAATATCAGCCCATTGTGTTTCGATCTTCAAACCTACTTTTTCATAAGTAACGCCACGAATGATTTCCAAATTATCGATAAATTCACGACTCACGAAGTGAGGAGTTTTTGTGTAGTCTTTCCTTTTGTAGGTTGTTGTCTCGTCTACTTCTGGAACGCTGGGCATTGCCCGAAGCTCGCTGCGTGTTCTTGATTGCAGTTGCAGCATTTAGGTGTTGCCTGGATGCACTCAGTAACTCAGAGCACCGCACACATTTTGTCGCCCTGAAGCAGAACTCCGCGATGTGCCCGATGCCCTGGCAGTTGAAGCACTGAGTGCCTCCAGTCGGTTTCCTGTAGCTTTCTAGACGGACTTGGATTCCAAAAAGTTCGCTGAGATCTTATTTCAGTCTTGTTTTCAGATCTTTCGTCTTGTCGAACGTAAGGATGTGGATTGGCAGTTCAATCCTTTTCTTCACGCCGTCTTGTATTACTTGTTTGTCAAGGCTGCGCATTTACCGTAGTGGTAGCTTCCGATCCATGAGTTCATCATATACCTGTTGAACTGTGATGGAGCTGGGAAGTCCTTTCATGGTGAGCTTGGTGACCGGAGGTTTGCCATATCCGTGCGTGTAGAACGGTATCTTCGACTCCTTGAGATGCTTATATGCTTGTTGGTAAGTTTTTTTCGTCGTTGTTGGAATGGTCAGACGGCCTTGGGTGTATCGCATGGATACTTCTTTCTTGTTTCCAGCGGTAATACATTCCAGTTTGTATGGAGTAATTTCATCGGTCTGGACCACTATGGGTGGAGGTGTTTCTTCCTTGTCGGTGTCCAAAAGTTAGAATAGGTTTCTTGTTTCTATCGGTGTATAGTTTCTCCTGGTGGTGTTCTTCCTAGCAGTATGGCGGGCGGGTGGGAGGGAGAATCCCTCGTCATCCGCACCCATGATGGACGGCTTCTTCTACGTTGTGGAGGCTTTCCACGAGTGTCTACTACGTATCTATGATGACAGCAGCCAGGACTGCACAGTATTTTGTTATGTTAGATATCAGTGGGTGACGTCACGGTTGTAGGAGTAAGTTGGAAGCAAAAACCCTTCAGTTCAGCGCTGGTCGTAACACAGAATGACACCACGTGGCGCGGGCGATGAGTCTCGCCTCGTACAATAATACACAAATATATTTCTACTAAAACCAACATCGTGATAAGGTGAAGTGATACACACCTGTAAGTCCCTGTTCGGACTTCGTCCACCACTGTTGGCTCAAGGTCGACGAATACAGCCCTGGGCACGTGCTTGCCCGCTCCCGTCTCGCTGAAGAACGTGTTGAAACTGTCGTCTCCACCTCCAATGGTCTTGTCTGACGGCATCTGTCCATCTGGCTGTATGCCGTGCTCCAGGCAGTACAGCTCCCAGCATGCATTGCCGATCTGCACGCCAGCCTGGCCAATGTGCACCGATATGCATTCCCTCTGGAACGTCAAGAATCAATCCACTCATTAATTTTTGAACGATTTATTTTAGGAAAGAAAAAGAAGACAATGATAAGGTTAATTTTTTCTCTATCTTGTAAGCCCATGTTTCCCTTAACAGAGATTTAAGCGCTCTCCCCCCTACAGGGAAGAATTTGAACCATACTAATTTAGTTACACTTGTTTTCGTATAGATGTCATTTGAGTGGTCCGTGGTCAGCGTTCCGCCTCATACTGACATCTAGGAAACCAAGGTAGTACTAGGACGGGAAAATTCGGTAAATTTTGCTTAGAGGCCTTTTCATTCAGGCTTAAGGATCTTTTACGAGCCTGAAAATCTTCAGACTCGGGACCCACGGCTTAAAGTCTCTCCCGGAGGACTTGCTCCTTGAATTTTTTCCATTCTAAAAAACTCATCGACCCCGGCCGGGTTTGAACCCGCGATTCTCGGGACCAGAGGCAAGGAGCATGACCACTAGTCCACTGCGGCCAATAAACAAATTATCAGTCAACCCCCTTAAGGAAGGGTGCTAGGGATATTTACCCCTTGCAGCCATATTGCTGGATCGCAATTTATATATGTACCAAATTTGGTTGGAATTGCTCCAGGCGTTAGAAGACTTGCATACGTACACAAGACCAGACTCATGGGCTAGAGGTCATGGGGTTCCGAGTTCGATCCCCTGTCACACATTAGGAATTGTATTAAAGGGAATTATTCCTGTGGTTACCCGTGGTCTGGAATGTAGGTTAAGAACTCTCCTGGCGCTTCATTATCATTTATCACCCATCATATCATCGGGGCAACATAACTCCACCTTCCAGGGGCCCAACCTAAGGAATGGATTACAATTCCGCCAATGTCAGGGAGAAAACCAGAAATGTTATAAAAGACAACCCGATGGCATTAGACAAAAACAATTACATACACGTGTATATAGGCCTATGTGACTTAGAAACAAAAAAGCGTCACTGCTATAAAGTAAAATATTCTCATTAGAAATCCTTTCTTGTTGTAGAAGCCGAAAGATGGCACTGCGATCGATGCCTCTTATGATACAGAATTATATATATATATATATATATATATATATATATATATATCCATCCATAGTAATTCTGCCCGAAGGCAGGTCCTTCACTGCAGTCATGCCATTTTCATGCTATGCTTGCAGCTTTACTAGGTAATTGTAGGTATGGTAGCTTCCCATTGCTTTCCACGGTAAAGGATGATGATGATGACCAGATGATTTCGGGGACCGTTTGGGCCTTAAAGTTTTCCTAACATTTGTCTTATAGGTGAGGAAAACCCCCGATAAAAACCTCACCCAGAAAAACTGCCCCGACCGGGGATCGAACCCGGGCCCGCTGTATGACAAGGCAGCACGCTACCTCGAGACCACAGCGCAAGCGGTGGACTATATATACAAGGAAAGAAAAATTAATGTTTGTCCTGGCAACTTGAGTGGAGGAGAAGATGGTATCACGCTAACGTATAAAGTTAGAGGTATCCGGTTCAAATCCTGGTTCAGGCGTTATGGGCTATACTCACACATTAGGGTGATCCTCATTTTTGGCTTTTTATGAAACAATCCTATTTAACTGGCACTATCCAACCGGTTGATTCATAACCGCGTGGACATAAGCTCTCCATACATCCCTATCCTGTGGTAATATCATCCACAGTATAATCTACTTCCCTCAAATCATGGTTAATGTTTTTTTTTTTTTTTCCACAACTCATTCTTGGTCTGTATTGGGCGTTTTCCCTCTGGTTTTCCTACAACAAACTTCCATGTACCTTTTTGATTCCCCTTTCGTGCCACATGTCCTGCCCATCGCTGTCTACAAGACTTAACTGTCCTTATTATATCTGGCTTCCTATAAAGTCCATGTAGCTCACTGTTATGCAGTCTTCTCCATTCACCTGTCTGTTCGTCTCTCTTTCATTCAAAAATATTCCTTAAAAACTTTATTCTCAAATACTTGTAATTTCCTTTCCTCTCTTAAAGTAAGAGTCCATGTTTCACATCCATATAATATAACTGGTAGAATAACAGTTTTATATATTTTCAGTTTAACATTTTTCTAAATAAGTTGGGACAAGAGTCCCTGTAATGCACAATAACACACATTTCCAGAATTGAGCCTATGTTTAATTTCTTTGTGCATCTCATTCCTATTTGTGATTATTGTTCCTAGGTATTTGAATTCAGCCACTTGCTCATTTGTCATTAGCTGTCAGAATACATGGCTTAATAATGGTAAGTGTTTGGAGGTGATTGATGTGGGAAGTTAGGAAGCAGCTTATCGCTGGATTGATTTAATAGTAATTGTAGCGGTTGCCTAGCAACTTATTTTAAAATTTTAACTCTGGCTGGCGAGTTTGTGCCAAGCTTAGCTAATGCATTCTACTGATGAAATTTCGACCAAGAATTTGCATTGAAAACTGAAGAAAAATATCAGTGAATTTGGTCGGCACCGGGTTTTTATCCTGAGACCTCCGAATACGAGTCTCAAACCACCTGAACATTTTTGGATCAAAGGCAGATTAAGCAGAGAGGTGAATGGAGAAGACTACATAATAGTGAGTTACATCATCTTTATAAGAAGCCAGATATAATAAGAACAGTTGAGTCTGGTAGATTGCGATGGGTAGGACATGTGGCAAAAATGGGGAATGAAAGATGTGCACGGAAGCTTCTTGTAGCAAAACCACAATGAAAACGGCCAGTTGGTAGACCAAAAATGAGGTGAGAGAAAAACATTAACCATGATTTGACGGAAGTAGATTACATAGGGCATGATTGGAAAGCATTGGATCAGAATAGGGATGTATTGAGAGCTTATGTCCGCGCGGCCATGAACCTACGGGTTCGATAGAGCTAGTGAGTTAGTTTGGCTTGTACAGGAATCTGTACCAATTAATGTAATTTGTTATGCGTAGTGCAATGCTACAACAATTGCCACGTCGTCACTAGCCAATGGTATTCCAGGAATCCACCTGCATGTAAACCCAACAACCCCTTCTCGCACTAGGGTAGACCTTCTTTCCCACGCGGACCTAGGTCTGGAAGAATTGGAATGGGTAGATAGAGAAGAATGGAGAAAGAAGATAAAAATCTGAAAAGCATTGGGCACAGGTAGATGTTTTAACATTTTTAAAAACTGTTTATAAATAAATGTTCATCTCTTGAAGTCAGAGTCCGCCACTGATCGAGTTCTCGACTGTTCTACATTCACCAAATGAATTACAGTTTCCTTGGACGCAACAAATCCGTATTATCGAGGATACCAAATGCACATTTCCATCTCATGACCAAGTTTTATTCATTAGATCTCAACTGGGTCATCAGGTCAATCCATAAACCTCAACAACTTAGAGGTCAGTTAATAAGAAATGGAACACTAGGAGCTATAATCAGTCTCATGTGCTACTGGTCATGAGGTCCCGGGTTCGATTCCCTGTTAAACCATAAGAATTGTTCCTTAAAGAAAATTATTCCTGTGATTACCCATGGTGTGAAGGCAACTCTCCTGACAGGAACAATAAAATCTTGTAGTGAGATCACATATTTAGGAATTAAAATAAATGAAAATGGAAGTTATGAAGAGAAAATAAGAAATAGAAATAATAAATACAAAACGACAGTTCGACCAGTTATCATATATGGAGCAGAAACTAGGGCTGATACAACAAAAAACTAAACAAATAATCACATGTGAAATGAAGATCTTAGGAACTATTCAGGGGAAAACATTATTTGATAAAATACACAACATAGAAATTAGGGACAAATGTCATATTCAAGACATAACCAAATTTATTATAGATAGACGAAACTATTGGAAGGGTCATATAGAAAGAATGGAAGACAACCGGCTTGTAAAAAGAGATAAAGAAGATAGACCAATGGACGGGAGAAGAACAAGAGGAAGACCTGCCAAGAGATGGATAGACAGTGAATGCACATCCAATACGTCTTTCTCCGAGGAGTGATTTTGGAAATAAACAGGATGAAAATCCAACAAATTATGAAGAAGTAGAAATAATAAAGGAAAATTTGCAATTGCTTACCTCAATGGAATATTGTGGGATAAAATATAATAAAAATAAAATTAGTATATATCATACAATTGTTAAAAGCGTCATTACTTACGGAGCAGAACTTTGGCCATTAACAACAAAAACAAATAAGTATCTTTTGGCAACGGAAATGGATTTTATACGAAGGGCAGCAAGAATTTCAAGAAGAGAAAAAAATTAGGAACTCAGTTATAAGGGAGAAAATGAAGATTGAAGACACTATTTTAGATTACATTAAAACTCAGCAATTAAGATGGTACGGACATGTGCAGCGAATGGAAGAGGATCGGCTACCAAAATGTGTTTTGGAATGGAAACCTGAGGGAAGAGGAGGCAGAGGAAGACCTAAAACCTCCTGGAGTCACGGAATATGTTTATACACGAAGGAGAAACATCTACAACCAGGAGATTGGATGGACCGACAAAACTGGCTATTAGGAATCGGACGATGTCAAAGACATTAATCAACCTATGACCCATCTAACTGTCCTGGCGCTTCATTATCATTTATCACCCATCATATCATCGGGGAACGTAACTCCGCCTTCCATGTGCCCCAACCTAAGAAATGGATTACAATTCCACCAATGCCAGGGGAGAGAGCGAGACAACCTGATAGCAATGGAAAGTATATATATATATATATATATATATATATATATATATATATATATATATGAAACTTTCGTGATTAAAAAAGCTGTTTTTGTAACAGATTACTTTCTGAGGTTAAAAGCGATCGCCACGCAGGGCTGACAAGTTAGCTGACATCTCGTAACTAGCTAACTAACTCACTGGCATTATCGAACCCGTACATTCAAGACCGTACGCAGATAAGCTCTCCACACATCCCTATCCTGAGCTAATGTTTTCCAATCATTCCCTGTTTAATCTACTTACCTCAAATCATAGTTAATGTTATTCTCCCACCTCGTTCTTGGTCTAACAACTGGGCGTTTTCCCTTTAGTTTTCATATATGAAGCTTCCATGCACGTATCTCATTCACCATATGTCCTGTACATCGCAGTCTACGAGATTTAAATAAATAAATAAATAGATATACCAGACGCTATAACACTAGATGTGTTTAAATAAGAATGGACCAAATAAAATAGAGTCTAGGTGTCTCTGGTACCGAGGGAACCGGATTCAAACCCGCCTGGGGTCGTTTAATTTTTTTAGGATGGAAAAATCGAAGGAGCAAGTCCTCCGGGACAGACTTTAACCGTGATTCCCAAGATTGAAAATATTCAGACCCGTAAAAGATCCTTAAGCCTGAAAAAAAGGCCTCTAAGCAAACTTTTCCTACCTCACATCCTAGTAATGCCTTATTTGCCTGTTAGATGTCCCATTGAGTCGGTGTGTTGACCGCACGTCACCCATGACATCTATGGGCAAATAAGGTAACTAAATTAACTTGGTGTAGTAACTCCTAACAAAGAGAGGCTATGGCTCAACATTGCACTGTTACATAATTTATATATATATATATATATATATATATATATATATATATATATATCCTTTATGCATTACTACACCATTCATCCGAATGTGATGGGACTTTTTGCAAAATGTTCAGGAGTTTCCCGGGAAGTTTTAGGCTATAAGAGAGTCATAATACTCTACCCCTTCACTCTTAAAAATCACGCATTGTAGAGAAAAACGTGTTTTTTTGGGACTTTTTGGACGCTTAAATGACTTACGCTGCCTAAAAAATAACATAAACACCAAATTAATGTACCCAGAATTAAATATCTAAAAAATTCTACAAAAAAAGTCCGGGCAGCATATATCTATCTTTTACTCACAATAACATTTTTTTGTCTTTCGTCTCATTGATGCCATGAAGATCGGGATAAGTAAATTCCCGGACAAGAGTTGCAGCGCTTCTCATTTATGCAGACATAGGTCCGCAAGGTTCCATTCTGGTCAGGTTGTATTTTACTTTTGTTATGGTCTATTTTATATTGTAAATACGGGTTTTGAAAGATTTAAAAAAATAAAAATAAGTCAATAAGATAACTAGATTCCCGGATAACGCCGGATAATCAGCACGGGTATTTTAAAATAAGTACGATATAAATTTATAATTATTATTCTTTTTTCTTATTCAACTAAACATAAAAACACATTTCATTTATTTAGGCGTAGCAACGCACGCCGGGAATTAGGTAGTAAATAAATAAAATAGTATTAATAATACATCACATGACGCCATCTTCCCACCGTTCAATTCATGACGTCACGGACCGCCTTACAATATTATAGGCTAGTCTTCGCTGTTGGAAAGTGCAGGAGGATCATGGTGATAGAAAGAAATGTGCCGTTTTCAATATAGATTATTTATCACACTGGACGTAATTGTTGTACCGCAGCGGAAATCAGCGCCACGCGAGGTCACAAGTAGTTCAGCTTAACAATGGGAGACACGAGGGACGGCGCGCGGTTTTCATTTGTTACCATTTCCCACTTACATTAGGAATTCAATTTTCTCTCGTACCTTGTCTCTCGTGCTCCGTTTCTGTTACGTGAAATCTGCATTGAATTGGACATAGGTCCGCAAGGTTCCATTCCGATCAGGTTGTATTTTTCCTTCGTTTTACGTCTCTTTTATATCGCAAATACCAGTTGAAACAATTTTAAAATTTTAAAATACATGTTCTTTTTTTATATAAATCTGCATCCATAAGCAGAAATCCATATTTTCTTATCGTCTTTCCTTTCTTATCTGTTATCAACAACTGCTGAAATTGTGTAACGAACATTATTTTGAAACTCGATCGTAACATATCATCGTCCCTTTATATTTCTGCTCGCTTCCATTCACTATCTTCCCATAGTAAATTAAACACACATCAAACAGTATATTATAACATAAATTATATGTAATTAATTTTTTTAGTAAGCAACTCGGTAAAATAATTTATTTAAAAACACAATTATTGAACACTCCTGGCACGACAGACCTAGAAGGCTCTTAGCCTACCATCCGGCTGCTGGCCTCACATCCACATGTGTTAATCACATAGGCAGATGATCATCAGCCAGTGTAGGGGTGACATGTGGCCAGCGTGTCGAGTCCCCCAGCCGTTATAGCTGGTTTTCTCAACCTGGAGTCGGTACTTATTGTAGCTACCCAAATGCCTCACGATGCTGGATAGGCACCGGTCCCATACTGGCCGAAATACCATGAGAAAATGTCTTCCCCCCCATGGAGACTCGAACGAGCACAAGTCCCGTAGCTCTGCGCCAAGGCTTCCTGCCTTAACCACTCAATTATTGAACACACAATTGTCAAATCTGTAGTTGGAAGGAATCTGTTCATTATTTTCTACATTCAATGTATTTGTTGAGAGTCACTCACTGCAAAATAATGCTCTGACCTGTTCAGAATATTAAAAAGAGGAGCTTTCTTTACCACAACAGCAGGAGGTGGTAAACAGAAATCGATAATGAATGAGTAAATCACGACTGCCATTGGTTGTAAAACAAAATTCATTGAAACATGATTGGTCTTTGACTTCCATTTGGAACATGAGTTAAATAGTCTAGGGACATTTTTGTGGGGGTTTTTAAACTATTTTTGATATTAACAGTTCTTAATCAAAGAAGGGAGGGAATCCCAGAGTCGGGCAGCTGAAAAAAGGGATGATGAGGAATAGTGAGATGTACTTCTTCTTCTTTTCCAGGATTAGGTCAATGCGACCTGTTCGGACTCAAGTCCATCGTTTCCTTGGTCGTCCCAATTTCCATGTGGTTTGTAGGTGTTGATCTTTTTGGCTAATCTTGCATTGTCCATTCTGTCTAAATGTTCTTTCCATTGGTATTTGTGCTCTTCTACTTTATCGAGTATTGAAAATATCTCCAGTTCATTTCTTATTGATTCATTGTGTAATCTATCCATGCGTGTACATCCTTTTACAGATCTTAAAAAAATCATTTCAGCGGCTTGAATGTGTGAGATATTTTTTTTGTAAGTACCCAAGATTCAGATCCATATAAAAGAACAGGAACAGCCATAATTATATAAAGCCTGAACTGAGTTTCTCTTCCGAGTCTTTCGGAGGGCTCTTCTTATGGTGCCACACATCATTTGATATCGGTTTAATTTATTATGTATATCCCAATCATAGCTATATGTTATATCTGAACCAAGATAGTTAAAGTGTGCTATCTGTTCTATTATTTCATTATTGATTACTATATTTGCTCTGACTGGCACTTTACCCAGAAAAGCCATAATTTTAGTTTTTGAAGTTGAGACTTTGAGATTATAATAGAGTCCTAATTGATTCAACATGTAAATGGCTCTTTGTAAATCATCCTCTGACTTCTGTATAATTACCAGATCGTCTGCATACATTAAAATATTGAGATGTACTCTTTTTAAAATAACATTTTCAATTACTTCGTATTTTGCCCACCTTCGTGTTGCGCTACCTAATTAGGAAGTCCTAATAAACGGGTACGTTAATGTAAACCCGCCATCTTGGATCCAGAAACAAAATCACGTTTACAAAAAGTGTAATTTGTTTGAGTTGCCTGACACAAACAGCTGCACCTTCTCACTATAAATATTGATTGTTTAGCCTCAAACCAAGGGGCGCCAGATAAAAATATTTTTTGCGCGATAGTGCGTTTTCTCGTACTTACAGCAATGGCAACCACGATTCAAAGTTCAACTTCCTACATTTCGGGGTTGCCAACCTAATTAACTCCGATTGAGGGTCTTTCCACTTTTCAGCGGTTGCCCTTTTACCAGCCGGCTGCTGGCCCTTCACATCCACATGTGTTAATCACAGAGGTAGATGATCAACAGCCAGTGTAGGGGTGACATGTGGTTAGCATGTCGAGTCCCCCAGCCGTTATAGCTGGTTCCTCAACCTGGAGCCGCTACTTATTGTAGCTACCCAATTGCCTCACGATGCTGGGTAGGCACCGGTCCCATACTGGCCGAAATACCATGAGAAAATTTCTTCCCCCATGGAGACTCGAACCAGCGCAAGTCCCGTAGCTCTGAGCCAAGGCTTCCTACCTTAACCGTTCGGCTACGGCGCGGGACCCTAATTAACTAAGTAACTATATTGTCTTCTTCTTCTTCTTCACGGTTTAGGCTTATTTACTAGCCTGTTCCGGCTGCAAATTGCTGCTGTTTCCACCTTTTCTTTGGTCTTCCCAAACTTCTTCTTCCTCGTGGTGAATAGCTGTATGCTGCTTTTGGTATTCTATTCCCAGTCATCCTTGCCAAGTGTTCTTTCCAGTTTGTTCTGTATTCCTCTATTGTTGTGTTTAATTCCTCTACTTTTAGTTGCTGTCTTATTTCTGTGTTGTGTATTTTGTCTGTTCCTTGATATCCTGCTATTGGTCTAAGGAATTTCATTTCAGCAGCTTGTATTCTGGCAGATTGTTGTGTTGTCACTGTCCATGTTTCGGATCCATAAGTAATAATAGGCACTGCCATTGTCTTGTATAATTTCATTATAGAGTCTTTCCGGGCTTAATTTTTCAAAGTTCTTTTTAGTGTTCCTGTTATATAATTAAACTTATTTAGTTTGTTATTTATATCTGTTTCCGCTTGTATGATATTTCGCAACCTAGGAAGTTATATCTTACCACTTGTTCTATTGGTTTATTCTCTAATATTATCTTTGTCCGAACTGGATGAGCGCCCTTGAAGGCCATTGTTTTTTATTTTTGTGAGGATATTTCCATGTTGTATTTTTTTGATATTGCATTTAGTTTATATAGCATTCTTTGTAGTTCGTCCTCTGTTTTTGCTATTAAAATCTGGTCATCTGCAAAGGCTACTGTTTTTATTACTATATTTCCTAAGTTAATTCCCCCAGTCGTCATTTGCTTCCATGATCTTATCATGTCGTCGAAATAAATGTTAAAAAGAGTGGTTGATAGTGGACAACCTTCTCTAACTCCTCCTGTTATATGTATTGGTTCCCTTTGATTTATTTTTATTTTCGTTTTCTCATACAATTTCTTAATTACTGCTATCAAGTGTAGTGGAATTCATTTTCCACTTAATATGTTCCATAATATTGGTCTACTGTAATATTACAAATTATCTACCTAGTGCGGGAAATAAAACCACTGCCTTTTATGTACAACTACATACATTGTATATACAAAAATATATCCAAAAGGTAGTGTTGATATACATTATACGAAACAGATCACTGCATTTTAAATGAACTGAAATGTATTTGAAACAATATAAAACAATAAATACGTACTTGCCGCCATTTTATCACTGATTGGTGTCACGGCCTGCTGCGGTTTCAACTAATAAACATTGCCCACACTGTTAACGTTAGTCAGTTGTTTATAATGAACGCAAATATTTTCAACAAATATGTTATTATTTTAGTATTATTTATTACTTCGAAAATACCATCGCGCAAAAAATAATGTACAACGCATGTTTGTGAAGTGTTTTACAGAATCTCGGAAATTAAAAACCTCGCTATCGTTCGGTTTTTAAACATTTTCCTCGCTTCTGTAAAAAACCACTTCCCAACCTCGCATTGTAATATACTGTTGTCATCATCATCTTCATCATCCAGGGATTAAGCCTGTTGGCTCGTTCCGGTTTCATGAAAGCTAGAATTGTTAAAATTGTTCAGACCATCTTCTGTGTGGACGTCCAACATTTCTCCTTCCGTGCGGTTTATAATTCAGCAATCATTTTGGAAATCTTCCTTCTGGCATTCTATCAATATGTTCTTTCCGGTCATTCCTATATTTAATTATTCGACCTGTAAGTTTGAAAATATTTAGTTCCTTTCTTATATCTTAATTTCTTTTCTTATCTAGCAGAGTATATCCTGCTATATTTCTTAAAAATGGCATCGCAGCTGCTTCCAATCTTTGTTCTTGTCTTTTAGTGATCGCCCAGCATTCTGATCCGATGATCTAATAATCATTCTGTTTTTAGGGAAGTAAGTTGAATTTACCAGAGAGGTCTTGGTATCCATTGTCAACGGCATGTAATTGCTCAACTTACTTCCCTAGGGAAGAAAAGTAACTCAATTTAATAACATAGAAATGTTACCTATATAAAAGCTATACAAAAGCTGCCAAGAAAATTTCTATTCATTGAACGCAATAAACATAGAGAAAGACACAGAAGGATTCCACATTGCAAAACTCTGTTAATGAATGAAATGTGTAGGGGAACGCCGTGTAAAAGCTGTAAGGTCGAGGGTTCGAGTTCTTAATGCGTTAGAATTTTTAAGCTGGCAGAATAATGGTTCCTTTGTCGACACAGCCTCAAACGGAAATGAGTACCCGACTATGTTCTGGGGGGAGACAGTCAACAGGGCTGACAACCCGGCTGATATCTGTGGCCAATTTTAATTTAACGAATTATTTCTGTGACGAATTTTAATTACATGAGGAAACAGCTTTGTGACCAACCCCTGACACGACTTTACTTCTCTCTCGAAGGAAGCCACACTCAGGATTATGTTATAAATGTGAGACTTGTAGATTCGATGTCCAAGATGTGATCGAAATTGGGAAGAAGATGGACTAGTTTTTTTTTCTTTTCTTTGAATTTTGTAAAGCAGACGCCAGTACGTTAGACAGGCGAATGGAGAAGATTACATAACAGCGAGCTACATGATCTTTATGGGAAATCACATCTAATAAAACAAATTAAGTCTCATAGACTGCGATGAGCAGGACATGTGGCACGATGCCTTTGATTGTCGAAGAATGCAAACATTCAAATTTTACTCTTGAATGCAGTTACGGGGTTTTGATCGATGTAGCATTGTTTTCTTTGACAGAATTGTTTGTAACGTAGCAACGATTGAACGGTTTAAAATTTCGGATGAATCATTCTAGTATGTTGATTTTTGCAGAGCAGTGCTTGTGGCCATGAACCCTCAGGTTTTGGGATATGGAACTTAGGTAAGTTTGAAGACATTCATTACACAAATAATTTATATTAGAATACAGTGATAAAAATACTTGTTATTAGACACTGCAGGTCTTCTTAAAGATTTATTTCCAACGCTTCCTATCACTGATGTAACTAATCCATTATTTTACATTCAACTAGCAAATGGCCGGAATGTGCTCCTACGCAGCTAAACACTCGCCGTACCTCAAAATGTGTTGCACAAACTTACACGCTTCTTCTTCTTCTCCTTAAACTTAATTTGTAGGATTTTCATGCTGTTTATTTCCAAAATCACTCCTCGGAGGAAGACGTATTGGATGTGCATTCACTGTCTATCCATCTCTTGGCTGGTCTTCCTCTTGTTCTTCTCCCGTCCATTGGTATATCTTCTTTAGCTCTTTTTGCAAGCCGGTTTTCTTCCATTCTTTCTATATGACCCTTCCAATATTTTCGTCTATCTATAACGAATCAAAAATGGTGGTTTGCTAGAGTCTGTAGCAGTAATAATGATTCGAATAAATGTATTTATTGGGAGAGCTGCACGATTATCTGATTCTTATTTTCGGATTTCAGGTAAATCCCACTTCTAATGGTCGGACTTTGGTTGATTTTTTAAGAATACCTACCTCGGTTTATTTTAATAGCATATACTGAGTTTCGTTGTGAAATATTGAAATTTGCGAGAGCTAGAGCGACTTTTAAATTTTCGTTTCAGGTGAACTCCTACATCTACAGGTATTAGAGCTAAACACTGGACGTACTTGAAAACATGTATGTACAAATTTCATTGAAGATGGGTTGAGGGGTTTAGAAGTCACACACATATGCAGGCTGGATTATTCAGTCTTGTAACACATCTAATTTTATGTCTGACTTGGAGCCTAGTTGTTAAAGATTTCACTGGAAATGTTATTTAACAATAAAAGTCTTTCATCACACATTCTGCATTCTTGACCAAACCAAATTAATCTTTGTACTCTTACGGAATTAATAATATATATTTTAAATGTATTTTATTAAATTCATCAGGCAAATTTTTGGACCAAAGAGAGATGAGCAGACAAGTGAATGGAGAAGACTGCATAACAGTGAATTACATGTTCTTTATAGGAAGCCAGATATAATGCCCTAATAGCATCGGTATCGAAAAAAACAAGAGTTAACCAAGAGAGGTTAGATAGTAAAGTTAAAAGAGTGCAAAACACAAGTAAGTGGAAGAAATGTTTTGCTCAGCTTGGGCACCTTGTGGTCGCCATCCACATATCCCCTAGATGAGGACCCCTTAGGGTACTATTGCGTATCAATTTTTATAATTATTTAACACAGTTATTTTTTCTCCTGTAAATTTTACAAAAATGGAGTTACGAGGTTACCATTGCCGACCATCGATATATTTTCATAAAATTATATAATTCGTACGTTGCCCATGTTAACTCGATTCCTATTTTTAACCTTCTTTTTTTTCAACAGTGTAGCCAGCTGTTATTCGGTTTTAGAAATAACTGCAATAATAATCGGGTTACCATGGTAACGCATGTTGATGTGTGAACACATTACAAGATGTTAAGGTGCAGGTTTCTTCACTTCAAGTCAGATATAATCTAAATCATGTCAACATTACCAAGTGTAGGGTGCGGGTAGGTAAACAGTTTTCAGATACTTTTGTACTAGAGCAAGCCATCAGCTCGTTAGGGGATAACTCAATGGGAGGGGGTAAGGGAAAACGAAAAATTGTGTTCTACAAACTAAATTTTAATTGTATTCGTGTGTTTACATTAACTTAAGCTAAAATGAAAGCACTTGATACGTCTCTGTTTGTTCTCAAATACCCACATTTTCCTGTGTCTTAAAGTAACAGATCTCTTTCAATATGTAAATTGAAGAATCCCCATTTTGTAGAGGAACTTCGGGTAATTTGGACCCTTGTTTTGAGTTTGTTGTTTTTCTTCTTTTAATTAAGAGATTTGAATTTTGTTTAATTACAGTGATTATCATTAGTGTTGTAACTATGAAATAGCATTGTTATTTTATTCAAATATGGAAACATCTTCATAATTTATAAACTTTTTTACATTACAAGAAAGATCCATTTTAACCTCCATATTCGGATAATGTGGACCCCATAGACAACCTTAGCTTTTAGTATATTTTTAAGTTTATTTACTCTATTAACTCATACAGACAGGCGCAGATTAACCTGAAAGTATTTACGACTGATCATAATTAAAAAGCGTTGATATTTATTTAATGTTTTGTTGATTATAACATTCACACGTCATTCAACTGCAGAAACCGACGGTCTTTGTGTTTAGTAAAATTACAAGCATATTAAATAAAATTAATTAAGTGAATGGTTTTTACAGTTAACATCCTCATTCATAAAATATACGTATTCGTCTAAAGTGGACCCAGGTCCTCGTGGAGGGTCCACATTAACCGAATTCCTTTGTTATAATTAATTATACAGTCACTATATCACATAATACCAAACCAAACCCATCAGTATATTAAAACAGCCTCTACATAATATAATATATTTACGAGTTTTTTTCAACATTTGTAACATTCAACAGCAGAAATTAAGAATTGATTCTTAGTTTGAAAAACTTTTAAACTGGTCATTTTCATAAATATCACAAATAAATCCTTCTTCCCACAAAGAATAACCGAAACTGGACTTGAACCCGTCAAAGTTGATGTGGGGAAGAAGTTAAAATATTTTATGTTGCAGGGCAGCACCAATTAAAGAAGATATTAACAGGGTCCACTCAAACAGAAGGGTCCACATTACCCGAACTTCCCTATATATTATTAATTAACATTTTTTAAAGAATTTGAGACAACAAGTGTTTCCGTCGTGTATAATACAACCTATGTCATGCGTTTCCAGAGTTGATCCTATGCATAATTTATTTCTGTTTGTTACTGTTGCAAGTTATTTGAATTCCGACACTTCATCGAAATGTCTACAATTTGCTGCTGATATTTTGCACATATAGGAAGAAGAAACTATACAATTACCACAACAACTGTGAAAATGTACTAATCAATTACAACTTTTATCTTTGTAGGTAACTACATTTTATGCAATGAAAAGAAACAAGGAGAAATTGTAAACAATAGTACATGGAAGTCATTCAAATAATCGCAGCACTGTGAGTGTGTAAAATAAATTACATGAGGAGGGAAAACTGTTTGGTAAGAATGTTGTAGCCTGGATGGATGTGACAAAATGGGTGATTTCATTACGCAATACATAAGTTGATTGTATGAACTTTATTTTGAAAACAGGTCATTTTACATTAATTTAAATGTAAAATTATTTTATATACGTATATTTATTTACATGCAGAACCGTTGCTCAAGAAAACACAACTTCGAACAAAATCACATACAGGTCGTTTCCATATTTAATTGAGAATTTCTTCCAGAAATAAAAACAAAACCTATTATAATTATGGGAACTAATTCTATTAATTTCCGCTGTTTTCTGTCACTTGTAATCATTTGCCCTTGAGGAGAGTTGACAGATGTAGTACAACACCTTCATACTGTGATGCTTAAAAATGAGAGTTTTCTAGAAATGCAATATAGAGATGTAAATAAAGATCATCCCTCCACATAAGCAGATGTTATTTGGCGTAAAATTGGATGAAGTTGTAATTAAGGTACGTATGTGTCAATTGTTGGGTCTGGAAAGTTGTCCAATAGAGTCTTGTGGATCAAGATACTACTTGCTATGTTTTCTGGATCTCTGAGTGTTGTGCTTTCTTGTTTTTCAGGGTAGAACCTGCGGAAGAATTCAAGTTGCATGAATGTCGGGTGGTGTGCATACAGGGTCAACTATCTGCTTCGTCAGGTATGTAGACATAACTTCCTGGAGCACAATATCACCCGGGCAACCCCATGCCGGGGGGTTTAATTAGTGGGGCGAGGCATTTAATGACATATAGGTTGGTAAAATGTATTTAATTTAACACTATCACTTTCCCTTACTTTCTGTTCACCTTTTTATACAGATGGCTAGGGACAACTTAACAGGGGGGTGGAAGTCATTAAGCACATAGGGGTAGAAGCTAGCATAAGATAAGAAATTAAATAACATTCCTAGAAGAGGGCAAGTTCATTATACACATACCTTTAAAAAGTAGGGGTAGCAGTTAGCAAATCATCTACTTAATTCTAATAAAACCATTAAGTGCCTTGTCCTATTAATTAGAAATACCGGTACCCAACTGCCTGGGGGGTATAACCGGGCAAACCCATTATCGGGGGGTTTAAATACCGGTAACCCGTTTGTTGGCGGTGTCTAATACCAACATAATTTTATTTAACCGGCCTAACCAAAGCCCGAGGGGCACTGGTGGTTTTCCAAATTTTTTATTGGTCCCATTAAACGTATAAAATTACTTTTAACACCATTTTGTTCCGTTGAGGTTTTATTTAACGATAATTTCACATGAACAGGTTGTCAGGTTCCACCGCCCCGAGGGATTGCTATCAACCCTTAGACATTATTTTGCATTAACAGCTGTAGATTTTAAGTTGTTATGTTTATTACATTATCAACGCTGGTCTACAAAAAAATTAAAGCTGTCTCTATGTTTATTTCACATCAAAATAATATGAATTAACTATTTTTACCCCAAATAGATTTTGAATGTAGACCAGTTTAATTATTATGACTCATGGAATGCAGTATTATTACAAATGTGTGATAATATTTCAGATTAGAAATATCGGATGGGGAAGTGCTGACCGCAGGTTCTAAGGCAACATCCAGGTAAGATATCTAACAAGTTTATAAATTTATAATGTCATTTAGAATTTTGAATTGGTTAAGTTCATTTTTTTAATTCAATCACCCTGCACATTCTTTACCTCAGCCACAAGACTCTTTTGGACGAACCGTTGTGAAACTTTTGTTAATACAAGGATGGGGATGTACCCTAACTACAACTTGATCCAATTTTACGCCAAACAATATCTACTTATGTGGGTGATGATATTACATTTGCAGAAAACCTCACAATTACAGCAGACGTGAAGATGAATGTGGTGCACTACATTTGTATCAAGAACCTATCAATTCTGTTCAGTGCAAATTGATGTCTAGTGACCGAAATATAAAATAACAGCTGTGTTCAGAAATTAGTTCCCGTGTAACATTTTTTCTTCCTTCATGAAATTCTCTATTGAATGTAAAAGAAAACCTGTGTGTGATTTTGTTTGAAGTTGTGTTTTCTTGAGCAATGGCTACAATCTGCACTGTAAGTGTAACTCTTGTTTAAATATTAAGTTTATATTCAGTTTACATAATATTTTGGAAAAGTAATTTTTCGAAGTGTATTTTATACCAAGGTTCTCTATTTTCCGTATTTCTAATTCATAATACATTTCTTTGGAATCTTCTGGAAATATTAATTTTTATTCTTTGCTTTACAGAAGAGAATTATTTTGCTAAAATGTACATAAAAGGTAAATTTACCCAACAACAGTATGAAGTTGGTGTGGAAACAAGACAGCAAATGAACAACTCCTGATATTTGTGGTCACAACAGCTTGCTTTGTCGAGTAAATGGAACCGAGTGACTGATTCTCGCGGGAGATAAACATCGAGTGTTACCTCTAATTGTGTTACTGTTGTTAACTTAAATATTCTTATCGATAAATTTATAATATAGTGAACTGTGTTACATCATTTTTATAATGTTCAATTATTTTTCAGTCCTGCGCCGTAGCCGAGTGGTTAAGGCAGGAAGCCTTGGCGCAGAGCTACGGGACTTGCGCTGATTCGAGTCTCCACGAGGAAAGACATTTTTCTCATGGTATTTCGGTCAGTGTGGGACCGGTGCTCACCCAGCATCCTGAGGCATTTGGGTAGCTACAATAAGTAGCGGTTCCAGGTTGAGAAAACCCGCTGTAACGGTTGGGGAACCCGACATGCTGACCACATGTCTACCCTACACTGACTAGATGATCATCTACCTCTGTGATTAACACATGTGGATGTGAGGCCAGCAGCCGGTTGGTAGGCAAAGGCCCATGGAATGTATGTATTTATTTATTCAATTACATTTCAGGTTGAAATAATGTGGAATAACAAGAAACTAATTTTCATTGTGTAAAAATCAGAGACAAGAAGTTTGTATGTACTGTTTATGGAACAGACTGAGAATGACACAATGGGGGGATGAAAGTGGTTCATTGAGCCTCCTTGTAGAAAAAAAAAAAAACAAGAGGGGAAATGCCCAGTTGGGAGATCTAGAATGGGGTGAGAGAATAACATTATGATTTGAGGGAAGTAGATTACACAGGGGATGTTTGGAAAGCATTAGCTCAGGATAGGGATGTATGGATAGCTTGTGTTCGTGCAGCCATCAACCTATGGGTGCGATAGAGCCACTAAGTTAGTTAATATTACACCCTACACAAAAAATATATAACTTAAAGATACTTTAAAGGAGCGCTGTTTGCATCTAGTCGTATGGCGACCATTCTTAAACTCCTTGTGTGCTTTCCGGGCAACCAGCCGCCACTGCTCTCAATCTATCTATCTGTCTATCTCTCTCACTCTCTCTCTCTCTCTATACATATATATATATATATATATATATATATATATATATTTTGTATTATGGCATTTATAGACCTGGAAAAGGCAGATGTCTCTGTACCCATCAACAAGAAGCTTTGGGTGGCAATGCAGAAGTTTGGAATATCTAAATCTCTTGACACATTTTATAAAAATAATGTATGATTGTAAAGCAAGTATTAAGGTTGGAAATAGAATATCCTCAGAATCTAATATAACAAAAGGATTAAGACAAGGATGCGGGATGTCACCAACATTGTTCAAGATACATTTAGAAGATGTATTAATGCGATGGAATAAATCATGTAGGGGAATGGGAATCAACATTAATGGCCATTTACTGCACAATTTATTATTCGCTGATGACAAGATTATAATAGGACAAGATAAAGAAGATATAGAATATATGATCAGAAAGTTGGTCGATACATTTGAGGTAGGTGGACTGAAGATAAATTATATTGAAAGAGAATATATGGTAATCGGAGCAAATTCAGAAGACCTACAAATAAATAATATGATAATTAAACGTGTTGAAGAATTTAAATATCTTGGATCTATACTAGATAATACTTGTGAATAAGATATTATTAAACAGAGTAAATTGTGCAAGGAAGGCGATTAGATCCCTGAATGGTCTTTTATGGAACAGAAATTTGACCAGAAAAACAAAAACAGAAAAAGAGATTATACAGACAATAATAGAAAGTATACTTACATATGGTCAGAAAGCTGGACAATAAATGAAAGGATGCAGAAAAGAATCTTGGCGACAGAAATGGATGGATTACGGAGAAGTATGAGAATATCCAGGCTACAACATATTCGAAATACATATATCAGACAAGAAATGGATGCACAAGAAACTGTTATCGATAGGATAACAAAGAGAGCTCTACAGTGGTATGGACATGTACAACGGATGTCGGAAGACCAGTGGCCTAAACAGGTGTTGGATCGGACGGTACCAGGCAGAAGGAGGAGGGGGAGAAGTAGAAGAGCATGGTATGAGGGAATATATGATGCCATGATGAAGAGGGGTATGGAAGAAGGACAATGGGAAGATAGGAATCCCTGGAAAGCAGGAATCAAGGGCGAACTACTGTAAAGTGGAAAGCCTGTATTAAGTAAATTATTTCAGGATGTTTTCTGTTATTTACACAGGTATACTTACTTACTTACTCACTGGCACTATCGAACCCGTAGGTTCATGGCCGCGCGGACATAAGCTCTCCATACATCCCTATCCTCAGCCAATGCTTTCCAATCATTCCCTGTATAATCTACTTCCCTCAAATCATAGTTAATGTTGTTCTCCCACCTCATTCTTGGTCTACCAACTGGGCGTTTTCCCTCTGGCTTTCCTACAAGAAGCTTCCATGCACGTCTTTCATTCCCCATACGCGCAACATGTCCTGCCCATCGCAGTCTACGAGACTTAATTGTTCTTATTATATCTGGCTTCCTATAAAGACCATGTAGTTCATTGTTATGTAGTCTTCTCCATTCACCTGTCTGTTCATCTCTCTTTGGTCCAAAAATTTTCCTAAGAACTTTATTCTCAAATACTCGTAATCTCCTTTCCTCCCTTAAAGTAAGAGTCCATGTTTCGAACCCATATAATATAACTGGTAGAATAATAGTTTTATATATTTGCAGCTTAACGTTTTTTGAAAGGAGTTGGGACATCAAAAGTCTCTGCAATGCATAATAGCATGCATTTCCAGAATTGAGCCTATGTTTAATTTCTTTTTGCATCTCATTCCTATTTGTGATTATTGTTCCTAGGTATTTGAATTCAGCCACTTCCTCAAAATTTCCCTCATTTGTCATTACCTGTCCATTTCCATTATATACTGAATTTCTACGTGTGACCATATATTTAGTTTTACTGATATTTACTTCCAGTCCTAATTTCTTTGTGTTACTCAATAGTGTGTGCGTGTTGGCCTTTAGTATCTCCTCGCTATCGGCCAACAATACTACATCATCAGCATAAACTAACAGCTTATTAATACCATTCGGATGTAAGCCTTCCTCATTCTCTAAACATTTAATGGCATGTTCTAGTACAAAATTAAATAGTAGAGGAGATAGTGCATCTCCTTGCTTCAACCCATTCTGGATTTCAAAAGTGTCTGAAAACTGGTTGCCTACACGCACCCTACTCTTTGTGCCATTTAGACACATTCGTATAAGTCTAACTAATTTTTTAGTAATTCCGAACTCCAGCAGGATACTACATAACTTGTCCCTCTTAATTGAATCATATGCTTTTTTGAAGTCTACATATAGTTGATGTACAGTACCATTATATTCCCATTTCTTCTCTAAAATCTGTCTTATACTGAAAATCTGATCTGTTGTAGACCTGTTTGTTCTAAATGCACGTTTCTACATTCATTATTTCTCTTATTGTTTTATTTTGTCTAATTTCGATATTCTTGTCGATCTTCTTAAAAAGTCCATTTCTGTGACTAATAATTTATTTCTGTGTTTTTACTTCAACGTCCCGCACCACATAATAAAATACTCTTCACAATTGTGTTATATTTTACTTTATAACAGTGACGCTTTATACATGTTATAATTAAATGTCCAGGCATTTATTTTTCTTATCATACCATATTAAGCTTGCATTGCTCAATGTTAAACATTTAATTATAACATCGATAAAGCGTCACTGTTATAAGGTAAAAATATTCTCTTTAATTTGCTTACTTGTTATAGTCAGCTACTAGATGGCAGTGAAGACCGAGTTCTCGCGACATCTAGTAATAATGGAGAATATAATGCATACATAAGAAAAATGAATGCTTGAATTGGATTCGCCTGGTGGTGTAATGGATATCACGCTGAGGTACAGACTCAGAGATCCGGGTTCGAATCCCGTCCAGGCATTTATTTTTCTTATCATACCATATTAAGCTTGCATTGCTCAATGTTAAACATTTAATTATAACATATATACACACCGATAATACTTCTGTACGCGTGTTTGTCACTCAACTCCTCCTAAACGAATGGACCGATTTTGATGATTTGTTTTGTGTCTGATTGGGTCCCTCGATGTTAAAATTCACAATTCGATCCTCTAAAACCATTAGGTGTAGGAGTTCACCTCAAGTGAAAATTTTAAAAATCGCTCTAGCGGTCACAATTTTCGATGTTTCACAACGAAACTCAGTATATCGTATTAAAATACAATTTCGTTGGTTGTGATAGTGAATATAGTTCGTCCAAAATTGAAATAAAAACACATCTGAAAGTCTATAAATCTATCGTCTATCTGCCTCGAGTGGCTTAGCTCTTCCTTACAAAGATAACTAACCCACTGGCGCTATCGAATTTCGTAGGTTCATAGCCGCGCGGACATAAGCTTTCCATACATCCCTATTCTCAGCTAATGTTTTCCAATAATCCCCTTAAAATCTACTTCCCTCAAATCATAATGTTATTCTCCCACCTCCTTCTATCAACTGGACGTTTTCCCTCTGGTTTTCCTACAAGAAGCGTTCAAGTCCCTCTTTTATTCCCCATTCGTGTCACATGTCCTGCCCATCGCAGTCTGCGAGACTTAACTGTTCTTATTACATCTGGCTTCCTATAAAGACCGTCCCGCGCCGTAGCCGAGTGGTTAAGGCAGGAAGCCTTGGCGCAGAGCTACGGAACTTGCGCTGGTTCGAGTCTCCATGGGGGAAGAAATTTTCTCATGGTATTTCGGCCAGTATGGGACCGGTGCCCACCCAGCATCGTGAGGTATTTGGGTAGCTACAATAAGTAGCGGCTCCAGGTTCAGAAAACCAGCTATAACTGCTGGGGGACTCGACACGCTGACCACATGTGACCCCTACACTGGCTGATTAGCATCCACCGCTGTGATTAACACATGTAAATGTGCCGGCTGGTAGGCTAAGAGCCTTGTAGGCCTGTCGCGCCAGGAGAGAGAGTCCTATAAAGACCATATAACTCACTGTTATGCAGTTTTCTCCATTCTCCTGTCTGTTCTTCTCTCTTTGGCCCAAAAACTTTCCTAAGAACTTTATTCTCAAATACTTGTAATCTTCTTTCACCCCTTTAAGCAAGAGTCCATGTTTCACATCCATATAATATAACTGTAAGAATAACAGTTTTATATATTTTCAGTTTAACGTTGTGACGTCAAGAGTCTCTGTAATATACAATTGATTACACAACTCTCTTTGTCGCTTTATTTATTATTTTATTTAGCAACATTATTTCACAGCTAAGATATCCGGAATTGAGCCTGTGTTTAATTTCTTTGTGCATCTCATTCCTATTTGTGATTATTGTTCCTAGGTATTTGAATTCAGCCACTTCCTCAAAATTTCCCTCATTTGTCATTACCTGTCCATTTCCATTATATAATGTATTTCTACGTGTGACCATATATTTAGTTTTATTGATATTTACTTCCAGTCCCAATTTCTTAGTGTTACTCAATAGTGTGTGCGTGTTGGCCTTTAGTATCTCCTCACTATCGGCCAGTAGTACTACATCATCAGCATAAACTAACAGCTTATTAATACCATTCAGTTGTAAGCCTTCCTCATCCTCTAACCATTTGATGGCAGCTCTAGTACAAAATTATATTCCCTGTATGATCTACTTTTCTCAAATCATAAATAATGATCTTATCATGTTGTCGAAATAAATCTTAAAAAGAGTGGTTGATAGTGGACAACCTTGTCTAACTCCTCCTGTTATATGTATTGGTTCCCTTTGATTTATTTTTATTTTTGTTTTCTCATACATTTTCTCAATTACTGCTATCAAGTGTAGTGGAATTCCTTTTACACTTAATATGTTCCATAATTTTGGTCTGTTGTAATATTACAAATTATCTACCTAGTGCGGGAAATAAAACCACTGCCCTTTATGTAAACTACATTCAATGTACATACAAAAATATATCCAAATGTAGTGTTAATATACATTATACGTAACAGATAACTGCATTTTAAATGAACTGTACTTTATTTGAAACAATATAAAACAATAAATACGTATTTGCCGCCATTTTATCACTGATTGGTGTCACGGCCTGCTGCGGTTTCAACTAATAAACATTGCCCACACTGTTAACGTTAGTCAGTTGTTTATAATGAACGCAAATATTTTCAACAAATATGTTATTATTTTAGTATTATTTATTACTTTGAAAACACCATCGCGCAAAAAATAATGTACAACGCATGTTTGTGAAGTGTTTTAGAGAATCTCGGAAATTAAAAACCTCGCTATCGTTCAGTTTTTAAACATTTTCCTCGCTTCTGTAAAAACCACTTCCCAACCTCGCATTGTAATATACTATTGTCATCATCATCATCATCATCATCCAGGGATTAAGCCTGTCGGCTCGTTCCGGTTTCATGAAAGCTAGAATTGTTAAAATTGTTCAGACCATCTTCTGTGTGGGCGACCAACATTTCTCCTTCCGTGCGGTTTAAAATTTAGCAATAATTTTGGGAATCTTCCTTCTGGCATTCTATCAACATGTTCTTTCCAGGCGTTCCTACATTTAATTATTCGATCTGTAAGTTTGAAAATATTTAGTTCCTTTCTTATATCTTCATTTCTTTTCTTATCTAGCAGAGTATATCCTGCTATATTTCTTAAAAATGGCATCGCAGCTGCTTCCAATCTTTGTTCTTGTCTTTTAGTGATCGCCCAGCATTCTGATCCATATGATCCTATGATCTAATAATCATTCTGTTTTTAGAGAAGTAAGTTGAATTTACCAGAGAGGTTGTATCGATTGTCAACGGCATGTAATTGCTCAACTTACTTCCCTAGGGAAGAAAAGTAACTCAATTTAATAATATAAAAATGTTACCTATATAAAAGCTATACAAAAGCTGCCAAGAAAATTTCTATTCATTGGACGCAATAAACATAGAGAAAGACACAGAAGGATTCCACATTGCAAAACTCTGTTAATGAATGAAATGTGTAGGGGAGCGCCGTGTAAAAGCTGCAAGGTCGAGGGTTCGAGTTTTTAATGCGTCAGAATTTTTAAGCTGGCAGAATAATGGTTCCTCAGTCGACACAGCCTCAAACGGAAATGAGTACCCGACTATGTTCTGGGGGTAAAGGCGACAGTCATACAGGGCTGACAATCCGGCTGATATCTGTGACCAATTTTAATTTAACGAATTATATCTGTGACGAATTTTAATTACATGAGGAAACAGCTTTGTGACCAACCCCTGACACGACTTTACGTCTCTCCCGAAGGAAGTCACACTCAGGATTATGTTATAAATGGGATGAGAACAGATGGGGGTAAATTCCAGGTCCAACATGTGATCGAAATTGAGAAGAATATGGGCTAGTTTTTTTTTCTTTTCTTTGAACTTTGTAAAGCAGACGCCAGTACGTTAGACAGGCGAATGGAGAAGATTACATAACAGTGAGCTACATGATGTTTATGGGAAAACGGATATAATAAGACAAATTAAGTCTCATAGACTGCGTAGAGCAGGACATGTGGCACGCTGCCTTTGATTGTCGAACAATGCAAACATTCAAATTTTACTCTTGAATGCAGTTACGGGGTTTTGATCGATGTAGCATTGTTTTCTCTGAGCGAATTCTTTGTAACGTAGCAACGGTTGAACGGTTTAAAATTTCGGATGAATCATTCTAGTATGTTGATTTTTGCAGAGCAGTGCTTGTGGCCATGGACCCTCAGGTGTTGGGATATGGAACTTAGGTAAGTTTGAACACATTCATTACACAAATAATTTATATTAGAATACAGTGATAAAAATACTTTTTATTAGACACTGCAGCTTCATTCAGGTCTTCTTAAAGATTTATTTCCAACGCTTCCTATCACTGATGTAACTAATCCATTATTTTACATTCAACTAGCAAATGGCCGGAGTGCGCTCCTACGCCTAAATAAACGAAATATGATTTTTAAATTTTCGTTTCAGGTAAACTCCTACACCTAATGTTTTTAGAGCACAATAGCAGCTAAACACTCGCCGTACCTCAAAATGTGTTGCACAAACTTACACGCTTCTTCTTCTTCTTCTTCTTAAACTTAATTTGTAGGATTTTCATGCTGTTTATTTCCAAAATCACTCTTCGAAGGAAGACGTATTGGATGTGCATTCACTGTCTATCCATCTCTTGGCTGGTCTTCCTCTTGTTCTTCTCCCGTCCATTGGTATATCTTCTTTAGCTCTTTTTGCAAGCCGGTTTTCTTCCATTCTTTCTATATGACCCTTCCAATATTTTCGTCTATCTATAACGAATCAAAAATGGCGGTTTGCTAGAGTCTGTAGCAGTAATAATGATTCGAATAAATGTATTTATTGGGAGAGCTGCACGATTATCTGATTCTTATTTTCGGATTTCAGGTAAATCCCACTTCTAATGGTCGGACTTTGGTTGATTTTTTAAGAATACCTACCTCGGTTTATTTTAATGGCATATACTGAGTTTCGTTGTGAAATATTGAAATTTGCGAGAGCTAGAGCGACTTTTAATTTTCGTTTCAGGTGAACTCCTACATCTACAGGTATTAGAGCTAAACACTGGACGTACTTAAAAACATGTATGTACAAATTTCATTGAAGATGGGTTGAGGGGTTTAGAAGTCACACACATATGCAGGCTGGATTATTCAGTCTTGTAACACATCTAATTTTATGTCTGACTTGGAGCCTAGTTGTTAAAGATTTCACTGGAAATGTTATTTAACAATAAAAGTCTTTCATCACACATTCTGCATTCTTGACCAAACCAAATTAATCTTTGTACTCTTACGGAATTAATAATATATATTTTAAATGTATTTTATTAAATTCATCAGGCAAATTTTTGGACCAAAGAGAGATGAGCAGACAAGTGAATGGAGAAGACTGCATAACAGTGAATTACATGTTCTTTATAGGAAGCCAGATATAATGCCCTAATAGCATCGGTATCGAAAAAAACAAGAGTTAACCAAGAGAGGTTAGATAGTAAAGTTAAAAGAGTGCAAAACACAAGTAAGTGGAAGAAATGTTTTGCTCAGCTTGGGCACCTTGTGGTCGCCATCCACATATCCCCTAGATGAGGACCCCTTAGGGTACTATTGCGTATCAATTTTTATAATTATTTAACACAGTTATTTTTTCTCCTGTAAATTTTACAAAAATGGAGTTACGAGGTTACCATTACCGACCATCGATATATTTTCATAAAATTATATAATTCGTACGTTGCCCATGTTAACTCGATTCCTATTTTTAACCTTCTTTTTTTTTTTCAACAGTGTAACCAGCTGTTATTCGGTTTTAGAAATAACTGCAATAATAATCGGGTTACCATGGTAACGCATGTTGATGTGTGAACACATTACAAGATGTTAAGGTGCAGGTTTCTTCACTTCAAGTCAGATATAATCTAAATCATGTCAACATTACCAAGTGTAGGGTGCGGGTAGGTAAACAGTTTTCAGATACTTTTGTACTACAGCAAGCCATCAGCTCGTTAGGGGATAACTCAATGGGAGGGGTAAGGGAAAACGAAAAATTGTGTTCTACAAACTAAATTTTAATTGTATTCGTGTGTTTACATTAACTTAAGCTAAAATGAAAGCACTTGATACGTCTCTGTTTGTTCTCAAATACCCACATTTTCCTGTGTCTTAAAGTAACAGATCTCTTTTAATATGTAAATTGAAGAATCCCCATTTTGTAGAGGAACTTCGGGTAATTTGGACCCTTGTTTTGAGTTTGTTGTTTTTCTTCTTTTAATTAAGGGATTTTAATTTTGTTTAATTACAGTGATTATCATTAGTGTTGTAACTATGAAATAGTATTCTTATTTTATTCAAATATGGAAACATCTTCATAATTTATAAACTTTTTTAGATTACAAGAAAGATCCATTTTAACCTCCATATTCGGATAATGTGGACCCCATAGACAACCTTAGCTTTTAGTATATTTTTAAGTTTATTTACTCTATTAACTCATACAGACAGGCGCAGATTAATCTGAAAGTATTTAAGACTGATCATAATTAATAAGCGTTGATATTTATTTAATGGTTTGTTGATTATAACATTCACATGTCATTCAACTGCAGAAACCGACGGTCTTTGTGTTTAGTAAAATTACAAGGATATTAAATAAAATTAATTAAGTGAATGGTTTATACAGATAGCATCCTCATTGATAAAATATGCGTATTCGTCTAAAGTGGACCCAGGTCCTCGTGGAGGGTCCACATTAACCGAATTCCTTTGTTATAATTAATTATACAGTCACTATATCACATAATACCAAACCAAACCCGTCTGTATATTAAAACAGCATCTACATAATATATTTAGGAGTTTTTTTTTTAACATTTGTAACATTCAACAGCAGAAATTAAGAATTGATTCTTAGCTTGAAAAACTTTTAAACTGGTCATTTTCATAAATATCACAAATAAACGCTTCTTCCCACAAAGAATAAAAGAAACTGGCCTTGAACCCGTCAAAGTTGATGAGGGGAAGAAGTTAAAATATTTTATGTTGCAGGGCAGCACCAATTAAAGAAGATATTAACAGGGTCCACTCAAGCAGAAGGGTCCACATTATCCGAACTTCCCTATATATTATTAATTTAACATTTTTTAAAGAATTTGAGACAAGTGTTTCCGTCGTGTATAATACAACCTATGTGATGCGTTTCCAGAGTTGATCCTATGCATCATTTATTTCTGTTTGTTACTGTTGCAAGTTATTTGAATCCCGAACTTCATCAAAAAGTTCATAATTTTCTGACGATATTTTGCACATATAGGAACAGGAAACTATACAATTACCACAATCTCTGTGAAATGTACTAATCAGTTATAAACTTTTGTCTTTGTAGGTAACTACATTTGATGCAATGAAAAGAGACACGGAGAAATTGTAAACAATAGTACATGGAAGTCATTCAAATAATCGCAGCACTGTGAGTGTGTAAAATAAATTAAATGAGGAGGGAAAACTGTTTGGTAAGAATATTGTAGCCTGGATGGATGCAGCAAAATGGCGACTTCATTACGCAATACATAAATACATTGTATGAACTCTGTAGTGAAAACAGGTCATTTTACATCACTTTAAATGTGAAATGATTTAATATACATATATTTATTTACATGCAGAACCATTGCTCAAGAAAACACAGCTTCAAACAAAATCACATACAGGTCGTTTCCATATTTAATTGAGAATTTCTTCCAGAAATAAAAACAAAAACTATTATAATTATGGGAACTAATTCTATTAATTTCCGCTGTTTTCTCTCACTTGTAATCATTTGCCCTTGAGGAGAGTTGACAGATGTAGTACAACACCTTCATACTTTGATGCTTAAAAATGAGAGTTTTCTAGAAATGCAATATAGAGATGTAAATAAAAAATCATCCCTCCACATAAGCAGATGTTATTTGGCGTAAAATTGGATGAAGTTGTAGTTAAGGTACGTATGTGTCAATTGTTGGGTCTGGAAAGTTGTCCAATAGAGTCTTGTGGATCAAGATAGTACTTGCTATGTTTTCTGGATCTCTGAGTGTTGTGCTTTCTTGTTTTTCAGGGTAGAACCTGCGGAAGAATTCATGTTTCAAGAATGCCGGGTGATGTGCATACAGGGTCTACTATCTGCTTCGTCAGGTATGTAGACATAACTTCCTGGAGCACAATATCACCTGGGCAACCCCATACTGGGGGGTTTAATTAGTGGGGCGAGGCATTTAATGACACATAAGTTGGTAATAATGTATTTAATTTAACAGTATCACTTTCCTTTACTTTGTGTTAACCTTTTTATACAGATGGCTAGGAATAACTTAACAGGATAACAATGGGAGGGGGGAAGTCATTAAGCACGTAGGGGTAGAAGCTAGCATAAGATAAGAAATGAAATAAAATTCCTAGCAGTGGGCAGGTTCATTATGCACATACTTTAAAAAGTAGGGGTAGCAGTTAGCAAAACATCTACTTAATTCTAGTAAAACCATTAATTGCCTTGTCCTATTAATTAGAAATACCGGTAAGCCGTGTGCTGGCGGTTAATCCAGCACCGCGGGCGCGCGAATACGTACCCAACTGCCTGGGGGTATAACCGGGCAAACCCATTATCGGGGGGTTTAAATACCGGTAACCCGTTTGTTGGCGGTGTCTAATACCAACATAATGTTATTCCCCATTGCCTGGGGGTTAAACCAGGCTATCCCTATACCGAGGGGCACTGGTGGTTTTCCTGCTTTTCCAAATTTTTTATAGTTCCCATTAAACGTATAAAATTACTTTTAACACCATTTTGTTCCGTTGAGGTTTTATTTATCGATAATTTCACATGAACAGGTTGTCAGGTACCACCGCCCCGAGGGAATGCTATCAACCCTTAGACATTATTTTGCATTAACAGCTGTAGATTTTAAGTTGTTATGTTTATTACATTATCAACGCTGGTCTACAAAAAAAATTAAAGCTGTCTCTATGTTTATTTCACATCAAAATAATATGAATTAACTATTTTTACCCCAAATAGATTTTGAATGTAGACCAGTTTAATTATTATGACTCATGGAATGCAGTATTATTACAAATGTGTGATAATATTTCAGATTAGAAATATCGGATGGGGAAGTGCTGACCGCAGGTTCTAAGGCAACATCCAGGTAAGATTTCCATCAAGTTTATAAATTTATAATGTCATTTAGAATTTTGAATTGATTAAGTTCATTTTTTTAATTCAATCATCCTGCACATTCTTTACCTCAGCCACAAGACTCTTTTGGACGAACCGTTGTGAAACTTTTGTTAATACAAGGATGGGGATGTACCCTAACTACAACTTGATCCAATTTTACACCAAACAATATCTACTTATGTGGGGGATGATATTACATTTGCAGAAAACCTCACAATTACAGCAGACGTGAAGATGAATGTGGTGCACTACATTTGTATGAAGAACCTATCAATTCTGTTCAGTGCAAATTGATGTCTAGTGACAAAATATAAAATAACAGCTGTGTTCAGAAATTAGATCCCGTGTAACATTTGTTTTTCCTTCAAAAATGTTCAATTGAATTAAAAAAAAAAAACCTGTATGTGATTTTGTTTGAAGTTGTGTTTTCTTGAGCAACGGCTACAATCTGCACTGTAAGTGTAACTCTTGTTTAAATATTAAGTTTATATTCAGTTTACATAATATTTTGGAAAAGTATTTTTTCGAAGTGTATTTTATACCAAGCTTCTCTATTTTCCGTATTTCTAATTCATAACACATTTCTTTGGAATCTTCTGGAAATATTAATTTTTATTCTTTGCTTTACAGAAGATAATTACTTTGCTAAAATGTACATAAAAGGTAAATTTACCCAACAACAGTATGAAGTTGGTGTGGAAACAAGACAGCAAATGAAGAACTCCTGATATTTGTGGTCACAACAGCTTGCTTTGTCGAGTAAATGGAACCGAGTGACTGATTCTCGCGGGAGATAAACATCGAGTGTTACCTCTAATTGTGGTACTGTTGTTAACTTAATTATTCTTATCGATAAATTTATAATATAGTGAACTGTGTTACATCATTTTTATAATGTTCAATTATTTTTCAGTCCTGCGCCGTAGCCGAGTGGTTAAGGCAGGAAGCCTTGGCGCAGAGCTACGGGACTTGCGCTGATTCGAGTCTCCACGAGGAAAGACATTTTTCTCATGGTATTTCGGTCAGTGTGGGACCGGTGCTCACCCAGAATCCTGAGGCATTTGGGTAGCTACAATAAGTAGCGGTTCCAGGTTGAGAAAACCCTCTCTAACGGTTGGGGAACGCGACATGCTGACCACATGTCTATCCTACACTGACTAGATGATCATCTACCTCTGTGATTAACACATGTGGATGTGAGGCCAGCAGCCGGTTGGTAGGCTAAGGGCCATGGAATGTATGTATTTATTTATTCAATTACATTTCAGGTAGAATTAATGTGGAATAACAAGAAACTAATTTTCATTGTGTAAAAATCAGAGACAAGAAGTTTGTATGTACTGTTTATGGAACAGACTGAGAATGACACAATGGGAGGATGAAAGTGGTGCATTGAGCCTCCTTGTAGAAAAAAGACAAGAGGGGAAATGGCCAGTTGGGAGATCTAGAATGGGGTGAGAGAATAACATTATGATTTGAGGGAAGTAGATTACACAGGGGATGTTTGGAAAGCATTAGCTCAGGATAGGGATGTATGGATAGCTTGTGTTCGTGCAGCCATCAACCTATGGATGCGATAGAGCCACTAAGTTAGTTAATATTACACCCTACACAAAAAATATATAACTTAAAGATACTTTAAAGGAGCGCTGTTTGCATCTAGTCGTATGGCGACCATTCTTAAACTCCTTGTGTGCTTTCCGGGCAACCAGCCGCCACTGCTCTCTATCTATCTATCTCTCTATACATATATATATATATATATATATTTGTATTATGGCATTTATAGACCTGGAAAAGGCATATGTCTCTGTACCCATCAACAAGAAGCTTTGGGTGGCAATGCAGAAGTTTGGAATATCTAAATCTCTTGACACATTTTATAAAAATAATGTATGATTGTAAAGCAAGTATTAAGGTTGGAAATAGAATATCCTCAGAATTTAATATAACAAAAGGATTAAGACAAGGATGCGGGATGTCACCAACATTGTTCAAGATATATTTAGAAGATGTATTAATGCGATGGAATAAATCATGTAGGGGAATGGGAATCAACATTAATGGTCATTTACTGCACAATTTATTATTCGCTGATGACAAGATTATAATAGGACAAGATAAAGAAGATATAGAATATATGATCAGAAAGTTGGTCGATACATTTGAGGTAGGTGGACTGAAGATAAATTATATTAAAACAGAATATATGGTAATCGCAGCAAATTCAGAAGACCTACAAATAAATAATATGATAATTAAACGTGTTGAAGAATTTAAATACATTGGATCTATAATAGATAAATCTGGTACTTGTGAATAAGATATTATTAAACAGAGTAAATTGTGCAAGGAAGGCGATTAGATCCCTGAATGGTCTTTTATGGAACAGAAATTTGACCAGAAAAACAAAAACAGAAAAAGAGATTATACAGACAATAATAGAAAGTATACTTACATATGGTCAGAAAGCTGGACAATAAATGAAAGGATGCAGAAAAGAATCTTGGCGACAGAAATGGATGGATTACGGAGAAGTATGAGAATATCCAGGCTACAACATATTCGAAATACATATATCAGACAAGAAATGGATGCACAAGAAACTGTTATCGATAGGATAACAAAGAGAGCTCTACAGTGGTATGGACATGTACAACGGATGTCGGAAGACCAGTGGCCTAAACAGGTGTTGGATTGGTCGGTACCAGGCAAAAGGAAGAGGGGGATAAGTAGAAGAACATGGTACGAGGGAATATATGATGCCATGATGAAGAGGGGTATGGAAGAAGGACAATGGGAAGATAGGAATCTCTGGAAAGCCGGAATCAAAGGCAAACTGCTGGAAAGCCTGTATTAAGTAAATTATTTCAGGATGTTTTCTGTTATTTACACAGGTATCCTTAACCAAAATATACAGTTTTTTTTCTTCCACACTTACCGGTCTTGTGTGTCTGCTTCTGTCATATTTATCTTCTTCATGTTGTCTTGAATTACCTTTATCCACGTTGGCTTTGGTCTACCACGTTACCTTTTCCAGGAGGTATCCATTTCAATACTTCTTTGTTTGTTTCTGTGTCGCTTCTTCTCATTATATGTCCACACCATCTAAGTTGGATTTCTTCAATCCTTGTACAATATCCTTTTCTACGTTCATTATTTCTCTTATTGTTTTATTTTGTCTAATTTCGATATTCTTATCGATCTTCTTAAAAAGTCCATTTCTGTGACTATTTACACTGAGCAACAAAAAATAACCTTTTTTTTGTCTCAGAAGGAAAATATGTGATTCTGATAGTATTTTTTCTCCTGAATTCAAATAGGATATCGGTTTTTCTCCATCACGCAAGGTTTCCGAGAGAGAGAGGCATTTATAATTTCAAACACTTTAATATTTTCTACATTCGTAACTACACAATATTCGAACATTCGGACTCACCTAGAAAGTAAGAAATGACGATTTTCTGCTATATTTCCCCTGTGGAGCATCCCTCTTGATGGTCCAACAATAATCGGCCAGCATATTAGGATTCCATTTTACTTGATGTCTCTTTTCCATAGCTGAGATCTCCTGATGAAAGTGTTCCCCGTGCTCATCGCTCACTGCGCCAAGATAATAAATGGACGACAAAAGTTTATTAAAAAATAATTATTTAAATCCATTATTGAAATTGAAATAAAAAAAACTGTGGGTGATGGAGAAATTCCGAAAACATATTTGAAAACACGATAAAAACTGCTTTAAGTACAACTATTGGTACTCATGAGACAAACATCATGTTGACCAGTGTAATTTATTTCTGTGTTTTTGCTTCAACGTCCCGCACCATACAATGAAACACTCCTCACAATTGTGTTATATATTAATAATTTAGTCCTCTTCATTATATTCCTGCTCCATAAAATATAATTTAATGAGCCAATAACTTTCCTTGTTTCTGTTATTATTTTTTCGATGTCTAATTAAGATGATCCATATTTTTGAATTATTGATCCCAATACTTAAAATATTGTACTGTTTTAAGTATGTGTATATATATATATATATATATATATATATATATGGTATGATAAGAAAAATAAATGCCTGGACGGGATTAGAACGCGGATCTCTGAGTCTGTACCTCAGCGTGATATCCATTACACCACCAGGCGAATCCAATATAAGCATTCATTTTTCTTATATATGTATTATATTCTCCATTATTACTGGATGTCGCGAGAACTCGGTCTTCACTGCCATCTAGTAGCTGACTATAACAAGTAAGCAAATTAAAGAGAACATTTTTACTTTATAACAGTGACGCTTTATACATGTTATAATTAAATGTCCAGGCATTTATTTTTCTTATCATACCATATTAAGCTTGCATTGCTCAATGTTAAACATTTAATTATAACATCGATAAAGCGTCACTGTTATAAGGTAAAAATATTCTCTTTAATTTGCTTACTTGTTATAGTCAGCTACTAGATGGCAGTGAAGACCGAGTTCTCGCGACATCTAGTAATAATGGAGAATATAATACATACATAAGAAAAATGAATGCTTGAATTGGATTCGCCTGGTGGTGTAATGGATATCACGCTGAGGTACAGACTCAGAGATCCGGGTTCGAATCCCGTCCAGGAATTTATTTTTCTTATCATACCATATTAAGCTTGCATTGCTCAATGTTAAACATTTAATTATAACATATATACACACCGATAATACTTGTGTACGCGTGTTTGTCACTCAACTCCTCCTAAACGAATGGACCGATTTTCATGATTTGTTTTGTTTCTGATTGGGTCCCTCGATGTTAAAATTCACAATTCGATCCTCTAAAACCATTAGGTGTAGGAGTTCATCTCAAGTGAAAATTTAAAAATCGCTCTAGCGGTCACAATGTTCGATGTTTCACAACGAAACTCAGTATATCGTATTAAAATACAATTTCGTTGGTTGTGATAGTGAATATAGTTCGTCCAAAATTGAAATAAAAACACATCTGAAAGTCTATAAATCTATCGTCTATCTGCCTCGAGTGGCTTAGCTCTTCCTTACAAAGATAACTAACCCACTGGCGCTATCGAATTACGTAGGTTCATGGCCGCGCGGACATAAGCTTTCCATACATCCCTATTCTCAGCTAATGTTTTCCAATAATCCCCTTAAAATCTACTTCCCTCAAATCATAATGTTATTCTCCCACCTCCTTCTATCAACTGGACGTTTTCCCTCTGGTTTTCCTACAAGAAGCGTTCAAGTCCCTCTTTTATTCCCCATTCGTGTCACATGTTCTGCCCATCGCAGTCTGCGAGACTTAACTGTTCTTATTACATCTGACTTCCTATAAAGACTGTCCCGCGCCGTAGCCGAGTGGTTAAGGCAGGAAGCCTTGGCGCAGAGCTATGGAACTTGCGCTGGTTCAAGTCTCCATGGGGGAAGAAATTTTCTCGTGGCATTTCGGCCAGTATGGGACCGGTGCCCACCAGCATCGTGAGGTATTTGGGTAGCTACAATAAGTAGCGGCTCCAGGTTCAGAAAACCAGTTATAACGGCTGGTGGACTCGACACGCTGACCACATGTGACCCCTACACTGGCTGATTATCATCTACCGCTGTGATTGACACATGTGGATGTGCCGGCTGGTAGGCTAAGAGCCTTGTAGGCCTGTCGCGCCAGGAGAGAGAGTCCTATAAAGACCATATAACTCACTGTTATGCAGTTTTCTCCATTCTCATGTCTGTTCTTCTCTCTTTGGTCCAAAAACTTTCCTAAGAACTTTATTCTCAAATACTCGTAATCTTCTTTCCTCCCTTAAAGTAAGAGTCCATGTTTCACACCCATATAATATAACTGTAAGAATAACAGTTTTATATATTTTCAGTTTAACGTTGTGACGTCAAGAGTCTCTGTAATACACAATTGATTACACAACTCTCTTTGTCGCTTTATTTATTATTTTATTTAGCAACACTATTTCACAGCTAAGATTTCCGGAATTGAACCTGTGTTTAATTTCTTTGTGCATCTCATTCCTATTTGTGATTATTGTTCGTAGGTATTTGAATTCAGCCACTTCCTCAAAATTTCCCTCATTTGTCATTGCCTGTTCATTTCCATTATATAATGTATTTCTACGTGTGACCATATATTTAGTTTTATTGATATTTACTTCCAGTCCCAATTTCTTAGTGTTACTCAGTAGTGTGTGCGTGTTGGCCTTTAGTATCTCCTCGCTATCGGCATCCTACATAAGTCACAGATGTAACTCGAAAGTTTAGTCTATTTGTCTGTATCTTGATATAATAACAGTTAAGCGATTAGATGTCATGTCAAATGAAAGACGGACAGCACGGAAGAACCATAGAGAAAACGCCCAGGAGATAATCCAAGAATGAGGTGGAAGAATAACATTATTTATGATTTGAGAAAAGTAGATCATACAGGGAATATAATTTTGTACTAGAGCTGCCATCAAATGTTTAGAGGATGAGGAAGGCTTACAACTGAATGGTATTAATAAGCTGTTAGTTTATGCTGATGATGTAGTACTACTGGCCGATAGCGAGGAGATACTAAAGGCCAACACGCACACACTATTGAGTAACACTAAGAAATTGGGACTGGAAGTAAATATCAATAAAACTAAATATATGGTCACACGTAGAAATGAATTATATAATGGAAATGGACAGCTAATGACAAATGAGGGAAATTTTCAGGAAGTTGCTGAATTCAAATACCTAGGAACAATAATCACAAATAGGAATGAGATGCACAAAGAAATTAAACATAGGCTCAATTCTGGAAATGCGTGCTATTATGCATTACAGAGACTCTTGATGTCCCAACTCCTTTAAAAAAAACGTTAAATTGAAAATATATAAAACTATTATTCTACCAGTTATATTATATGGATGTGAAACATGGACTCTTACTTTAAGGCAGGAAAGGAGATTACGAATATTTGAGAATAAAGTACTTAGAAATTTTTTTGGACCAAAGAGGGATGAACAAACAGGAGAATGGAGAAGACTGCATAACAATGAATTACATGATTTTTATAGGAAGCCAGATATAATGAGAACAGTTAACTCTCGTAGACTGCGATGGGCAGGACATGTGGCACGAATGGGGAATGAAAGACATGCATGGAAGCTTCTTCTAGGAAAACTAGAGGGAAAACGCTCAGTTGGAAGACCAATAATGAGGTGGGAGAATAACATTAACTATGATTTGAGGGAAGTAGATTATACAGGGGATGATTGCAAAACATTGACTCAGGATAGAGATGTATGGAGAGCTTATGTCCGCGTGGCCATGAACCTACGTGTTCGATAGTGCCAGTGAGTTAGTTATGTAGGATCGTGTAGAGGCAGGCGACATCCCACCTGACGCCACGTGACGCAGGGTTTTTCCCCTGACAAAGCAACTGCTGCTTATTTTTTTATCTAACAACGCGCTATTACGTAATAATAAGAAATTCAATATGACATTTGTTTCCGATCTGCATAAATAAGTTACAAATATATAATTCAATAGTGAGAAGTGTTGTTAGGTATGGAGCTGAAGTTTGGAAATTCAACAAAAACTTATGTGGATGGAAATGGATTTCTTGAGGAGAGCAGCAAGATGTTCAAAATTAGAAAAAAAAAACAGGAAATACTGTCATACGAGAAAAAATGAATATTAGATATTCAATAGCCAATAGATATAATTGTAAAATATCAATAAATAAGTCAAAAGTAATGACATTTATTGGTAAATATGGAATTAGATAAAAAATTGTACTGGATAACAAAATAATAGAACAAGTATCACATTTCCAATATTTAGGATGTGATATAACTTATAGAGAAAATAAAGATATAGAAAATAAAGTAAATACATTTCAGGCTATTTGTGGAACCATAAAAAGAACCTTAGGTCGGAAAACAAGGAAAGATACGAAACTTAAATTATATAAAACAATGGCTGTTCCTTTGTTGTTGTATGGAAGTGAAAATTGGATAATGAAATCAAGGGATAAAAACAGGATACAGACTGCGGAAATGCTGTTTTTACGTAATGTGAAAGGATGCACAAGAGCGGATAGAATAAGGAATGAAACTATACGAGAAGAATTAAATATATATAAAACTGAAGATAAAATCAGGGAAAATAATTAGAAATGGACAGAACACTTAATGAGAATGAACAACGAAAGAATACCAAAAAGAACCTTCCTGTATAATCCCAGAGGAACGAGAGATGTTGGCCGACCACGTAGAAGATGGACTCCACTTTTAACTTCGCCGGAACAGGCTGCATAGCCTAAACCTTGTAGTAGAAGAAGAAGAGAAGATATTCAATAGTAGATTATATAAGATACACAAGCAATTAAATTGGTATGGGCATGAACAACAAAAACAAAAAGAAAGGTTACCCAGGAAAACATTGAAATGGTGTCCACCTGGAAGAAGAAGAAAAGGAAGACCTCGAAATTTGTGGATACGAGAAATAAGAACTGGAATGAGAACAAGAGGACATGGAGTGGATGGATAGAGACGAGTGGAGAAGAAAAATAAAACTTTAGGCACAGAAAGATGTGTAAACATTGAAAATCTGTAAATAAAATAAATTAATTTGGAAATGTTCCATTCCCATCTTTAAAATATTTGAACGGGGCAGAGCCACGGATTAGTAATTGACGTGTCACGTATGTCGTAATGGCAACAGATCGATTATGTGCAATACAAGGTTTTCTTGGGTCTCCGCCCCGGAAGACGCTCGCTGTACCGTGGAAAAGACGCCGCCCTCCTTGAGAACAAAGTGGGTCAAATCTCTTAAACTTCACTTTGATCAATACGTCGCCATTTCCCTTTCAACTTGTTGTCTGCGAGAAATGTCTAGTTGTTTGTTCCTTCGTCACGTTCCTGCTATAACTATTAGTGAATTAAACATAAAGAATGTCAGTGAACTGTTCCTTTACTTCATAGTTCCTTTTAGTGAACGATTGCATTTAAAGCTGTCAAATAAAAGAAAAAAAAATGTGTTAGTCATTTGGGTTGTTTGGTTGGTATTGCGTTATTTATCAATTCAGAGACATTACACGCGTTGAATATATTATGTAATGCAAATGGACAGCTAATGACAAATGAGAGGAATTTTGAAGAGATTGCTGAATTCAAATATCTAAGAACAATAATCACAAACAGGAATGAGATGCACAAAGAAATTAAACATAGGCTCAATTCTGGAAATGCGTCCTATTATGTATTACAGAGACTCTTGATGTCCCAACTCCTTAAAAAAACGTTAAACTAAAAATATATAAAACTATTATTCTACCAGTTATATTATATGGATGTGAAACATGGACTCTTACTTTAAGGGAGGAAAGGAGATTACAAGTATTTGAGAATAAAGTTCTTGGGAAAAATGTTGGACCAAAGAGAGATGAACAAACAGGTGAATGGAGAAGACTACATACCAGTCAGATACATAATCTTTATGGGAAACCAGATATAATAAGAACAGTTAAGTCTCGTAGACTACGATGGGCAGGGCACGTGGCACGAATGGGGAATGAAAGCTGGGCTTGGAAATTTCTTGCAAGAAAAGCCGTAGAGAAAACGCGCAGTTGTTATTACAGAGACTCTTGTCGTCCCAACTCCTTAAAAAAACGTTAAACTAAAAATATATAAAACTATTATTCTACCAGTTATATTATATGGGTGCGAAACATGGACTCTTACTTTAAGGGAGGAAAGGAGATTACGAGTATTTGAGAATAAAGTTCTTAGGAAAATGTTTGGATCAAAGAGAGATGAAGAGATAGGTGAATGGAGAAAACTACACAACAGTGAGCTACATTGTATGTATGTGAAACCAGATATAATAAGAACAGTAATATCTCGTACACTGCGATGGGCAGGACATGTGGCAGATGTAACTTTCAACAGGTTATTCTCTTGAAAATATATTTTTTACAAATCTTGATCAATCCTATTTCGAAAATAGCAAAATAAAAATAATGCTGTATATATAATGAGTAATGTCGCGCGCGCTACAGAACAAGAAAGAAAAGTTTCAACATTGAGTTAGACTGACCCGCCTTACATGAATGCACGACAGTTGTTTACAATCAATATTATTTAGAATAGTATTATTTAGCCTGGTGGAGTTAAGACAATGTGGCCTTCTCTTGCACTCACCAGGACAAACATATGTTACATATAAATACAAAAAATTACAATAACAGTACATCTCTATCTATCTTCGGGTTTTTACAGCTGCTGCCGTCTTCCCGTGCCAAACCTCCAAAGCCTACGGTCTTGGGCATCTTCGATGCTTAGCCCTCTAGCTTGCATTACTGTCTTCATGTTTTCCTTCCATGTTAACCTTGGTCTTCCTCTTTTCTTCTTTCTGTTCGGATGCCATTCATATAGTTGCTTCGGTCATCGCTCATCTTCCATTCTTAAAACATGTCCTAACCACTTTAATTCCTTTTCCTCAATTCTTTCAATTATGCTTTCTTCTGCTTCCATTATGTTTCTAATTTCCTTATTTGTGACACGTTCTAATTTAGACTTTCTGGCACTTCTGCGTAAATAATCCATTTCTAGAGCTATTAGTCTATTCTTGTAGTACTTATTGATTGTCCATACCTCACTTCCGCACATACTAAACAATTAATTATCTGTCAAATTGAATAATAATGAAAATAATGTCTAATAATGCAATAAAATTAAATACAATTAAAATTAAATTAATGATAGAATGAATACAGAAAGGAATAACAGCTCGAATCTACTATACATAAAAAAAAAAATACAAAGAAAGTAATAAACTACAATGAATTAATATATGCTTTTTGTACAAAGCATTAGGTAAATATATTAACGAATCTTAAATATATCTTTATTAAATAACGAAAAAACACATTATTAATTTTAAAAAGTAATATTAGTGAGTTGTTTCTGTTAATAATTTTATTTTCAATTTGTTTCTGAAAGATGGTAAAGTTTGGCAGCCTCTGACATAGGGTGGAAGGGAATTCCATGTTCTAGCAAGAGAAATTGTAAAATATTTCGAATAATATGTAGTGTGATGGGGAGGGATATAAAGGACACTGCGCTCAAGGGATCGGGTATCTAATTTATGTGTATCAGAGAGTCTAGTGAAGCGGTGTGATAAATAATAAGGTAATGATGTGTGTAATATGTTATAGAGAAGGCGTAGGAAATGGATGGTTCTACGATCTTGTAGACGAAGCCATGACAGGGATGGTGTAACGTGATCAAATCTGCGTAAGTTATACCACAAATAAAACGTATGCAGTTATTTCAAAGAACAAACATTTAAAATGGTGCATCTTCTCTGTCCACTCAGTAGCACCATGTCATTATTTTCTATCTTGTACACTTTATATTTCATTTGTTAAATATAGAATAAATCAAAATATATTGTATATAAGACCAATCATATGTTATGGAGCTGAAACCTGGGCACTAAATGAAGCAGATAAACTAAGACTATTAACGTTTGAGAGGAAAAATATTTAGAAGTGTGCTAGGTCCAGTAAAGGAAAATGGAAATTGGAGGTTGAGAAGGAATGACGAATTATACCTCAAGAATAATAAAGAAAATATAGTTAGTTTCATCAAATCCAAAAGATTACAATGGTTTGGACATACACTAAGAATGCCAAAGGGAAGATTGCCGAACGATATTTTGAATTGGAAGCCACAGGGAACAAGACCAAGGGGAAGACCCAAGGATCGATGGGAAAATGACGTAATTGAAGATTTGAGAGAAATGGGGATTTTTGATTTGAAATGCACTGCACAAGATAGGATGAAGTGGCGTAAACTGGTTGAGAAGGCCTAGACATTCCACTGGAAGTCGTAGAGCCTGACGAAGAAGAAGAAGAAGTACGTTCCATGTTCCAATTAGCAGAGTTCGTTTCCGAAGCTTGATTCATCTTCCTTTTAACCGACTTATCTCTATTAGGTTTTTTAGCATTGCATTTTTTTTTCTGATGGGAGGGAGCTGGCCTACTGCATCAACCCCCAACCTGGAGGACCAGGGATTTTTTTTTCAGGTGTCCATCCTTAGATCAGTTGCTTTTACTACAGCTAAGATCCTGATATGCCCTTTAGGAAGAATTTGACAGAAAAGTTAAGATGAAATGATCCCCTCGGCCTCGAATACTCTAATACCATCGGGGTCAGAAAACAACAAGTGTTCAGTGCAGAGAGACTGGATAGGGAGGAGATATGGTATGGAAGTGGAAGTAATACCATATCTCACCATGCTAACCATCACCACATAAGTTACTAACAGCTGCACCACGTGATGTGCAGGTCAGTTCCTCTAAGTCTTAGAATTTAAAGCAATTAGAGGCTCTCATTCCTCTTAGCATCTTCCCTTTTACAACCGGACGATGTCAAAGATATTAATCAACCGATGATCTATCTATCTATCTATTGTAAATAGTAATTGTATTGTAGATGTACCATATAATAATTTTGTTTATTGCTATTTAGATGAAACAGTAATTTTTTCTAACCTGATTGAGTGGTAGACAAGACCTTAAGGTCTTAACTCTGCCAAGCAAAAATAAAACTATTATTATTATTATTATTATTATTATTATTATTATTATTATTATTATTAGCAGCAAGATGTTCAAAATTAGACAAAATAAGAAATACTGTCATAAGAGAAAAAATGAATATTGGTTATTCAATAGTAGATTTTTTTTAAATAGTAGATTATATACGGTATAAGCAATTAAACTGGTATGGGCACGTACGATGAATGCAAGAAAGATTACCCAGGAAAACATTGGGATAGTATCCACCTGGAAGAAGGAGGAGAGGAAGACCTCGAAACTCGTGGATGCAGGAAATAAGAACTTGAATGAGAGCAAGAGGACTGGAGGACATTGATTGGATGGAGAGAGACAAGTGGAGAAGAAAAATAAAACTTCAGGCACAAAAATATGTGTAAACATTAAAATCCTGTATATAAATAAAATTATTATTATTATTATTATTATTATTATTATTATTATTATCATCAATTAGGCACAAAGGATGTTCAAACGTTGAAAATATGTGTATAAATCATCACCATCATCATAGTACATTCACGAATTTAGGCCATTTGTTGGCCAGTTTCGACCTCAAGAGAAACACCATTCAAAAGTATTTTGAGTGGACGTCCTGGTCTTTGATAGCTTAACATTTTTTTTTTGGGTATCCTGTGATCTTCAATTCGATAAACATGTATAGAAATTGTTTATTATTATTAATAATAATAATAATAAATCTATCCCAATATCCTGAGGACCAAGATATAATATATGAAGAGGTAAGTTATAACGCACACCTGTAAACAATATTTTTGGTCGATGTGACTAATTTCTTATACTTACCAATATTGTTGTTACTGGAAGTAAGCCAACGTTCCCACATATAACAAAATAAATCGCAATGCTGATATGGACTCAAAAAGCACAGTTCGGTAAGTAAAATAAAACATTTCTTGAATGTTTTGTACACTAATTCGTACCTTTCTTTAGACTTTTCCGGAATTAATGCAGAACATCCCTCTCTCCAGGCTTTTTTCAATTTCCCTAACATCTACCACGACTCCTTCCATAATAAAATTATCAAACAGATTCTAATCACGGTACTACATATAAAAATGTCTCCACAGCCAACAATGCTTGCTTATAATAAAACAAATGAAAAGCTACATAGCAACAATCACCAAATGTTTTTTTTCTGATAGAAGTCATTTACATCCAACCAATATTTTAATTAATTTATTACTATATTTAATAAAAATTAGCCACATCGACCAAAAATAGTGTGCAATACACATGAGGCAAGTACGTAACACATCTCGAAAATTGAAAAAAACTTTTTTTCGATTAGTAACAAGTGCTTACGTCACTTGTATCGCAATATACTATAAAATCTCTGATAATATATATTTTTTTTATATTTCGGACACTAAAAATAAAAAAATAATTAAAAGTGATTATACAAAGTGAGATGATCCATGACTGACAACTTTGATGCAATTATAAAAAAAAAAAGACTAGAAAAAAATGTCCCTGCGAGTGAGTCTGGAAAACGGTAAAGATTTAGTTTTTAATTTTGCAACTAAAGCCCTGATTATTATGAAACAAACGTGTAACCCACTCACCATGGTAGTTGTGTTTCTCGCGGGCGGCGGTTCTGTCACGCAAAGCGACGAGTCTGTGACTGGGGCGAGGTGTGTTTCAAGGAGCAGTTTTTATCCCTCCGCGCGGTCGATATGGGTTCGAACCCAACGCCCAACTTACTTCATAGCCTCAAAATATCCACTACTTCCCAAAGCGATCAAATGTACAACAATATACAGAGGTCTGTGTGTGACCCGGAAACAAACACCCCCACAGATGTTGCATTGATTGTGGGAAAGGAAGTCTCAAATACTCCTCATATATATGCAATGGGAGGTAAGATTTTTTTTCCGAGATTGGGGTGTGATTATGTTCCTTGCCTCTAGATCCGAGTGACCGGGGTTCAAACCCGGCCGTAGTCAATGGATTTTAAGGATGGGAAAATCCAAGGAGCAAGTTCTCCGGGAGAGACTTTAACCCGAGGGCCCCGAGCGTGAAGATTTTCAGGCTCGTAAAATGTCCTTAAGTCTCTGAATTCTTGTAAAATTGATTTTAAAGCACGATCAGGTTATGTAACAAAATATTATAAATCTAAAACGAGTACCTGATAAATTGGTCTTCTCAACCAAAATAAAGTTCTGCTTGAAAAACTTTGTCAAGTTGTTAAAAATATGAAGGCCTTTCAAAACCATATTCCATCTTCTGAATTTCAACTGGAACCACTTATTTTAGTTGAGAAATATCAGACTGTACTTATTTTATATTTTTGTAAGGGGTAGTGACGTGTGTATAACCTCTCCTACCCAATTCTCATCCTCACCTTCTCGTGGTACAACCCGAGGCTCTGAGGACCGAGTCACGGCGGTATAACCGTTCCATCAGGTACTGAGTAAATGCAGTATCCTAATGTCTGCCCAGAGACTAAAAGGTAGCAGCCCTACCACTGGGGCCAGTAACCCGTCCTAAGGAACTTCAAAACTACTTTCAAGTCTCAACACGAAAAAAACCTTATAAGTCAAGATGGATGCAACATGTTCATCGAATGGAAGATCACAGAATACCCAAACAAATGTTAAGATATCAACCTGCAGGAAGAAGAAGACCAGGACGTCCACTCAAAAGACTTTTGGATGGTGTTTCTCTTGAGGCCAAAACAGGTCAACAAATGGCCTAAATTCGTGAATGTACTATGATGATGATAATGAACAATCCATCCAGCCATAGTAATTCTGACCGAGGTCAGGTCTTTCACTGCAATCATAGCATTTTCATGCTTTGCAGCTTTACTAGGGAATTATAGGTGTTGGTAGCTTCCCGTTGCTTTCCACACAGGTGAAGGATGATGATGATGATAATGATGGTCGGATGATTTTCGGGGACCGTTGGGCCCTAAGCTTCCTGACATTTGTCTTACAGGTGAGGAGAAACCCCGAAAGAAACCTCACCCAGGAGCCTGTCCCGACCGGGAATGGAATCCTGGCCCGCTGCGTGACAAGGCACCACGCTACATCGAGACCACAGCGCTGCACTCATTCATACATAAAGGAAAATAAGTGTTTGTGCTAGGAACATTCTTAAGCCTGAAAGAAAGGCTTCTAAACAAATATACCGGATTTTTCCTTCCTAGTAGGCCTACTACCTTCGTTTCCTAGATGTCACTATGAGGCGGAACTCTGACACAGGGCCACTCAATGACATGTATATGAAAACAAGTGTAACTAAGTTAGTATGGTTGAATTTGTCCCCTACAAGGGGAGAACATCTGAGTCTCGTTGAGAGAAAAAAGGCCTTACTAGTGGACCCGGCAGACGTTCTCCTGCCCGAACGTGTCATGGCCGGACGGTAAAAAAAAGTTACTTTTTTACCATAAAATTCACTAATAAATAAGTTCGTGAGAAAAGTCCTCACTGCTATCTGTTGTGACTCATGAAGCGTGAATTATGACGTCACATTGTTGTCCCGCGGAGTATCTAAGTAATGCAGATGACTACATGTCTGATATTAAAAAATCCTACAACCGCAGCGCCACCTACCGGGTCCAATTGTGAATCTAAAGCATCCAGGGACCCAATCAGACACACATCAACATCGGTCCAGTCGTTTAGGCTGTTTTTTAATTTCGGGTTTCAAGTAAACCTCCGCTTCTAATTGTTGGATTTCGCTCATTTTTTGACAACACCTACCTCGATTTATTTTAATACGCTATACTGAGTTTCGTTGTAAAACATTGAAAAATGTGACAGCTAGAGCGATTTTTAAATGTTCACTTCAGGTGAACTCCTACATCTAATGGTTTTATAGGGTCCAGTTGTGAATCTAAACCATCGAACGGCCCAACTAGAGACAAACAAAAAATGTCATCAAAATTGATCCAGTCGTTTAGGAGGAGATCAACGACAAACACACGTACAGAAGAATTATATGTAAGATAGGCCTAAATCTATTTCATTTTCAGACGCACAACATATCTTTACGATATAATCATTTGTCTTTCAATTCATTCAACTGAGATTGAAAACACGTATTTGGTTTATTTAGGCGCTGCACGGACTCTCACTTTAAGGGACGAGTACTTACTTACTCACTGGCACTATCGGACCCGCAGATTCATGGCCGCGCGGACATAAGCTCTTCATACATCCCTATCCTGAGCTAATGCTTTCCAATCATTCCCTGTATAATCTACTTCCCTCAAATCATACTTAATGTTGTTCTCCCACCTCATTCTTGGTCTACCAACTGGGCGTTTTCCCTCTGGCTTTCCTACAAGAAGCTTCCATGCACGTCTTTCATTCCCCATACGCGCAACATGTCCTGCCCATCGCAGTCTACGAGACTTAACTGTTCTTATTATATCTGGCTTCCTATAAAGACCATGTAGTTCATTGTTATGTAGTCTTCTCCAGTCACCTGTCTGTTCATCTCTCTTTGGTCCAAACATTTTCCTAAGAACTTTATTCTCAAATACTCGTAATCTCCTTTCCTCCCTTAAAGTAAGAGTCCATGTTTCGCACCCATATAATATAACTGGTAGAATAATAGTTTTGGCATGGGTTCCCTGAAGTAGTCCCCGCCCGGAGAACCGAATGGGGGACTATTTGACCTCCGGAAAATTTTACCCCAGATGAACCCATGTCCGCATTTCTTGACGGTTGTATTTTTACGGTGAAAGATCGTCACTCTTTCGCCCAAGGTACTTTTTTCGTCTGGCTTATCACCTTCGACCAGTCCGGCATGGGTAACCCTATCGGCAGCAATGCTACCGCCGGCATAGCTCTCAGGATCATTTAAGCACGCAAGCCACTCCACCACGACAAGGTAAAGATATCATGGAGGGAAGGGAGGAGTATTTGAGAATAAAGTTCTTAGGCAAATGTTTGGACCAAAGAGAGATGAACAGACAGGTGAATGGAGAAGACTATGTAACAGTGAACCACATGGACTTCATAGGAAGCCAGATATAATAAGAACAGTTAAGGCTCGTAGACTGCGATGGGCAGGACATGTTGCACGAATGGAAAATGAAAGACGTGTAGGAAACCAGAGGGAAAACGCCCAGTTGGTAGACCAAGAATTAGGTGGGGGAATAACATTAACTATGATTTGAGGGAAGTAGGTTATACAGGGAATGATTGGAAAGCATTTGCTCAGGATAGGGATGTATGGAGAGCTTATGTCCGCGCTGCCATGAACCTACGGGTTCGATAGTTCCAGTGAGTTAGTTAGCGCACGCTAGTATACTCGGACCAACAGATCTGTGCCCCTACAGCGCTGACATCGTTCTTAGAAAAGTATATGTCAATACTCCCCTCCCACTATGTGAAACAGTAACTTATCAAGTTGGGATGTTGCCAAGTGTCACGGCTCTTGAATATTGAATAATGCAAGGTTGGAATTGAGTTGACAACACTGGAGTGAAAGTGCAAGAGAGAGATAGGAACGCAGGGAGGGAAATGATTTGCCGAGGCAGAAAAGGACGTAGGCTTTAGTCCGCATATCTTACGGGGGCACAGATCCGTTGCACAGACAATACTATAGTGTAAAAGTTGTAAGTTGGCAGGATTTCTGCTATCCTTGTCTAGAGAATTGTTCTTCCACCCTTCGCTAGACATCTGAGTGACATGTGTACTATAATGGGCTACCCTTGTAAAATTACTTAGGAATGCTAGAAAAACTCCACCCCCACTTCCGCCCAGTCACTTTTGTTCACGTAATTTTTGTCAGTGGCGACTGTTTCAAAGTTCGTTTGTAGTTTGTGAGATATTATATTAGTGTAAAATTAATGTTTAGAAGAAGGGAATGCCACCACTGCAGGGAGTGTCTGCCCTACCGCTGTCACCGTGAAGAGATATGTGTATGACTGAGAAAGAAGATGGTGAGTACTCTCTTTCTCTTTCTAAAATATTCTAGACACTTTAGCCCTCACGGACTATAGCTAGTAGAGTAAAACCTGTCTTAGCTGTAACCTTTATAAGAAGGAAACCTGTTGAGACGCAAAAAAATCTCCAGAACGGTACGGTTTTATATGTAAAATCGTCCTGTATAAGCGGGAAACCTTCATAAAGCGGAAACGGAATGGTTTTTAAAGTACTAATAGTTAATTTTAACCTCAGTAAGACGGAAAATTATTCTTAAGCACGTTCTAATTACAGCATTAATGACCACGCGTGAAAATTCTGCATATGACGCTTTCTACATTATATCGTTTTACCTTCTTGTGTTGCCATTGTATTGCGGGGATACTCTTGCTTATGTGTGACAGCGGGGAATCCCTCGGTTTTCCTTGCCTGCTTACGTAACCTGCGAGGGAGTTGGGAAACTCTTCAGTCCTCCTGTAGTTGAGTTCCTGTGTAATAAAGTTGTTTTGTATTGTCGTGCAAACTGAGCTGTGTTACATACACTATTTTGTGTGTATTTCAATTCAATACGTTATGTCTTTAAAGCCGTGCATGTAAAACCCTTACACTGCGTGAGAAAATTCAAGCTTGTAATTTGGGAACCCTTTATAAGAAGAAAAACTGTCAACACGGAAATATATTTAAGGAACCGCCATGTTCCTTCATAGATGTACGTAACGTAGATGTAACAAGGGGCGAGGTTGGCCTGCTGACCACACATTGAGTTACTTCCTTACAACTGCGGCAGTTGATGTGGTCGGTACATTCAACCCGCCCTGAATACATCAACAACACGCGAGAATTCACTCTTTGTCTTGTCACTTCACAGCTCTGATTATTGTCATTCTGGGGTTCAGATCCGACTGGAGTCCATTAATTCTGTTCCGCGTAAAAGTTCAGAGTATAAATTGAAATACCTTTGTAGAGTCATAACTAACTATCGAACCCGTAGATTCTTGTCCGCGCGGACATTAGGGTGTCCCAAACAACCCAAGCGTTTTATTTTTTTGGGAAGAGGTTTTTAATTTCCAAGATTCTGTAAAACACTTTACAAACGTGTGTTATACATTATTATTTGCACGATGGTGTTTTCAAAATAACAAATAATTGTAAAATAATAACACCTTTGTTTGGAATAGTTGCGTTCATTATAAACAACTGACTAACGTTAACAATGTGGCCAATGTTTATTAGTTGAGACTACAGCAGGCAGTGACACCAATTAGTCATAAAATGGCGGCAAGTACGTATTTATTGTTTTATATTGTTTCAAATAAAGTTCAGTTCATTTAAAATGCAGTGATATGTTTCGTATAATGTATATTAACACTACCTTTTGTACGTGGTAAACATAAAGGTGGTTTTACTTCCCGCACTAGGGGTCAGTTTCACCAACAGAGATAACTGTATTACGCTAGTTTTCCCGATGTATAGTGCATAGATTAAACTGGCGTAATACAGTTACCTCTCTTGGTGAAACTGGCCCTAGGTAGGAAATTTGTATTATTATATATAACTTTGCTCATTAGAGGATTGCCTCAAGGACAAAGTGATACAGACAATTAATTTTTGTAATTGATGAAATACATTTTGTAAATATATTTTTTAAAAAAATCAACTTGTAGGCCTAATAGAAGTATACACACTATAAAGTAGAAATTTTGTAAAGATGGTTTCTTAAAATTGAAATTGATCCTCTAATGGCAGCGATGGCAATTCTAGAAACATACACCCTGTCCAAATCTAAGGAATTCCAAAATTTGGCTAAGAATCCTGGTATAGTACCTCTTGCCCCGATCATCAATCCTGTGACAGTTGTACTATCTAGTTGGTATTTATCTTTGTAATAGTCAATTGTTGGCTCATATATGGCTTTCTTTTCAGAGTCAACTTCCTCAGGTTGGTCACTATGAGTCTCAAAACAAATTGTGGGATCTAATATCATACCAATTTTAGAAGATGGTCTAAATGCAATAATATCTATTCGTCTGTTACTCCCATTAGTGGCCACACCATGAACTTCCTCATAAACTGTGTAAAGTATAGTTATTTATAGGTTGGCAACCCCGAAATTTAGGAAATTGAACTTTCAATCATTGTCGCCATTGCTGTAACTATGACAGAACGCGCTATCGCTTAAAAAGATTTTAAAAAATAATAAATTGGTGTACGTAGGTCCCGTGGTGACTTGCTTCCAAAATGTCAGCACTTGCTAACTAAGTCAAACGAAATTTGAACAATGATTTTTTTATTGTAAAATAGTAAATAGTTGTAGGTTTTGGGCTTATTGATGTTTTATTTACTAAATAAACTTTTAGTTGTAGAATCCTTCTGTACTAACCCAGTACAAATTTCCATGTCTTGTGTTTGTCACGGGTTGTCATCATCCAATCACAATAATATTTAAATAATCAATTGAGTTGGTGTTTACTTGATGAAAATCCATATTTATTAATTAAATAAATATAAAACTTAGTTTTTGGAGGCTGTAGAAATAAATAAATTGAAAAGTAGTAATAAACTGTTAAATTCTCAACTTGATTTGAATGAATCGCCTTCGTTAAATTAAAAAAAAAAAAAATTATTGTTGTATTGTTGCTTAGATCAGTTGGAACACAATTCATAATTTGTTAACATGTCTGAAGAAGGTACAGTGTACCGAAACAGCTGTCACCGAATTATATCTTAATAAATATGAAAATCAAATAAAACTAAGTTTTACTTTTATTTCATTAACAGTAATATTTGTTATTTCACTTATTAAGATCAAATAGAAAAATAGAGGGTGTGCATATTCGATTTTGCGAAAAAAATAACTCCTTTGTGTCTTGGGTCAACCAAATATATATATATATATATATATATATGATACTCTCCATACATTCCTTTCCCGACCTAATATTTTCCAATCATACCCTGCATAATCTAATTCTCTCAAATCATGGTTAAAAAGTTATTCCCCCAGCTCGTTCTTGGTCTACCAACTGGGCGTTTTCCCTCTGGTTTTCCAAGTCGCTCTTTAATTCTTCATTCGTACCACATGTCGTCCCATCACAGTCTACGAAACTTAAATCTTCTTATTATGTCTCGTTTACTATAAAAAAAACACGTAGCTCACTGTTATACAGTCTTCTCCATTCACCTCTCACTTCATCTCTCTTTGTTCAGTTTTTTTCTAAGAACTTTATTCTCAAATACTCGTAATCTCCTTTCCTCCCTTAAAGTAAGAGTCCATGTTTCGCATCCATATAATATAACTGGTAGAATAACAGTTTTACCTCAGGGGTCCTCATCTAGGGGATATGTGGATGGCGACCACAAGGTGCCCAAGCTGAGCAAAACACTTCTTCCACTTACTTGTGTTTTGCACTTTTTTAACTTTACTATCTAACCTCTCTTGGTTAACTCTTTTTTCGACCCCGACGCTATTAGGGCATCCGAGGGCTAGGGAGTCTTTCCTTTCTTCCATTTCTTCTTTCCTTTATTTTCTTTTCTTCTCCAGAAAAGCCTGACAAGAGGCTATAAGATGGCAGCCCCATCACTGGTCTTGCCTTCCTTTGGCCAGCAACCAATCGAAGGGACTATTATTATGCTTTCAAGTCTTATACGGGAATTTCCCGGAAGGATCAGAAAATTTTCTATAGAATCGTAACAGGCCTTGGGCTAATACTTGGAAGGAAGAAGACTTACTTACTTACCCACTGGCACTATCGAACCCGTAGGTTCATGGCCGCGCGGACATAAGCTCTCCATACATCCCTATCCTGAGCTAATGCTTTCCAATCATTCCCTGTATAATCTACTTCCCTCAAATAATAGTTAATGTTATTCTCCCATCTCATTCTTGGTCTACCAACTGGGCGTTTTCCCTCTGGCTTTCCTACAAGAAGCTTCCATGCAAGTCTTTCATTCCCCATACGTGCAACATGTCCTGCCCATCGCAGTCTACGAGACTTGACTGTTCTTATTATATCTGGCTTCCTATAAAGACCATGTAGTTCATTGTTATGTAGTCTTCTCCATTCACCTGTCTGTTCATCTCTCTTTGGTCCAAAAATTTTCCTAAGTACTTTATTCTCAAATACCTGTAATCTCCTTTCCTCCCTTAAAGTAAGAGTCCATGTTTCGCACCCATATAATATAACTGGTAGAATAATAGTTTTATATATTTTCAGTTTAACGTTTTTTGAAAGGAGTTGGGACATCAAGAGTCTCTGCAATGCATAATAGCACGCATTTCCAGAATTGAGCCTATGTTTAATTTCTTTGTGCATCTCATTCCTATTTGTGATTATTGTTCCTAGGTATTTGAATTCAGCCACTTCCTCAAAATTTCCCAAATGTATCATTAGCTGTCCATTTCCATTATATAATGTATTTCTATGTCTGAACATATGTTAGTTTATATTAGTTATATAAAGTATAGAATTATCTTATAAGTGACAGAACATGTTGGCAGTTGGGTCTAGCAGGAACGTGTGTTATCACATTGCGCTAACAGTCACATCTTATCGAATGTTTACAGGTGGTACTGTGACATAGAATAGCCGCAACTCTGTATCAGGTACGCAATTAAAACAACATAATTGGAAGATACATGATTTGCTGCGTGGGCTGATGGGACCACTTTCACTAACCTTCAATAAACAAATGAAGATAATGTTGATAATTTTATTTACGCACACAACCTCCCTCGGAGCTACTGGCGCTGGGGTAATGACAGGGTGGAGCTGCTCCTGCCATATATGTGCCCCGCATTAACTAACTGCTTATTATCTAAGGCGATGCGTCACCAAATTTGTTCATTGTTGGAGGGCGTCACCTATAGGGTACAACCTCGCACAAAATGTTAAACAATGTCGTGCTACACCCTAGGGGTCCCACAAGATTCCAAAACTGGTACCTCCAAGCGTCTATAACGTATTCTTCTTCTTCTTCTTCACGGGTTAGGCTGTTCCGGCTCCAAATTGCTGCTCTTTCCATCTTTTCCTCGGTCTTCCCAAGCTTCTTCTTCCTCGTGGTGAATAGTTGTATGCTGCTTTTGGTATTCTATTCTCAGTCATCCTTGCCAAGTGTTCTTTCCAGTTTGTTCTGTATTTCACTATTGTTGTGTTTAATTCCTCTATTTTTAATTGTTGTCTTATTTATGTACTTTGTTTTTTGTCTGTTCTTTGATATCCTGCTATTGGTCTGAGGAATCTCATTTCAGCAGCTTGTATTCTGGCAGATTGTTGTGTTGTCACTGTCCATGTTTCGGATCCGTAAGTAATAAAAGACACTGCCATTGTCTTGTATAATTTCATTATAGAGTCTTTCCTGGCTTTATTTTTCATTTGCGTCTATACCACAAAATCATGTCGTTTACCCCTTTAGAATTATGTACGAATTATGATATCCTATCACTGACAAACTTAATATCTCGGATAGTGGATAAGATCCTCCTTCGGACTAAAAACCCCGTTCCAAATTCAGGTCTTTCTGCACCCCCGTAGTATAATGCAAAGCTTCCTGATTCCTGACTACCTTCTCCTGGCCACCTAACTTCCTGTAAAGCGACTATATCCAAGGGCGATTTATCTAATTCCCGCGTTAATATCTCTAGCGCCCTGCTATTGTATAAAGTCATAACATTCCATGTTCCTAGGAACATGTCCCTATGTTTGAGCCTTTGGCATGGGTTCCCTGAAGTAGTCCCGCCCGGAGAACCGAATGGGGGACTATTTGACCTTCGGAAAATTTTACCCCAGTTGAACCCATGCCCGCATTTCTTGACGGTTGTATTTTTACGGTGAAAGATCGTCACTCTTTCGACCAAGGTACTTTTTTTCGTCTGGCTTATCACCTTCGACCAGTCCGGCATGGGTAACCCTATCGGCAGCGATGCTACCGCCGACATAGCTCTCGGGATCATTTAAGCACGCAAGCCACTCCACGACGACAAGTACAGATACCATCCTTACAAAAAAAAATGTCGCCCTGGATATCTCAGCGAATTTCTATGTTTTCAAGTGCACAGTTTACGAATATAATGACGAAAGTGCTGAATGTGCTCTAGTTTTTATGATTTTTGCGTATCTTTTATCTTAAACAGTAAACGGCTTGTTACTATTACAATTTACGTTTCCAGTCATGATTTGATTTCTGCGCATTTTTTTCGCGTATATAAACATCACGTGATCCCCACTCTCACAGCCCTCACTCCGCACATCGGCCGTGATCTCAGTTATTTGACAAAATTAAAGTACTCACGACGTGCATCTGGATGTGATAAAACAATTCGTCAAAGCGTTGGACAAGGAAGGAAAATGTTTCAAATACATTTGTAGAAAATTTCCTAAGCTCAGTTTGTAAAAGTTAAAAGGCAGAATATTTGATGGTCCTCAAATTCGGCAATTGAAGAAAGATGTAAATTTTATCAAAGTTCTGGAAAGTGAAGCTTGGAAGGTTTTTGTATTCGTAGTAGAAAATTTCCTAGGTAACTACAAGGCACCAAATTATAAAGAAATTGTGGAAAACATGTTGACAAGCTTCAAGATTCTGGAGCAAATATGAGTATAAAGTTACACTTTCTCCACAGTCACCTGGATAGATTTCCGGATAATTTAGGAAATTATAGCGAAGAACAAGGAGTGCGCTTTCACTAGGATCTAAAAGTAATGGAGTAATGGTATCAGGGTAGATGGGACCGTCACATGATGACAGATTACTGCTGGTCTTTTAAAAAGAGATTGTCCCCTAAAAAGTATAGAAGAAAATGTTATAAAAGGCGTTTCACTGAAGTATAACGTGGGTTTTCGATATGTTTCTTTCTATTTACCTCAGTGCATACTAATTTTTTTAAAAAACAATTGACATTATAAATATATGGTTTTTTTTTTCATATTTTCCTTTTTTTTTGTAGTGTAAAATGAAAATAGAGATTTTAATAAAACCAGAGCAAATCTTCCAAAATCATTGATAGTTTCATGAATTGTCAGCATAAATATATCCGAAATTAATCTTATATCGAGGGTAACAAAACCACTGTTGTCCAGTGTTGTTCGTAGACACTTGGACAGAAGAACTCGGCACTGAAGATGCCCTCCACAGTGGAGGGTCCACTAAAAAGCCAAAATCTTGTAATATAATGATTTCTGCCTGTAAAAGCTGCATTCTATAGTTTTATTATATTTGTTGGCCTACACCTTACCTCACTCAGCTGCGTGATATTTATGGGAAGCCAGATATAAAAGAACAGTTAAGTCTCGTAGTTTGCAATGAAAAAGGAATGTGTTACGAATGGAGAATGAAAGAGGGGCATAGAAACTTCTTGTAGGAATAAGGGAAAGCGTCCAGATGATATGCCAAGATTAAGTGAAAATCGGAGCGATAACGTGCAGGAGGTAGGCCAAGAATTAGAGGAAAACCAGAGGGAAAGCGTCCCAAAAATAAGAGGAAAACCAGATAAAAAACGTCCAGGCGGTAGGCCAAGAATTAGAGGAAAACCAAATAGAAAGCGTCCCAAAAATAAGAGGAAAACCAGACAAAAAAACGTGCAGGAGGTAGGCCAAGAATTAGAGGAAAACCAGAGGGAAAGCTTCCCAAAAATAAGAGGAAAACCAGACAAAAAACGTGCAGGAGGTAGGCCAAGAATTAGACGAAAACCAGAGGGAAAGCGTCCCAAAAATAAGAGGAAAACCAGACAAAAGAGTCCAGAAGGTAGGCCAAGAATTAGAGCAAAACCAGAGGAAAAGCGTGCCAAAAATAAGAGGAAAACCAGACAGAAAACATCCAGGAGGTAGGCCAAGAATTAGAGGAAAACCAAAGGGAAAGCGTCCCAAAAATAAGAGGAAAACCAGAGAAAAACGCCCAGAAGATAGGCCAAAAATAACAGGAAAGCTAGAGGGAAAACGCCAAGAATAAGAGAAAAGCCAGAGGGAAAGCGTTCAGAAGGTGGACCAAGAATAATATTAGACATAATTCGAGGAAGGTGAATCATACAAGGAATTTATAATGACTTAGCAGCCCAAAGTTGAGCCATGGCCTCTCCTTTGTTAGCAGTTACTACACCAGGTTAATTTAGTTACCTTGTTAGCCCATAGATGTCATAAATGGCATGCGGTCAACATATAGCAGGCAACTGAGGTATTACTAGGATGTTGAGATTGCTCAGAGGCCTCTTTATTGAGGCTTAAGATGGGCTAAATAATATGTTTATTTTCTTTATTTCCAGTTTTAGAGAGGGAACTACATTTTCTTACACTCTTAAAGGTAAAATCGTTATTCGACCAATCAAAATGCAGTCTTACATCTGGTTTGTTTACGTTACTTAGCTGGGAAGAGATATCAGAGTATATAGGTCTACTGTAGCTACACCCCTGTGAGAAAGAAACTGGAAAAATCACGGATTGCAATCAACTAATATTTGACTTGAGTAACCTTGATTGTTCTGTATTTGAACTTTGTCATGTACAGCGCTGGCACCTAATTTGTAATTCCATGTTTACTCCTTGGTCTTCCTTAATTATATATTTACTAGCTAATTCTCATAATTAAACATGATTTTTAAATTTTCGTTTCAGATCACCTAACGCTTTTAGACATCCAGTCTCATATATAGTCCCAGATGGTGAGTAGGTTGAAATACCTGGGTTCTCCAATTATCATAAGTAACGCCACGAGTGATTTCCAAATTATCGATAAATTCACGACTCGCGAAGTGAGGAGTCAATTTATCTACAGAATTTGGAAATCAACAGTGGAATTTGTTAGGACTATTTAACGAATAAAATTAAGCTGTTTACTCACAAATCATTATTTAACTATAGTTATCCATCCATAGTAATTCTGCATTTTCATGCTATGCTTGCAGCTTTACTAGGGAATTGTAGGTGTGGTAGCTTCCCGTTGCTTTCCACACCGGTGAAGGATGATGATGATGATGATGATAATGATAAGGATGATGATGATGGCCATATGATTTCGGGGACCGTTTGGGCCTTAAAGTTTTCCTGACATTTGTCTTACAGGTGAGGAAAAACCCCGATAGAAACCTCACCCAGAAAAACTGCCCCGACCGGGGATCGAACCCGGGCACGCTGCGTGACAAGGCAGCACGCTACCTCGAGACCACAGCGGTGGACATTTAAATATAGTTATTTTAAAATATTTATACATTTAATGTAAACCGCGATGTTTTAAAACAAATGAGAAACAATTGATACGCTTCATTTTCTTCCTTTGTTCATCACTGCAACCAGATCATAATATTATTTATTGCCAAAGGATCGCACTATTGTAAGAATGCACCCTAGTGGAGAAATGTATAACCAACGTTATAGGTATTAATTAATTTGATGTCCTATGATGTAAATATGACAATTATATTTTTCTGCAACGTCATTTCTTGGAAAATAATTCATTTAAGAAAGTGCAAAGAGTGTTTTTTTCTTTTTTTTGTGGTATAATCAATTGTTACAAATGTGTTTATATTAACTCCCGCATGCGGTATGTGTTGACAACCATGCACTATATATACAATCTGGTAGCCGTATTTCTTGTACGGTCAGTCACTGCAAATAATGCTATGACCTATTCAGAATGTTAAAAAGGAGATGCTTTCTTTATTATGATAAACTTTAGTTGATAAATTTTATGCGAAACACGACTGTGATTGGTTGTAAATCAAAAATCATTGAAATGTGATTGGTCATTGACTCCCGTTTGGGGCATGAGTTAAACAGCCACATAAAATGAATTAAGTGCAGAGGTTCGAGCGAGGACAACAGATGCTTCTATGCAAGTGGTTAAATCAACGACAATAAGCAGGATAGCAAAAATTAAAACATCCATTCATAGAAGTTCTGCCCGAGGGCAAGTCTTTCCATGCTATGCTTTGCAGCTTTACTAGGGAATTACAGATGTGGTAACTTCCGTAGCTTTCCACACTGGTGAAGGATGATGGTGATAATGATGATCGGATGATTTTCGGGGACCGTTGGGCCTTAAGCTTCCTGACATTTGTCTTACAGGTGAGGGAAAACCCCGAAAAAACCTCACCCAGGAGTCTGTCCCGACCGGGAATCGAACCCGAGCCCGCTACGAGACAAGGCAGCACGCTACCTCGAGACCGCAGCGGTGGACAATTAAAACATATAAAACAATATTGAAACCAATAGTTCTCTTTGTAAGCGAAACATCAGAAAACGATAAGTTCATATTAAGTTCGTGGGAAAGAAAAATATTAAGGAAGATATATGGAGCAGTACAGGAACAAGACATATAGAGAATTAGAACAAACTAGGAATTGAAAGAATTATATAGGGATTTAGATCTGATAGGAGATATTAGAGACTGGAATGGGTAGGACATGTGTTGTGGATGGAGCAAGACAGATTTTAGAAGGGAAATTGGAAGGAAGAAGAAAGGTTGTAAGACACAAACTAAGATTAGATAATGTTGAGGAAGACAACTGAAGGTGAAAAGATGGAGACAGAAAGCTAGGAATATAGAATAATGGACAGTTGTTATGAAGGAGGCCAAGGTTCTTAGAGGACCGTAGAGCCAGAAGAAAATTGGTTTTAGAATATACGAGTAATTTTTTTTCCAAATGTCCCAGGATTGTCTTTCGACATTACTGGTTTCTCTCCTGGCATGGCGTACTTGTAACCCACTTCTGAGGATGGGGCGCCTGGAAGGCGGGGTTACGTTGCTCCGATGATATGATGGGTGATGATGATGATGATGATAGTGGTGCGCCAGCAGAGTCCTTAATCCTAAGATGAATATGAATGATGATGATGGCCATATGATTTCGGGGACCGTTTGGGCCTTAAAGTTTTCCTGACATTTGTCTTACAGGTGGGGAAAAAACCCGATAAAAATCTCACCCAGAAAAACTGTCCCGACCGGAGATCGAACCCGGGCCCGCTGCGTGACAAGGCAGCACGCTACCCCGAGACCACAGCGGTGGTTATTATTATTATTATTATTATTATTATTATTATTATTATTATTATTTTATTAATTGTTTGGTATGATTGTTACTATTTAACAATGAACTTGACACAATACAGCGAATCACGTCACATTGCGTTTGGACGCATGCGCAGAATGTTAATGTTGACACACATGCCGGGTCTGCATGCTGATCAGTTGAGCAAGGCTGCGTTCCACCTTGTGAAATGTTTAGTTGATTGCTCAAATTTACAATCGTACGTCTGAGGGTCATCCTAGAGTTCTTTTTCCTTTTCCTGACAGGATACAGTAGGGCCTATCGATACTTACATAACGTCTGTGTACTAGACTTTCAATTTTCTGGAATCGTTCATAAATGTAAATATATGGCATTGAGTTGCCATGGCAACATTACGTCATCTTTCTTATTGTACTATCACCGCATTAACATCTAAATTTATTACAATATTGGAATTTCATGTTTTTCTAGTCTTTTCCACTAGTTTATTATCTCAGCTTCTTCGAATCTTTGTGAATTTACCAGTAGCCCGTTGCAGTGCGCATATCCATTGTTGTGTCCAGTCATTTGTTTTGTTTATTTTTTTTATTAAGGATTTTCTCTACATTACAGTAGTTATCCTTCAGCCCAAATGTATTTTGCTCCGTCACAGATTTCTATCCTCAGCATCTTCTTCTTTGAGGTCTCTGCTGATCATGTCTCTTTATCCACTGTTCCCTCCACCTCGTGACTTCAGCTTTCCAATCTATTATTCTCTATACTCTTCAGATGTCCACACCATTTCAATCTTCGTTCTTCTATTACTTCTATAATATTATGTTTAACATTCATTATTTTTCTAATTTTCTGGTTCCGAATTTTCTCCTTTCTTGATTTTCTTGATGCCCTTCGCCAAAAATGCATCTCTGTTGTCAATAATCATTTGTTTGTATTTCTACAAAAAATCTTCTTCTTCTTCTTCTTCTTCTTCTTCTACGTCATGGAATTAGGCCATAGACCTGTTTTCACATCGAGAGACCGTATCCTTCCATCTAGTTAGATTAGATTTATTTTAGATTTTAGATTTATTTAGCCTGGTGGAGTTAAGACCATGTGGCCTTCTCTTCCACTCACCAGGACAAACATATGTTACATCAGAATATAACAATCACAATTAACTCTAATATTACAAGTATTTGAGAATAAAGTTCTTAGGAAAATTTTTGGACCAAAGAGAGATGAACAGACAGGTGAATGGAGAAGACTACATAACAATGAACTACATGGTATTTATAGGAAGCCAGATATAATAAGAACAGTTAAGTCTCGTAGACTGCGATGGGCAGGACATGTTGCACGTAGGCCTATGGGGAATGGGAGACTTGCATGGAAGCTTCTTGTAGGAAAGCCAGAGGGAAAACGCCCAGTTGGTAGACCAAGAATGAGGTGGGAAAATAACATTAACTATGATTTGAGGGAAGTAGATTATACAGGAAATGATTGGAAAGCATTAGCTCAGGATAGGGATGTATGGAGGGCTTATGTCCATGCGGCCATGAACCTACGGGTTCGATAGTGCCAGTGAGTTAGAGTTAGTTATGTATTCGCACTTTATTCGGTCAGACAGTTGGGAAAAATAATGTTCTTGTCAAATCTCGATTGTTACTGTTCCAATTTTGTATGAGATCTCTTCTTAAGTTGAAAGTATGCTAAGAGATATTCAAAACGGTTTTAGGAAAGGAAGATCTTGCTCAGACTGTATACATGTTATAACACAATTAATAGAGAAACTGTAACTTACCAGCACGTTTATTGATTTTCAGATGGCTTTTAAAAGGGTGAATAGAAAGAAATTATGGAATATAAAGATAAATAAAGGCATTCCACAATATTTAGCTAAAATTATTGAAAATTTATATGTAGATAATAAAATATTAACTACAACGGGTCATAAAATAAAAAAAACAATAAAACAGCGACAATAATCTGCGGAGTAAAACAGGAATGCCAACTTTTGCCATCAGATTTTAATATAGTCTCTATGTCATACAGAATTGGCAATTTTTTTAAACTGAATATTTTAAAATTGACCATATTTTATTAGATACTTTAGTTTTTGCGATCAGGTTGTGATATGTGAGACAGAAGATGGCTTACAACGGGCAATTTACAAATTAAGTAAAATATGTGAAACATACAACTTGAAAATATCTGCTCTAAAAACAAATGTTTTAGCTTTTCGAGGGTGTGAGCCACTAAGAGTAAATATCCAACTAGAGAATAAAATAATAGAACAGGTGAGCAATTTTAATTACCTGGGACACAATGTGTTAAAAGTGTAGACATTGAAAACAAAATAAATAAATTTAATTACATGTGTGGCGCCATAAAACGAAGTCTCAAAGGAACTAGAAAGGAGACGCTTTTAAAACAATGGCGGTTCCAACACTACTGTATGGATCGGAACACTGGGTCTTAACCAAAAACCAGGAACGAGGAATAGAAATAAGGTTTCTGAGGAGTGTGGCTGAATGTACAAAAAACAGATCGAAAACGAAATGAAATTATACAAAGAGAACTGAATATATTCAAAGTATTAGATAGAATTACACAATACAGAGATGAATGGATGGACCTCATCAATATAATGGATAACAATAGAATTCCGAAACAGATTCTTCATTACAAACCACTAGGACGAAGAAATGTAGGAAGGCCCAGTAAAGGATGGACAAACCAATTCTAGCATGAGATCGGAACAGATCTTAAGGTCTAATCCTTGATGATGATGATGATCTCTTCTAACACTTCTTTAATATATCATAGAGCATCGTTTCCCAACCTGTGGTTTGCGAAATATTTCAAGGGGTTCGCCAAAACTTTTCAGTAATGGCGGGTTTCGAGGTTAGGTCCGTAATTGTTTCCTTGATTTCTGCGGCACTGTCATAATCTTCTTCTTCTTCTTCTTCTTCTTCTTCTTCTACGCATGAAAGCCGGCAGTTTGTTGCGTGTTCATTCACTACAGGTCCGGAGTATGGTGACGTCCATCCATCGTAGTTGTGGTCTTCCTAAAGGCCTTTTCTGCTGAGGTGTCCAGTCACGTACTTTCTACTGTTCTCCATTCTATCTATGTGATCGTTCCAGTTCAGTCTTCTATCGTTTATCCAGAGGTTTATAGCTTCAATTTCACATTCTTCTCTAATAACAGAGCTGCGAATTTTCTCTCTTACCGATTATCCTTAAAACTTTTATTTCGGTTGTTTCATTGATTTGTTTTGTTTTTTTATTTTCTGTTCGGCATTCACAACCATATGTTAGAAATGGTCTTATGACAGATTTGTAAATTCTACCTTTGTCATAATAATAATAATAATAATAATAATAATAATAATAATAATGATAATAATAATAATTATAATTATAATTATTATTATTATTATTATTATTATTATTATTATTATTATTTTAAAATTAAATTTACCCTATAACGCCCCTTGTTACATATGTGTAAGATCGGGAATTTATCACATTATTTCCACAATAAATTAATATTAACATGGAACGCCTGATTTACAGTTATGTAACAACGTTAGGAATGCATTTGATTTCGCTACAACTAGGTCTACACGTTGTTAAGCCGTAACTAGAGTAACTTTAGGTTTTAACTGTTAAGGGTTAAGTTAATTTAAGGTTATTAAACCTTTTGCTTGGAATTAAATTGTATGCATGTCTACTGTATGTATATTTAAAAGTCAGTGGTTCACCCAACTCAGACCGTTGTGGAAGGGGTTCGCGAGTCGAAAAAAGGTTGGGAACCGCTGTGATAGAGGACAGAAGGAGTAAAAGTAATCCATTCTTGAATTAGCAGTTGATTCGGCAAGAAAACCTGTAGTTCCAGCCGAGAAAACATGTCCAAGGTGTTGATTTAATTTTGTTTGTATGGAAAGTTGAATCGGGTGCTGTCAATGATAGCAGAAAGTACTTCCCGGGAGTCATTAGGCGCTAGAATGTTGGTGGTATAATCCATTCCACAGTTTGCAGCAGAGATAAGCGTTCTGCTTGAAAAATCGTACGCATTTTAAGGAGCTTGTATTGTTGATGGAAGATATCGCCTACATTAGCATATACCACAAAAGTACATCCAAGCAGACAGTTAATGTCCAGAGATAGAGAAGCCATTTTTTTTAAATCGAATAATAACTTTGTATAGAGAAAGAAAAAATGGCGTAAAACCACTGAAACTATCGCAATGGGTCTCTTCGGAATCTTAAACATTGCTAGGCCTACTGTGGTTATTCTAAAATCAAACTTGGAGTTTCCGAGAAGGTAATGATGATTGTTGCACTAGCATATGTTTACTTTTTTTTCTCTAATTATGTTTCGTTTGTGAAAAAATATGTTGTACTAGAGCTGCCATCAAATCTTTAGAGAATGAAGAAGGCCAACAACTCAATGGTGTTAATAAGCTGTTAGTTTATGCTGATGATGTATTATTGGCCGATAGCGAGGAGATACTAAAGGCCAACACGCACACACTATTGAGTAACACCAAGAAAATGAGACTGGAAGTAAACATCAATAAAACTAAATATATGGTCACACGTATAAATGTGTTATATAATGGAAATGGATAGCTAATGACAAATGAAGGAAATTTTGAAGAAGTGGCTGATTTCAAGTATCTAGGAACAATAATTGCAAATAGGAATGAGATGCACAAAGAAATTAAACATAGGCTCAATTCTGGAAATGCATGCTATTATGTATTACAGAGATTCTTGACGTCTCAACTCCTTTCAAAAAACGTTAAACTGAAAATATATAAAATTATTATTCTACCAGTTATATTATATGGATGTGAAACATGGACTCTTACTTTAAAGGAGGAAAGAAGATTAAGAGTATTTGAGAATAAAGTTCTTAGGAAAATTTTTGGGCCAAAAAGAGATGAACAGACAGGTGAATGGAGAAAACTACGTAATAGTGAGCTACATTATATGTATACGAAGCCAGATATAATAAGGACAGTTAAGTCTCGTAGACTGCGATGGACAGGACATGTGGAACATATGGAAGATGAAAGAGGTGCATGGAAGCTTCTTGTAGGGAAAACGCCAAGATGGTAGACCAAGAATGAGGCGGGAGAATAACATTAACTATGATTTGAAGGAAGTAGATTATACAGGGGATGAATGGAAATTATTAGCTCAGGATATGGATGTATGGAGAGCTTATGTCCGCACGGCCATGAACCCATGGGTTCGATAAAGCCAGTTATTTATTAAAAGTGATGAAATGGCTTGTGGTAAGAAAAATGCTTTTGGCCGTTTGCTTTGACGATTGAAAGAAACGATAATAAATTTGCAGTTAGATTGATCGGTCCCGAGATTTGTAACCTGGAATTCCAGACACGTGTCCAACTGTAAATGCAACCTTTGTTTATACAAATATAATAATACAATTACGGTGAGTAAATGGGCACCAGATTTGTTTAGCGTCCACTTGTTTGTAAGCATGTTTTACTGATAAGTTGTCTACGCGATTACTAATAGGTATATTTCACATTGTAAATATGGTGATTTTAGGTTACTTTGTACTAAACTTCTCACTTCATTTAAGAATTTTTTTCGCGTTTTTTAAACAACATGTATATATATATATATATATATATATATATATAATTTCTGTCATGTGATTATTTACAATAAGTTATGTGTTTTTTTCCGTTTTATTATTTGAATTTATGTTGGTGCATGATGACATAGAATCCCTAACTTTTTTATGTACTTGTCTCTCCTGTGTATGTATTTTTTGTTAATTTTTCCACCATTTTGTTGTGGTGTTCTTCAGCTTTCCAAAGAGGTGAAAAGATGCGGTAACACAATGTCATATCTAAAATGTTTAATTCAGTCCACCGTTGTGGTCTCGGGGGTAGCGTGCTGCCTTGTCACGCAGCGGGCCCGGGTTCGATCCCCGGTCGGGACAGTTTTTCTGGGTGAGGTTTTTATCGGGGTTTTTCCTCCTCACCTGTAAGACAAATGTCAGGAAAACTTTAAGGCCCAAACGGTCCCCGAAATCATATGGCCATCGCAATCATCATCATTCATATTCATCTTAGGTTAAGCTTAGGATTAGGGACTCTCCTGGCGCACCACTATCATCATCATCACCCATCATATCATCGGGGCAACGTAACCCCGCCTTCCAGGTGCCCCAACCTCAGAAGTGGGTTACAAATACGCCATGCCAGGAGAGAAACCAGGAATGTCGAAAGACAAACCTGGGGCATTTGAAAAAAAAAATGTTTACTTCATAGAGGCTAAAATCTTATTTTCTTCTTCTTCTATTTAATGAAATTAGGCCTTTTGACCTGTTTTCACATCAAGTGGGATTTAATGAATCTTCCCATCTAGTAAATGGGCGTCCTCTATGTCCTATTGGTTTGTACTGAGGGATTCTATCTGTAGGCATTCATTTAGCATGTTGATACCAGTTGTTTCTCGTGTTGTCAATTATATTTATTAAATTACAAATATTTAAGTCTTTTCTGATATATTCATTTCTTTTCTGTCCGAAATTGTCACACCTGCTACTGAACGTAAGAACTTCATTTTTGCAGTTTCTATTTTTCTTCTGTCTGAACGGTTAAGAGTCCAGTTCTCACTTGCATATGTTAATATAGGCGTTGCCATAATTTTATAAAATTTTAATTGTGTACTCCTCAAAGTTTTATTTTTCAGTGTTTGTTTTATAGCGCCACACATTCAATAAAACTTATTTAATTTAATATTAATATCTTCCTTCTGGCAGTTTGACACGTTGCATCCTACATGATTGAAATTGTTCACCTGTTGTATTGTACTGTTATTAATACTGATTTTACACCTCGTGTGGTCTTTCCCGTTGAATGCCATTACTTTCGATTTACTTTCAGAGATTATCTATTGAATTTATTTGCTATTTCATTTAATTTATACGCTGCTATTTGTAAATTGCTTTCTGAAGAACTAAAATTGAAGCAATAAATGTAATTAATATGTGCCTTGTGAGACATGTGTTATGTAAGCAAAGAAGACGCTACAATTTGTTTTAAAGTGATTGTTGGTTAATTTATCAGTTCAGTGATCTGCGGACCAAGATGTTGACAATTGCATGACGTCAAGCGCATGAAGCAATGACTAGCATTGTCGCAGCGCCGTATGGTCAGTTAGTATCTGTGTTCCGTGCGTGTGTGCCAAACTTAATGTGTCTAAACTAAACAAATACATTCTAGTGCATATTTTCATTCATCAACATCTTTATTTTTATCTCCGTTAGTGTTTTTAATTTATAGTTTTAGCATTTAATTAGCTAATACCCGGTCTGCGCTCCTACACCTAAGTAAATCAAATGTCGGCTATTCTTTACAACCCGTGAAGCGACTTTTTAACTCCTTCATAAACTGCTGTCAAATTTTATTTTTAGGGTTCCATTTTTTCAAATTATTTCCCACCATTTACAATGATTTTTTAATATTTTTCTAACGATTGTTTGAATATATTTTTCTATCATATTTAACTACATACTGAGCTACAAGCCGGAGGGTCGAGGGTTCAAGTCCCGTTGGGGTCAGGATTTTTAAACTGACTCAAACCCTCTGGCGGCACTATGGCCCTGGGGTCGACTCAGCCTCTAACGGAAATGAGTACCAGATGCTTGTTCTGGGGGTAAAGGCGGCCGTCACGCAGGGTTGACAACCCGGCTGTCAAAAAGTGCCGATTGTCTAGAAAAAGTGGGAGCCTTTAACCTCCTACTACCCCAAGGGCCTCCGGGCCTGTTGTGGGATCACTTTACTTTTTTTACTTTACGTAGCATGAAGACGTGGCAGCCATATTTATTTTAACGAATATTCTATGCAACAACAATGACGTGTTCCAGTGCAGCCAACATAAGAGTATGTACTAATTAATTGTACACATGTACTTCAGAATTTCAGAACTTACTATTTATTTTGTGCGTTGCATTCTTTTATAGGTTGGAGTACTTAAATTGTGTTAGGTTAGCTTTTAGGTTCGTTAAATATCGTGTATATGTTGGCTGCATCCTGTGATTCCATAGTGTAAACCGCTTCGCGTTTGTTAGCGCATGCGCATTGTGTATGATCGGAACTTATATTTTTTTTCGCGTCACATGTTGTAAAGAATCCCGAAATGTGTTTTTATATTTACTTGAAAACATTTATATCGTAATTATTTTATATACTCATGATGATTACACGGCGTTGCCCGGGAATCTACTCATCCTGATCTTCTTGCAATAAATGAGCTGAAAGACAAAAATGGTTATTCTGTGTTATCCATGAAAAGTAGACATATGTTGTCATGGACTTTCTTGTACAAGTTTTTGAGATATTCAATTCTGTGTACATTGATTTGGTGTGTTTGTTATGTTTGTTTAGGCAGCATAAGCCATTTAAGCTTCCAAAAAGCGACTTTTTAGTGCACCGATGCACTTCTTTTTTAGCTGCGGCCCTGTAATACATAAGATAATATGTTATATACGTTAATTGTTCCAGAAAAATTCTATAAATGTTGGTGAAAAGCCCAATCCAATCGGCCAAGTAGTTTTACAGATTCATGTATAAGAACTGTATTGTAGAAACACAGCGAAATAAGTGTTAATGTTTTTGGAATGGGCTATAACACTGTTCAGTAATGTAGGCCTATTAAATTGTTGTGTATATAAATAGCTAAACAAAAGGGCGCTTTGTTATCAGTTCATCAAGTTACAAGTTGTAATACAATACGGTACTTTACATACCTTGTTAATTATACCGAAAATAGCAGAAAATAAATCTATAAATACAATTACTGTACGTCTATTAAATCTACAATTCACTCTCAAAAAACGTTAAACTGAAAATATATAAAACTGTTATTGAACCAGTTATATTATCCATCCATCCATAGTTATTCTGCCCGAGGGCAGGTCCTTCACTGCAACCATAGCATTTTCATGTTATTCGTGCAGCTTTACTAGGGAACTGTAGGTGTGGTAGCTTCCCGTTGCTTTCCACACCGATGAAGGATGATGATGGCCATATGATTTCGGGGACCGTTTGGGCCTTAAAGTTTTCCTTACATGTGTCTTACAGGTGAGGAAAACCCCCGATAAAAACCTCACCCAGAAAAACTGCCCCGACCGGGGATCGAACCCGGGCCCGCTGCGTGACAAGGCAGCACGCTACCTCGAGACCACAGCGGTGGACAAACTGAAAATATATAAAACAGTTATTCTACCAGTTATATTATATGGATGTGAAACATGGACTCTTACTTTAAGGGAGGGGAAAATATTACGAGTATTTGAGAATAAAGTTCTTAGGAAAATGTTTGGTCCAAAGAGAGATGAACAGGCAGGTGAATGGGAGAAAACTACATAACAGTGAGCTACATAATCTTTATACGAATCCAGATATAATAAGAACAGTTAAGTATCGTAGACGGCAATGGACAGGGCATGTGGTACGAATGTGGAATGAAAGAGGGACATTAAACTCCTTGGAGGAAAATCTGGGGGAAAACTCTTAGTAAGTAGACCAAGATTGAGGTGGGAGAATAATATTAACCATGATTTAAGGGAAGTAGATTATACAGGGTGTGATTTGAAAACATTAGTTCAGGATAGGGATGCATGGAGAGGTTATGTCCACGCGGCCATGAACCTACGGGTTTGATAGTGCTAGTGAGTTAGTTATAATTAACTAAAATATAAAAAAATGAGTTTTTATTAACGAACGTTTCAAGTTAGAACATGACCGCTGGGTTTGTTATAATAAAACTTAAATGGTTAAAACTTTTGTACAAGTTGTATACAATACTTTATTTACTTTGTCTGTGGTCCCGAGGGTTGCGGATTAAAACCCGGCCGAGGTCGAATGAAAAATCCAAAGAGCAAGTCCTCCGGGGGGCACTGTAAGCCGTGGGTCGCGAGTCTGATATTTTCAGGCTTTTAAAAGAACAAAAATACTTCTAAGCAGAATATTTTCTATTTATCTTGAATTATTTTAAATTATTAAAGAGGTTAAAGAGAAATAATACAAAATAATGCTCTTATAAAAAGGATTCTTGCAAATTCAGCTAAAAAATATATTAATGCGAAAATAGTAATTGAATGATGGCGAAGGTACCTATCAAGCCCTTCGTACTAAGTTTGTTATTAAAATTTAACGGTCTTCTTGATCATAGTCTCATTGGGTCGGTATGTTGACCGCATACCACTCATGACATCTGTAGAGAAATAACCGTAGCTAAATTAACTTGCTGTAGTAACTCCTAACAATAAAGAGGCAAGGACCTACATCGGACATTGTACATAGAAACTTTATTTGGAAAACAGGAATGGCATTTGTTAGGACTATTTAACGAATAAAATTAAGCTGTTTACTCACAAATCATTATTTAAATATAGTTATTTTAAAATATTTATATATTTAATGTAAACGGCGATGTTTGAAAACGAATAAAAATTGTGAGGTTATGTATATTCACTGCAACCTGATCATATTATTTATTGCCAAATTGGATCGCAATATTGTAAGAATGCACCCAAGTGGAGAAGTAATGAAACACATCAAACTGTACATTATAGGTTATTAATTTATTTTCTAGTAAACAACTCAGTAAAATCAAGGAATCTGTTCATTATTTGCTATACTCAATGTATTTGTTGGAGAAAAATAATGATCTGAGCTGTTCAGAATTAAAAGGAGAGCTGCTAAAGAGAAATCGATAAAGAGCGAGGTGAAACACGACTGTGATTGGTTGTAAATAAAAAATCATTGAAACGTGATTGGTCATTGACTACCATTTGGGGCGTGAGTTAAATAGCCTATATTGTTGATTGTGGTGAAAATTAGCAAATGATAAATCTATAAATATAATATTGTGCGTTAAATCAGTAATTTATATTTTTATGTATTTCAAAATTCCCGGAAATGTATTAGTGGCGTTAGTTAATAGAATTAGCAAATATTTACAACAGTGAAGAAAGTGTTAATGGGCTGTAACATCCACAGCTGTAAGCAGCTACACTGTTTGCAGAACGGTGCTTTTATTTGCAACCTGATCAAGTTACAACACGGCCGCGTGGATTGTTCCTCGAAGGAACAGTACAAGTTGTATACAATACTTTATCTACGTTGTTTATTACGCCGAAAATTATCAGAAATTTTCATTCCATTGATGCAGTTTAACCTCTCACCTTACAGGTACTTTTACATGTCACGATCTGTCGGAAGAGGGATTGTAACTATGTATCACACACATACTTTTTTGACCTCACAAGGACATGGAGGACCTCCCTGGATGAGTGATCAGCTCAATGTCGGGGCCTTCTCCCAGACAACACAAAATTAAGACGAAACACACCATACTAAACATGGCGAATATGTTAATGATGACTTAAATTTAACTCATGCCCCAAATGGGAGTCAATGACCAATCACATTTCAATGATTTTTTATTTACAACCAATCACAGTCGTGTTTCGCCTAGAATTTACCAACTAAAGTTTATCATAATAAAGAAAGCACCTCCTTTTTAACATTCTGAATAGATCATAGCATTATTTTGCAGTGACTGACTCTCCAAGAAATACAGCTACCAGATTGTATATATATTGCATGAATGTCAACACGTAGCGCATGCGGGAGTTAATATAAAACATTTGTAGCAATTGATTATACCACCAAAAAAAGAAACCGCTGTTTGCACTTTCTTAAATGTATTTTTTCCCAGGTAATAACATTCCAGAAAAATTTAATTGTCATAGGACATCAGAAATGAATTAATATACAGTTTGATGTGTTTAATTTTTTCTCCACTAGAGTGCATTCTTACAATATTGCGTTCCTTTGACAATAAATAATATGATCTAGTTGCAGTGACGAACAAAAGTAAATGCAGCGTACCAATCGTTTCTCATTTGTTTTCAAACATCGCCGTTTACATTAAATATATAAATATTTTAAAATAACTATATTTAAATAATGATTTGTGAGTAAACAGCTTAATTTTATTCGTTAAATAGTCCTAACAAAGTCACTCTTGATTTCCAAATTCTCTAGATAAATTCACTCCTCACTTCGTGAGTCATTTGGAAATCACTCGTGGCATTACTCATGATGATGATGGCCAGATGATGTTCGGGGACCGTTTGGGCCTTAAAGTTTCCTGACATTTGTCTTACACCTGAAGAAAAACTCCGAGCAAACCGTGAGCCAGGAAGCTTGTCCCGGTCGTATCAACGCGTTACCACAAATTATCATAAGTAATGTCACGAATGATTTCCAAATCATCGATAAATGTATCTACAATTTGGAAATCTAGAGTGGCATTTGTTAAGACTATTTAATGAATAAAATTAAGCTGTTTACTAAAAAAACTCATTATTTAAATATAGTTATTTTAAAATATTTATATATTTGACGTAAATGGCAATGTTTAAAAAAATCAGACATGTGTGGTTTCAGTTGTTTATTCACTGCAACTTGATCATATTATTTATTGTTAAATAGGATCGTAATATTGTAAGAATGCAGCCTAGTGGAGAAAAAATGAAACACATCAAACTGTATATTATAACCAACATTATAGGTTATTCATTATTTTTAGGAAACAAGTCGGTAAAAATCATTATTTAAAACACAATTATTGAACACACAAATATAAAATGTGTAGGTCGAAGGAATCTGTTCATTATTTGCTATATTCAATGTATTTGTTGGAGAGACAGTGACTGAAAATAATGCTCTGACCTGTTAAGGATATTAAAAATGAGGAGCTTTGTTTATCACAAGAACAGGAGGTGGTAAGGATAATTTGATAAATAGCGAGGTGAAACACGACTGTCATTGGTTGTAAAACAACATTCATTGAAACGTGATTGGTCACTGACTCACATGAGTTAAATAGAAAGAATATATAAATATAATTGTATTAAATATAATTGTATAACTCTACTTTCTGTATCACATTTTATGTACTTTTTCTTACTATTTATGTTTATTTTTATATTTGCACTTTATATGTTTATTTTATGCACTATTTACTTTTATCGCTAATGCTCTAGGGCCCTTTGATCACCCCATTAAAAAATGACTATAAAATGAATTATTTTAAACTCGATTTTATGTTAGAATTACGATCTCTATCGTAAAATGTTTTCAATAACAGTATATACTAATCCATTGGCTCTATCGAACCCGTAGGTTCATGGCCGCGCGGACATAAGCTCTCCGTACATCCCTATCCTGAGCTAATGTTTTCCAAATCATTCCCTGTATAAAATACTTGCTTCAAATAATGGTTAATGTTATTCTCTCACCTCATTCTTGGTCTAGGTCTATCAACTGGGCGTTTTCCCTCTGGTTTTCCTACAAGAAGTTTCCATGCAAGTCTTTCATTCCCCATACGTGCAACATGTCCTGCCCATCGCAGTCTACGAGACTTAACTGTTCTTATTATATCTGGCTTCCTATAAAGACCATGTAGTTCATTGTTATGTAGTCTTCCCCATTCACCTGTCTGTTCATCTCTCTTTGGTGCAAAAATTTTCCTAAGAACTTTATTCTCAAATACTTGTAATCTCCTTTCCTCCCTTAAAGTAAGAGTCCATGTTTCGCATCCATATAATATAACTGGTAGAATAATAGTTTTATGTACTTTCAGTTTAACGTTTTTTGAAAGGAGTTGGGACGTCAAGAGTCTCTGTAATACTTAATACGTTGGTAACACAAATTTAAACCATAATTTCGTTTGCAGCGTGGCTGGATTTGAATCCGCGACCCCCGGGAATGAACATAACCACTCTGTAGACGTCCTGAATACGGTACTTACTTTTGTAAACAATAGTTTGACATTGTTGAATGTGTTGCGATTGTTTCTAACTTCCGTGGTGAAAAGTGAAAAAGACAAGAGGAAGTTGATAATAACGTTAAACCTGGCTTGTCCTGGTTCCCAAGATCTAGGAGGATTATGGGGTATGTTGTTTGTATTGCAGAAGCATGCTGTTAGACACGCCCACAGAGGAACAACTGGCGCGCATGCGTGAAGAGCTTAAAGATGACGAATACCGCATGAAACAGGACGTGGAACACATGAGGCACTGGCTCACCAAACAGCCTCATCTGCCTCACCACATGGGTCAGTAAATAATTATTATAGTGTGCAGCCCACTACACCACTCCACACCTCCCACAAACACTAACAATTCTTTCCACATATACATAGTTGGCAGTGTCATCTACCTGGCAGCGGACGAAACGAGAATTATCTTCTTCTTCTTCTTCTTCACGGTTTAGGCTTATTTACTAGCCTGTTCCGACTCCAAATTGCTGCTCTTTCCATCTTTTCTTTGGTCTTCCCAAGCTTCTTCTTCCTCGTGGTGAATAGTTGTATGCTGCTTTTGGTATTCTATTCTCAGTCATCCTTGCCAAGTGTTCTTTTCAGTTTGTTCTGTATTTCTCTATTGTTGTCTTTAATTCCTCTATTTGTAGTTGTCTTATTTCTGTGTTGCGTTTTTTGTCTGTTCTTTGATATCCTGCTATTGGTCTGAGGAATCTCATATCAGCAGCTTGTGTCCTGGCAGATTGTTGTGTTGTCACTGTCCATGTTTCGGATCCATAAGTAATAATAGGCACTGCCATTGTCTTGTATAATTTCATTATATAGTCTTTCCTGACTTTATTTTTCAAAGTTCTTTTTAGTGTTCCTGTTATATAATTAAACTTATTTAGTTTGTTATTTATATCTGTTTCTGCTGTGTATGATATTTCGCAACCTGGGAAGTTATATCTTACCACTTGTTCTATTGGTTTATTTTCTAATATTATACCAATGGTCACCCCCTGGAAGAAATAAACGTGGCAGACCAAGATGGAAATGGAAAACCTACGTCAGAACTATAATGGATGATCGGAATTTGGAAGAGGGAGATTGGAATGATAGAGATAAATGGAAACTGAAGACGGCAAACCTATAAGTGGGGGAAAGCCGAAGAAGAAGATCTTTTTCCGAAAACGAGAATTATAAATTTCTATATGTGCAAAGAATTGTTAGTGTTTGTGCCAGGTGTGGAATGGTGTAGTGGGCTGCACACTAGTCTGGAGAACTAGAGGTCCACGGTTCGATTCCTGGTTCACACATTAATTTTTCTTTTCACAATACCATTATAATTATAATATGATCCATTATTGGAACTGTGTTAAAATAACAGTATTGGAAAATGTTAAGTAAATACAAATCCCAATTTGAAAAATCATCAACATCATCATCCTTAACGGATTAGATTTTTTTCTGTTGCAATCTCACATCTGTTCAGCCCCAGTGTTTTCTTGGTCTTCCTACCAATCTTCATCCTCCAGGATTATGCATCAGTGCCATCTTTGGTATCTTATCCTCTGTCATTCTTTGCAGATGTTCTATCCAATTGTTGCTGTGTTCTTCTGTTTGTTGAAGAAGTGGTTGTACTTGGAAGCTTCTTGTAGGAAAACCAGAGGAAAAACGCCCAGTTGGTAGACCAAGAATGAGGTGGGAGAATAACGTTAACTATGATTTGAGGGAAGTAGATTATACACGGGATGATTGGAATACATTGGCTCACGATAGGGATATATGGAGAGCATATGTCCGCGCGGCTATGAACCTACGGGTTCGATAGTGCCAGTGAGTTAGTTAGTTAGTGGGTGTACTTTTAGTTCCTCTCTAATATTCTCATTTCTAATATGTTCTTCTCTTGTACAACCTTTAACAACCCGTAGGAAGCTTATTTCCGCTGCCTGAATTTTACTTTTTTTCTTTTTCCTTCAGGATCCAGGCCTCACTTCCATACATCGCTACTGGTAGTGCCATCGTTGAGTAAAATCTTAGCTGCGTCTCCTTTCTTACTTTGTTCGTCTGATTGTTCCACAAATATGTTGACATTTCTGCATTTTCTTATTTATATCTTGTTCTTCTTCATAAGTTATATCGCAGCACAAATACTGGAAGTGTGAAAGCTGTTCCAACACTTTATCTTCTATTACTATTTTTGTTCTTACTGGGTACTTTCCATGGAACACCATTACTTTAGTTTTTAATGTTCAAATTATCATATTATATTTCTTACATAGAGAGGTAGATCATCGGTTGATTAATGTCTTTGACATCGTCCGATTCCTAATAGCCAATTTTGTCGGTCCATCCAGTCTCCAGGTTGTAGATGTTTCTCCTTCATGTATAAACATATTCCCTGACTCCAGGAGGTTTTAGGTCTTCCTCTGCTTCGTCTTACCTCAGGTTTCCATCCAAAACAGATTTTGGTAGTCGATCCTCTTCCATTCGCTGGACCCTGGATTCTACATCTTCAGCTTTCTTACATATATTATTTAATTTATAAAACGACTTGGATTACGGAAAAAGGACAAACGATTAGGCAGGAAAAATAGGTCATATATATCCACCTAGTTCATTGGATCACACGCATGTTTATAATTTTATGAATATATTAATAAATAAGTTGATTGAAGGTCCTTAGTCTACCAGCCGGCAGCTGGCCTCATATCCAGTTGAAAACACAGAGGTGGATGACCATTTAGCCATCCCATCCTATTAGTAGTAATAACAGTCCTGGTTACTCCACTAGGAAGCATAGGGCCTTGATAAAAGCTCTTCAACAAACTCTGTTGTGCCTTAATTTCATTCCAACTCATCCCTGTCTATTCAGCTTCAGCCCTGATGGTACCGTAAAATGGGGCAACTTTGACATATTTTTGAAGGTTTTTAAGGTCTAACTCGTATGATTTATGCCGAAAAAATTGAATGTATGATTTATTGTACCAATTGAACCTTAGACTACAAATCCCATTTGGTGCTGTTCTCCTCAAATAAAAACTTAGTAGGACAACAATGAGTTTTGTTTAGCTCTGTTTTGCCCATGTGCTGGGGCTACTTTGACATCACATTTGTTTTCACTATAATTCAAAGTAGACCCACTGTAGGTACTACTCTGACACCAATTTATCTTTTTATAAATATTTGTATTGTAAACAACCTCACTACAAATGTTCTTATAACTGTAATTTGACAAAATAAACTTAAACTTCTTTATCAATTCTGACGCGCAACAGAACACAAAAATTATATAATTATTGTAGTTAGACAATCAGGAATTAATTAGAAAACTTGAATTTTTGAAACAACAGTAGAAAAAATCACAGATTTTCACATCTCATCTTCACATAGTTCACATTCATATTGAGAATTGTTCGATCCTCTGTTACACGCACTACAGACCCAGAGCTTGCATCTTACACAACAAATCCAGTCCTTACCCCTGTAAAACCGAAAATCACAATTTTATCCTTGCTGGGAATTCATTGTTGTTGAAAGTGACACAGATGTGTCTCCAACAAATAACATCCTCTTTTAAAACAACTTAATTATTCGTGCGTCTTCAAGGAAATGTCTACACCATTGCATTGTTGTCAAAATAGCCTAAAACACACAAACAATTTAAAATGTCAAAGAAGCCCCAATTCTGTCAAAGTTGCCCCTCGAGTCAAAGTAACCCCATTTTACGGTATTACTCCATGTTGCTCTAGGTCTTCCTCTTGGCTTCCAATCAAATGCCATTTTTGTGATGTTATCTATCATTCTCTCTCCTTAACACATGACCAACCCATTTCCATTTTCTGAATTTAATTTCATTACAAATTTAATTTTGATTCGTTCTTCTTCAAAGTTCTTTATTTGTTATAATCTCTGGCCACCATATACGCAAGATATTTCTCAGGCAATGATTTACAAAATTTGCAATTTGTTTCCCCATCCTATTAGAAAAATAGAAAATGTAAGAGGTGAGATACAAAACATTTTCTCCAACTCAACCTTCTTGTTCTTCTTCCTTTCCAGGATTAGGTCAATGCGACCTGTTCCGGTCTCAAGTCCATTGTTTCCTTGGCCGTCGCAAAGATCTTTTTCCATGCGTTTGTAGGTGTTGATCTTTTTGGGTAATCTTGTATTGTCCATTCTGTCTAAATGTTCTTTCCATTGGTATTTGTGCTCTTTTAGTTTATCGAGTATTGAAAATATCTCCAGTTCATTTCTTATTGATTCATTGTGTAATCTATCCATGCGTCTACATCCTTTTACGGATCTTAAAAATGTCATTTCAGTGGCTTGAATGTGTGAGATATATTTTTTGTAAGTACCCAAGATTCAGATCCATATAAAAGAACAGGAACAGCCATAATTTTATAAAACCTGAGCTGAGTTTCTCTTCGAGTCTTTCGGAGGGTTCTTCTTATGGTGCCACACATCATTTGATATCGGTTTAATTTATTATGTATATCCCAATCATAGCTATGTTATATCTGAATCAAGTGTGCTATCTGTCCTATTATTTCATTATTGATTACTATTTTTGCTCTGACTGGCACTTTGCCCTGAAAAGCCATAATTTTAGTTTTTGAAGTTGAGACTTTGAGATTATAATAGAGTCCTAATTGATTCAACATGTAAATGGCTCTTTGTAAATCATCCTCTGACTTCTGTATAATTACCAGATCGTCTGCATACATTAAAATATTCATATACATTTCCTTATTAATTTGTATTCCTATTGGACTTGATTTTTTCCATTTTTGTATAACCGCGTCAAAATATATATTAAACAATGAAGGTGACAATGTACACCCTTGTCGAACTCCTTAATTTATTTAAATTTCTTCTCTGTAATAATTATCTAAATTAAGGATAATTTTCGTGCCGTTATAAAGACTTTTTATTCCTTCTATAACCAACTGAATGTATAAACTAAAAATTGTTTCAATGTATGTGTGATTCTGTTAAAAACATATAACTTATGTGTTACAGAGGATGATCGGTTGGCTCGGTTTGTGTACGGCTGCAAGTTGGACGTGTCGCGCGCCAAACGAGTGCTTGAGACTTACTACACGGTGCGCAGTACTGTACCGGAGCTGTTCTCCAACAGAGACCCACAGAGTGCAGACATGCAGCTCTGTTTCGCAGCTGTTGACTATGTGCCACTGCCTGTGCTGACACCTAGTGGCTACCGAGCCACACTACTGTGTCTGCGTGAATGTGATCCTGACAAGTTCAACGTACGAAGTATCACAACTCGCATACTCAACTCTCTGGACCTGCGTCTGCGCATGGAACCTCGCTGTCTCAACAACATCATGCTGGTCAGTTGGTCACCATTTTTGGTGAAATTAAATGTTTCCTGCCTCTCCTCATGTAAATCTTCTAAGTTGATCGCGATTTGGAGACCATAACGGTCTCATCTTCAGTACTTCTTTGGCGACTGATGTTATGTCGATCGAAAGAAACTCTTCTTCTTCCCTCTATTGGTGGACCTGATCCAGAGGTTCATCGATCCACCAACAGAGGGAAGAAGAAGAGTGTCTTCTGATTGACATAACATCAGTCGCCAAAGAAGTACTGAAGATGAGACAGTTCATCATCATCATCATCATGAACAAATTCGTTTTAGGCCATGTGGCCTGTACGGTAAACCTAGCGAAGATGGTCTTGATCTTTCCACCGATGTTTTGGTCTTCCTTGGTCCCTATGTCCAGTTGGGGTATATTGGAATGCCAATTTTGGAAGTCTATTTCTTGCCATTCTTCTCAGATGATTTTTCCATTCTTGTTGGTATCTTTGGATATCTTCATTTAAACTTGTTACTCCAAGTTTTCCTCTGATAGTAGTGTTCCTTTGGTGATCCAGTCTATTAAAGATGAGTCCGAAGCTTCTAGGTGTATTGATTTGATTTCAATTTCCTGATACATTCACACAGATGAGACAGTTACGGTCTCGAAATTGCAATCTACTTAGAAGATTTATATGAGGAGAGGTAAGAAACATTTAATGTCACCATAAATTAAACCTCTTAGTGATTAATTCCTGTAAAAGTTAAAAAATGGTGACAATTTTACTTTAATCTAAACAAAAAATATTTATTTATTTATAAACATCTTCCTGTGTTCAAAACTTTTTAAATTTATATCTTCTTTCTCCATTCTTCTCTATCTTCTCATTCCAATTCTTCCATACTAGCTCCCTTACATCATCCATCTATTTAAATCTAGGTCGACCTCTCTTTTCTTTCCCAGGTGAAATCCATTTCAAAGCTTTTCTAGGTACCGGTAATCTTTTCTCTGGCATTCTATGTACATGACCAGACCATTCTAACTGTCTGTATCTCACAAAATCTAATATTGAATTTTGGACTTTCATTTGTTGTCTGATGATTGTATTTCTGATTCAGAATGTGTAGTTGAGCAACCATTTCAGTAGACATAAGCTTTAAACTCTAATTTTTATTCAACTGCCAAGTTTCTGTATGTTAGCATGCTTCCAAATATGGATTTATAAATTTGTAATTTGGTAACTATTCTTATGTTCTTATTCCACAAAACTCCATTTAACATTGTTAAACATTCATAGTTTTTGGACCTCTACATAATAAGGCATGAACAACAACATAGAATTGAATTCAATATATATAGGAAGGATACTCATACAGACAATTATATAAAGTCTTCAGGTTTCAATCATATTGCACATAAACATGCAATTTTCAACGGTTTGAGATATATATATATATATATATATATATATACTAGAAGTCCCGGCCACGCGTTGCTGTGGCTAAGGTATACATTAAAAATTTGAATTAAGTTGCTGTTTTTCAGCCACATTACTTAAACTAATACTTACACACGAAATTAATAATATTGAAAATAAAATAAACACTGAACACACTTAAATTATTAAATAATCAATATTTGTAATTCAATTGAAATTCACGGTTGCAACAAAAAGCACAGCCATCTGGATCTCTCTTTGTTAAATAATAAACCAATTACCTTACCAAATTACCTTACACTGCCATCTGTTAGAATCGTATGGAACTCACAGATAATTATAACTCTTTGTTAAATAATAAACAAATAATTTGCAATAAAAAAAATAACGCGACTATAAATTTAGTTATAAACTACCCTAAGTCTCAAGTTGGATCAAACTGCACACAGTGTGCAAAATTTTATTAAAATCAGTTCAGTAGTTTAGCATTCCATTGCGGACAAACAACGTGACACGAGATTTTTATATATTAAGTTATATATCAAATTTGGGAAGTTTTAACATTATGAGGTTCAGTTGATAAGAATTAAATGAATTGTGATTTCTTCTTACCTCATACTTCTATGTTCCTTTAAACAGAGCATTGCAGTATCGGCGACCCATTGTCACCATCCTCAGCTGTTGTCATGACTTTGACACTTTTCAATTTATTTATTTATTTCTACAGCCTCCAAAAGGTCCAACTTCTTACCCTTATCACAAACATGTAAAATTTCAAAATTTGGATCAAAACAATTATTAAATTGGAATAGGTGGTTAGCACATTTTGAATATTCTAAATTTCTGTTATGTGCTCTCATGTGTTCCTTTATCCGAGAGATAAAAGGTCTACCAGTTTGTCCTATATAGACATTGTCACATGTGCCACACTTCAATTTATATACACCTGATAATTTTTCTTTTTTTATTATGGTTTAATCTTTCTTGCTCCATCTGGAGCACATGTCCTATCCATTCCAGTCTCTTTCTTCTAACCAACAACATCCTACAAGATTATAACAGTAACCACTAGGATCGCTGATTTACAACAGTGTTGCCATAACTTAACGAATACCTTAGTATGTTTTGTGTTATTCCAGATTGACTTGCAAGGGTTCACAATGGCACACTACTCCAAGCTGTCTCCCACACACGCTCTTTCTCGCAAGGCCCTACTGTGCATCCAGGATGCGTTCCCTCTGCGTCTCGCACAAGTTCACTTCATAAATGCACCAGCGTTCATTGGCAACATCATGAAGATGTTCAGACCCTTTCTCAAAGAAAAACTGTTCAACAAATTCCACTTCCACTGCTCTGGGTTTGAGTCCCTGCACCAACAAGTGCCACCAGAAGTGTTACCGCAGGAGTACGGAGGTCTCCTCGAGAGCACGAGGGTGCTGACTGACAGGTGGAATGCAGAACTGGTGCGCATGCGTGATTGGCTACTTACAGAGCAACGCATCAGCAAGTCTGATGAATCACGGCGGCCTTCAGGATCTTGTAATGTTACTGCATCTGCACTGATCAACGGAGATGAGGTGCACGGCACGTTCAGGAAGCTAAGCATAGACTAGACCCTTTTCCCCTCCTCAACATAAACTGATGTTCTGTTTCAGATCCACCTTTATGTTAAATATTATGCACCCAATTTAGTGAATTCCTCTTGAATTTTTCCTTTTTCTGAAATTTTGCTTCCTAAATAAGTGAGGAACACAATGCAATAAGGAAAGGATTCTTCATTACAGAACTACAGTCATGTTATTAGGAGAGCTTTTGGCTAAACTTTACAACAACTTGTGACACGACTTCATAAACTCCTGTCAAATTTTATTCTTGGGATCCATTTTTCAAATTATTTACAATGATTTTTACATGTTTTCTAATGATTATTTGAATTTCTTTTTTACGATTTTGAACCACATGAAGACATGGCAGCCATATTGATTTTAATAAATATTCTGTGTTCCAGTGCAGCCAACATAAAGTACTTAAGTGAGTTATTAATGGCATAGCCTACTGTTGAGATATAGCCTATGCTTTGGCAAGAATTAATATACCAAGTTCATTTTAGTTACCTTATTTGTCCAAAGATGTCATGAGTGGCAAGCGGTCAACACACCGACCCATTGAGGCATCTAACAGGCAACTAAGGTATTACTAGGACATATTGATATCGGCAAATTTTGCTTAGAGGCCTCTTTATTCAGGCTTAAGGATATTTTACGAGCCTGAAAATGTTTAGATTTTGTACCTACGGCTTAAAATCTCCCCCAGGGGACTTGCTCTTTGGATTTTTCCATCCTAAAAATCCATTGGCTGCTGCAAGGTTTGAACCCGCGACCCTCAGGACCAGAGGCAAGGAGCATAACCACTAGTCCACTGTGACCAAGTCTGTACTGATTAGTGAAGTGATGCCACTACAGGCCTCAGGAGGCCCTTGGGGTAGTAGGAGGTTTTCTGGACAATCGGCACTTGATGTCAGCCGGGTTATCAGCCCTGTGTGACAGCCGTCTTTACCCCCAGAACAAGCATCTGGTACTCATTTCCGTTAGAGGCTGAGTCGACCCCTGGGTATAGTGCCACCAGGAGGTTTGGGTCAGTATAAAAATCCTGACCCCACCGGGACTCGAACCCTCAACCATCCGGCTTGTAGCGCAGTGCCTTAACCACTATGCTATGGCACGCCCCCATGTACTAATTAACTTACACTAAATAAAGTCAGTGTGCATTCTTTCACAGGTTACAGTACTTAAATTCGCATTAGGTTAGCTTTTTAGGTTGGTTGGCAACACGAGTTCAAATATCATTTATTTATTAATTAAATAAAAATAAAACTTAGTTTTATTTGATTTTCATATTTATTAAGATATAATTCAGTGACAGCTGTTTCGGTACACTGTACCTTCTTCAGACATGTTAACAAATTATGAATTGTGTTATAGTACATATCAACTGATCTAAGCAACAATACAACAATAATTTATTTAAATTTTTTAATTTAACAAAGGTGATTCATTCAAATCAAGTTGAGAATTTAACAGTTTATTACTACTTTTCAATTTATTTATTTCTACAGCCTCCAAAAGGTCCAACTTCTTCCTTTATCACAAACATGTAAAATTTCAAAATTTGGATCAAAACAATGATTAAATTGGAAGGAATAGAACATTTAATTAAGAAAATTCATTACAAAAAAGCAATTAACAAAGTTTTCCTTTACCCAAAGAAAACATAAAGAAATATGTCATAATACCATACATAGGCCCACTTTCAAATAAAATATCTAAACACTTTAAAAAGTTGAACATTAATGTGGTATTTAAAACTAATAAAACTTTACAAAATATAATAAAAAACAATAAAACCAAAACAAAAAAAGAAAAATTATCAGGTGTATATAAATTGAAGTGTGGCACATGTGACAATGTTTATATAAGACAAACTGGTAGAACTTTTATCTCTCGGATAAAGGAACACATGAGAGCATATAACAGAAATTTAGAATATTCAAAATATGTTAACCACCTATTCCAATTTAATCATTGTTTCGATCCAAATTTTTAAATTTTACATGTTTGTGATAAGGGTAACAAGTTGGACCTTTTGGAGGCTGTAGAAATAAATAAATTGAAAAGTAGTAATAAACTGTTAAATTCTCAACTTGATTTGAATGAATCCCCTTTGTTAAATTAAAAAAATTAAATAAATTAATATTGTATTGTTGCTTAGATCAGTTGGAACACAATTCATAATTTGTTAACATGTCTGAAGAAGGTACAGTGTACCGCAACAGCTGTCACTGAATTATATCTTAATAAATATGAAAATCAAATAAAACTAAGTTTTATTTTTATTTAATTAATGAATATGGATTTTCATCAAGTAAACACCAACTCAATTGATTATCATTTATATGTTGGTTGCATCCCGTGTTTCCATAGTGTTGGTGCATGTACATGGTGTTCTTGTCACATGTTGTAAAGTGTTTCCAAAGCACAGACTAAAATCCACTGCATCCCAACACCTAGCTTGAAATTTCTCTCACAGAAACATTGTAATGTACCAAGGTCATGTCCAAAATATTATCTGCCTCCTTTTTAATTGCAAAACACAGAAATCGAAGCCAGAATACAGTAAGGACTCCCTGCTTGAGTACAAGTTGAATGAAGTGATGTGGGATATTGTCCAGATGACAGATAGTGTGGGTTATACAATCTATCAATTGAGGTCTTGTATTACTTCTCTACAGTGTAAATGAGAGATTTGTCTCTGGATTTGAAATCTGTTAATAACAGCACATATTTTTTTAACACGGCCTTGGTACATCATCAACACTTTTCTGGGAGAAATTTCAAGATAGATTTCGGATTGCAATGTTGTCAGTTCCATTGTTAGTTCCAAGAAACAACAAAATGCTATATTAAGTGACAATGCATGTACATTCCATAACAACTACTTTTCTATTATTATGAGTTATTAACTCAGAATAGTTAAAAGAAACCTCATCGTGTTTATTTCCCCTTCAAATATTAAATAAGTCATCCAATTATTACAGAGTTTGTTTTCTTTATAATTGTTGTGTTTATTTTTAAGAAAATGGATGATCAAATTTTAGAACGAGTAAACAAATTTAATTATTTGGGTTATAATTTAACATTTCAAGGTGAACCTGATATATCAAAGAAAATCACAAATTTTACAAAAACAACGGGGATAATTAACAGTATAATGAAACCATCTTTAGTACAGAAGAACACAAGATTACGGCTTTATAAGGTTCTCGCAAGACCAGTATCAAGATATGGTAGTGAAGCATGGACAATACGAAGAAGAGATGAAACCTGAATAACAGCAAATGAGATGTGATTTATGTGCCATACAGCAGGCTACACAAAGTGGGACCATAAAATAAATGAGGAAATTATGGAAGAGTTGGATGTAGAACCCATTCTTCACCATACACAAAACTACCAGAACAACTGGAAAGCCCATCTTCAATGAATGCCGTCTCATAGAATTCTAAAAACCATGCTTCGTTACTGCCCCCAAGGCAAAAGATCGCTGGGACGTCCAAAAAAGCGCTGGATGTAAAATTCCCCTTTGAGACCGTAACAGGCCACACGGCCTAATACTTGCATGGATGATGATGATGATGATTAAAAAATACAGGTACTAAGTTAGACCTAAAGTAATGTGTGAAGGTCTGCTACATGTCACCTGCACACCCTCATTCAACTTGGTTTTGGCTGAGAAAAAAAAAATCTTTCAACATGTGAAAGTCAGAGGAAAATATGAGCTGAGATCTAACTAACTGGCGCTATTGAACCAGTAGGTTAATGGCCATATATATACTTACTACTCACTGGCACTATCGAACCCATAGGTTCATAGCCACGCGGGCATAAGCTCACCATACATCCCTATCCTGAGCTAATGCTTTCTAATCATTCCCTGTATAATCTACTTCCCTCAAATCATAGTTAATGTTATTCTCCCACCTCATTCTTGGTCTACCAATGGGGCGTTTTCCCTCTGGCTTTCCTACAAGAAGCTTCCATGCACCTCTTATATATATGTTATATTGCAGATTTTTGCAGATATCACTATGAATAACAAAGTTTTCTTGGGTTTTCCGCGTCTTGGATTCAAGTTCGGCCCCTGGCCACTGACTCCGACGTTTCGGCATGATCCCACATGTCATTATCAAGGAATGATAAGTTCCAGTCACAGGTTTAGGTCTTATATAATAAAATACATAGAGTTTTCTCTGTGGTCCGTTTCCAAAGGATGGGTGTACGTCTTCGGAAACGGACCACAGCGAAAACTCTATGTATTTTATTATATAAGACCTAAACCTGTGACTCGAACTTATCATTCCTTGATAATGACATGTGGGATCATGCCGAAACGTCAGAATCAGTGGCCAGAGCCCGAACTTGAATCCAAGACGCGGAAAACTCAAGAAAACTTTCTTATTCATATATATACGTATATATATATATATATATATATATATATATAATTCTTCTGCACGCGTGTTTGTCACTGAACTCCTCCTAAACGACTGGAGCGATTTTGGTGAAAATTTTTGTGTGTGTTTGATTGGGTCCCTGGATGGTTTAGTTTCACAATTGAACCCTCTGAAACCGTTAGGTGTAGGAGTTCATCTGAAGTGTAAATTTAAAAATAACTCTACCGGTCATAATTTTCGATGTTTCACAACGAAACTCAGTATATCCTATTAAAATAAAACAAGGCAGGTAATATCCAAAAATGAGCAAAATCTGACAATTAGAAGTGGAGGTTTACTTGAAATCTGAAATTAAAAACTGCCTAGCAACTGCCATGTTTGAGCATATACCATAGAATTTAATTAACCTATTTCATTTATTTAGGCATAGCAATGCATGCCAGATATTAGCTACAATATATATATATATATATATATATATATTTGACAAAGTTTGATATCCTTTTTTCCCCTGTGCACCTTCCATTCTCAAGCCTCATTTGCTCATTGCTTCCATTATTTCATTGTTCTTATTGGTATTTTCTTCATATTTTTACTCAAAATTGTCATTTAATAAATGAGTTAAGTCTGCCATCATCTTACCTCATATTTTGTAGTTTGTTGTAAGACATGTTTCAAAGCATCTCTGCTCCATCATCAGTTGGTACAGATTTGACTTATTTATTAAATAGAACCTCATAATGTTACTTCCTGTTATATTATCATAAGTAATGCCACTCGATAAATTCACGACTCACGAAGTGAGGAGTGAATTATCTAGAGAATTTGGAAATCAAGAGTGGCATTTGTTAGGACTATTTAACGAATAAAATTAAGCTGTTTACTCACAAATCATTATTTAAATATAGTTATTTTAAAATATTTATATATTTAATGTAAATGACGATGTTTGAAAACAAATGAGAAACGATTGGCACACTTTATTTGCTTCTTTTGTTCATCACTGCAACCAGATCATAATATTTATGGCAATGTTGTAAGAATGCACTCTAGTGGAGAAATTTATAACCAACCTAATAGGTATTAATTAATTTCTGATGTCCTATGATGTAAATATGTCAATTATATTTGTCTGCAACGTCATTTCCTGGAAAATAATTTGTTTAAGAAAATGCAAACAGTGGTTTTTTTTTTTTTGCTGGTATAATCGTAGCGTAGTGGTTAAGACACTGAGCTACAAGCCAGAGGGTCGAGGGTTCAAGTCCCGTTGGGGTCAGGATTTTTAAACTGACCCAAACCTTCTGGCGGCACTATGGCCCTGGGGTCGACTCAGCCTCTAACTGAAATGAGTACCAGACGCTTGTTCTGGGGATAAAGGCGGCCGTCACGCAGGGCTGACAACCTGGCTGACATAAAGTGCGGATTGTCTAGAAAAAGTGGGAGCCTTAACCTCCTACTACCCCAAGGGCCTCCGGCCCTGTTGTGGGATCACTTTACACTTTATAATCAATTGCTACAAATGTTTTTATATTATCTATCCCATGCGCTATGTGTTGACATTCATGCACTATATACACAATCTGGTAGCCGTATTTCTTGGAGGGTCAGTCACTGCAAAATAATGCTATGACGTATTCAGAATGTTAAAAAGGAGGTGCTTTCTTTATTATGATAAACTTTAGTTGGTAAATTTTAGGCAAAACACGACTGTGATTGGTTGTAAATAAAAAATCATTGAAATGTGATTGGTCATTGACTCCCGTTTGGGGCACGAGTTAAATAGTAAGAATAAAAAAGGCAAAGCAATGTTCATGAAACGGATCCTGAGAACAGGAAAAACAGCGCCATCTCGTTTTGCTTACGAACTCATGAGAGAGACCTACTTCATAGAGGACATAAGAACCCAATTCTATCTACAATCCACAGAACCATACCAGAAATTAATAAGCATCAGAAATAGGAAGAAGAAGGAAATAGACGTGGATTTCTACACCACAACTGCCATGCTGGACCAGAGAGTGCAACCCCCAGAGACACGTCACAACACGACTCGCAGTGCATGGATTTCATAACAAGGTGTGTATAAACAAGAAGTTCCACGAGCCGACCGAAGAATGCAAGTGCGTGTTATGTGGACAAAGATGTAGCAAATACCACATCATAACATGTGCGAAAAGAACAAAAACTATCACAGACTACAGTAAAGACTAAACCACCACTAATGCTCAACCTGAGTGCACCTTTCTTATTATTATTAATAGTCTGAAATATGTGATAAGTAAGAAACTCAAACTGCATGGCGCGACAGGCCTACAAGATCCAGAACTAAAAGTGTGTTCCTGATCTTTAAAGGAAGAATATCCACCACCTGACTCTTTGCAGCTGGGAAATAAAGGTGTTAAGGGATTTAAATCCTGGCGGGCGAGTCGTAGTAACAGGCACTTTGAACATTAAACTTACCAATTAGACTCTACTTGTTAATTTATTTAGGCCCTCAACACTTTCAAACTGTTATATGCAATTTTAATTGCACCAGCAGTAAATTCAACTGGAAGGCACAACTGAAGATAACCAGTGAAAAAAAGGACTAGTTTTTTTCATATACAACATCTGAATGTATATACAAAATACTATATAAATATGGCTATACGTTTGATCAAGTTGTGTGTGAAAATATTACCATTACAGGAAATATGAAATTACCATTGGAAAGACAATTATTCAAATTACAACAATGGAATAAAACAAAACAGTGTAGAACTTACGTCATTAGTCAAAATGGCGTTGAATATGCAACAGCAAATTACAATTGCTGCATGGGCAATAACGTATGCTAATGATCGTGACACTGCAAGACGTGAGTTTAATGTAGCATTGCAGCCCTCGACTGTGGGGAAGTGGAGAAAACGACTGCTGGAAACGGGAAGGATGCATAAAATCAAACCTCCTGGAAGGCCTCGCATTAGCACGGATGCAGAAACAACGAAGAGGATTGTGGAGGTGTTTGACGCTAGCCCACAAAAATCAACCCGCCAAGCTGCACGTGAGCAGTGATTTGTTTTGTTTTGTTCTATTGTTGTAATTTGAAGGATTCCCTTTCCAATGATAACATCATATTTCCTTTAATAATAATATTTTCGTCACAAAATGCGATCAAACGTATAGCCATATTTCTGAATCACTCTGTAGAATAGAAGACTGACAAAAAAAAAGAGAATGAATGGGCAAAAGCAGAAAAGGAAGAGCAGATGGAAACTGGATAAATATAGCAAGTACACGCATGGAAAGAGATGCAATGGAAGGGATATAACAGAGTAACAAGATCAAATACAGTGGGTCACTCTTATGGTACATTTTTAACTTCGTTTCAAAAATCTACAGAATTATAGAAAGTCCTTACTTACTTACTCACTGGCACTATCGAACCCATAGGTTCATGGCCGCACAGACATAAGCTCTCCATACATACCTATCCTCAGCTAATGCTTTCAAATCATTCTCTGTATAATCTACTTCCCTCAAATCATAGTTAATGTTGTTCTCCCACATCATTCTTGGTCTACCAACTAGGCGTTTTCCCTCTGGCTTTCCTACAAGAAGCTTCCATGCATGTCTTTCATTCCCCATAGGTGCAACATGTCCTGCCCCACGCAGTCTATGAGACTTAACTGTTCTTATTATATCTGGCTTCCTATAAAGACCATGTAGTTCATTGTTATGTAGTTTTCTCCGTTCACCTGTCTGTTCATCTCTCTTTGGTCCAAAAATTTTCCTAAGAACTTTATTCTCAAAAAATTATAGAAAGTCCTAAATGAATAAATAAAATAATAATAATAATTAACAATACAAATAATAATATATTAGTATAGTATTTAAGAATAAAGTTCTTAGCAAAATTTTTGGACCAAAGAGAGATGAACAGACAGGTGAATGGAGAAAATTGAGAAACAGTGAGCTACATTACCTTTATCAGAAATCAGATATGATAAGAACAGTTATGCCCTTAGACTGTGATAGGCACGACATATGACATGAATGCTGAATGAAAAAGGGGGGATTGAAAACAACTTCTTGTACGAAAACCAGAGGAGAAGTTCCCAGTTGGTAGACCAAGAATCAGGTGGAAGAAGAACATTATTAATCATGATTTGAGGGAAGATGTACAGAAGACAATTAGAAAACATTAGTTCGGGATAGGTATGTATGGAGAGCTTATGTCCGTGCAGCCATGAACCTACAAGTTCAATTATACTAGTGCATTACTTATTATTATTATTATTATTATTATTATTATTATTATTATCATTATCATCATTATCATTATCATTATTATTATTATTCTTATGTTCAAAATGAGAAAAAATAAGAAATACTGTCAAACTATAAAAAATTAATATCAGATATTCAATACTAGATTATATAAGATATAAGCAAGACCAAGAAAGTGCTGGGCTGAAAAGATATGAGATTGGAACAGGCCAAGGCCTAATCCATGAAGGATGATGATGATAAGCAATTAATTTATGGGCATGTAGGACGAATGCAAGAAGAAAGGTACCCAGAAAATCATTGGAATGGTGTCCACCTGGAAAAAGAAGAAAAGGAAGACCTCGAAACTCATGCATGCAAGAAATAAAAACCGGAATGAGAACAAGAGGACAGGAGGAAATCTGAGTGGATGGATAGAGACAAGTGGAGAAGGAAAATAAAACTTTAGGCACAAAATGATGTTAAACATTGAAAATCGGTATATAAATAAAATTATTGTTATTATTATTATTATTGTTATTATTATTATTATTATTATTATTATTATTATTATTATTATTATTATTATTATTATTATTATTATTATTATTATTATTATTATTATTATTATTATTATTATGCTCTCATAGAGCTATTTAGTTTTCGCTTGTATTTACTATTGCCATCTAGTGGTAAATAGTAAATGTTGAGTAGTCTGCCATCTGGTAACGAACAGAGAAAGTGAAAAGAATCTTGGCAATAGGCCTGCCATCTGTCAGGAGAATGTTTATAATGCACAAAGGAAAGAACCACTCCCCCTTTTTATAAAACTTCTTATGACTGAAATGTGATACGTGCCGGCATCATGTCGAAAAGATTCCAACAGCTGCAGAAAATAAGATCTTGGAGTGTTGAGGATGTTCAGATGCAGTTGAAACAAGTGAGTACAACTTTGTGTCACGTGTTCCCACAGGCACCTGTCATGTCTGACCTTCAGTAGTTCACAGGTTGGAGTCGTCGCAAAAAAATCGCACATTGACCCTCGTAATTAATTGCACAAATAATTTTTCAGCACATATAATTCGGAAAATCAATAAATAATTAGAATATCATAGTTTTAATGCAAGCTTCACATAGGCCTATGGACTTATTCCATATTTATGATTTAAATCACATACCAATTCATTATTATATTATTACGGCCTTTAATATAACAATGTATTAGTTATAACAATGAGTTTACTCTGTTCTTTATATTTTATGTCTTTAAAAATTTGGTATACAAATTGTTCGTTTTATAATATAAATTTGTTTAAATGTTTAGAATATTTTGTGTACTAGAATTATTAATATCTCTCCACATAAAATGTCTGACTTTTTTTTCGTATTTTTAATTGATTTACTATGCATTGAATGTTGTCAAACTTACAGTTCGGGCTAAATGAATCAAGCGAAGGCGTGCGCAGACGTGAAATAGATGGTGATTCCCTTTTGGTGAGTGAATCGTGGAAGAAATAATGGATAATAACAAAACACTTGAAAATGCTGTGTGTTTAATTAAATTCTTTGTTCTATTTTATTTTAGGCACTAACAGAAGGAAAATTAGCTTTGTGGAGAGAAGTTAGTTTATCAGAAAAGAAGTAAGTAGTGAACATATAGCGTTATTTTTCATCTTTCTGTATAGTGACAGATTGGCCGAGCGGTCTAAGGCGCCAGACTTAAGTTCTGGTTCCCGAAAGGGAGCGTGGGTTCGAACCCCACATCTGTCAAACTTTTTTTTTTATTTGTTTCAAACAATCTTGCTTTATATTTTTTATAATTTTTAAATTATATTTGTTCAGATTTTAAATTATGTTGATATTAATTACTTTATATTTATGTATATAATATATTACGAAAATATATGGTCGCCATTGTTAACGTGCATTGAAGAACAAGCTACGGCATTACACATTTTCTCCCATTGAATGTAAATGGTAATGAATGCGGTTCTTGTGCTATTATTTTTGTACACAATAACGACGCATTCTAGTTGTTAAGGGTATATTGCACAAAAATACGCTTAGCATATTGTTGAGGTTATGGATTTAGGCGTAATGTTTCGACGATGTTATCAATCCGTAAAGTAATTGTGTGAATTAATATTTACGTAGACAACTATTTTTCATAGCAAGCACAGTTTTAATAGCAGAATTATAAACAAATAAAGTAAATATATGATTTGTTTGTAGTCAAGTTTAGAATACCTCGACCAAATGATTTTTCATACTACATTCAGGAAACTCTAAATTCTTGTTATTACGGTTGCTCAACGTACTTTTTCCGTCTTCGTTAACGTTTAATACTGTTTTAAATGTTTTGTAACAATATTAACACAATTATTAAATATTTATCTACGTATGCAAACTGTCGCATATATCTCAAATTATTTTTGAACGCTTAAAGAAACTTCGGAAAAACTGCACTTAAACTAGCGTGAAATATTTTCAAAGTCCTATAGAACAACAGTGCACATGCGCCAGAGTTTATAGAGCCAGCGATAACCCACAATCGAACCATATATTGATTATCATCCTCGATTACCATCCGTTGCTATGAAATTTAAATGACTAATATTTCTAATAAATCCCCAAATCTATGTTTAAAAAAATATTAATTATATTATAATTGCCAAACGTTTATTAAAAATGGGTGTACACTTACTTATCACTCCCTAACGCCGATCCAACCAGCGATAGAAATATCATAGACTAAGTAATATACTCTGTAGAGAAAATAGCAGTTAGCATCACAATATTGTCTAACAGTGTCATAATATTGTGATTTGCATATTTAAATAAATACTTCAAAATTGTCTAATAATGTTATAAAAATTGTTTGAAAAAGTTTAAAATATTAAATAATGTTAGTAAATACAGAAGAAGAGCTATAGTTTACAACAATATAACTGAAAAATCAAGCGCTAGTAGAAGTGCAGTTGAGCCGAAACTTCTGCTAGATGATATGTGTGAGATGTTTGAGATGCCTGCTGTATCTGTGTAATCGGAATGACCAACATTTGAAAATATATTTTAAGAAATGGATGTTCACTCACTCATTTTGTTAGGTTCTGATGGGACAAGTTAGTGTACATCAGATTAGTTTACACTTCATTAAATAATATGCATATAATTTATTTTGTTAGGTTAGGAAGGGGGAGTTGGTGTACATCCATTTCTTATAAACATTTGGGAATTAATTGCAAAATTTGGTCATACCAATTTCACACATAGTCTGCCATCTAGTGGAAGTTTCTATAATCGTTTGCACATGTGCACAATGATTCTATAGAACTTTAAAAAAATTCATAGAATGAGGTAATGTAAAGTTTTTTCAAGGTTTCATTATCATACATCGGCTGCGGTGGACTAGTGGTTATGCTCCTTCAAAGCGAAGAGGCAGGCAAACCATACTAAACGGAAATTTCTGTGGTGGCCGGTCGTCTAGCGCTGGACATTTAAACACAGAGATCTCCGTGGCCCGTCACCAATGTGTTAAGAACCTCATAATGTTATTTCCCATATTTAACTGTGAATGCACAACTGAAATAAGTATTGTAAAAATAAATTATTCAAAAGGACTTGTTTGATTGCAGGCAACTGCTGAAACTAATAGAGGACCTGCAGGCATTTCCTGAGAATTATCTCGAGTAAGTAAACACACAGTAGACATTAAACAGATAGATGGCATCTAGCAAGTTGATGCAGCACCTTTATGAATCTTAATTCCATTTTAGTTCTCACTTTATTCAAAGCTTAAGTGCAAACAATTTTATTGAAATACCAAAAAATATAAACTTACGTTGGTAATGTGAAATTATTCATGATGTGTTCCGTTGAGGTATTATTCAAAATTAAAGTATAATCTTATGGAATATTTACCTGAAAGGTCCGTCTTCTCAACTTTGTTGAATCCATAATCTTATACTTTAATATAAAAGTAATATTTATGTCATAAAATAAAATAAGTTAAAATATACCTTCTTAGGTAAGATCCGTCGTCCTCAACTCATAAAATATGTATTCTTTATGCCTGTAGGCCTTTCAGAACATCCGTTCCATTTTCAGCAGGTCCCTTTTCGCTACAACGTCCAGTATGATGGTTGATGATGGTGTTGTCGTGACTGAAGCTTCTTCCTGACGATATCGTACAGTGGGTTATACAGGAAACCAACAACTAATATGCTTGCAATTAACAACAAATCAAGACATCCGTACCAATAAAAAATCAGTGTATTCAAGAACCTAATTAATAGAATGCTAAAACTGCCATTAAACTAAATTAGTTACAATAAGTAATTACGGCACATCAAAATAATGGCTAGAAACAATGGATACAACAGCAAAATTATAGATAAACTTGTAAGAAAACAAAAGAGGAATAACCGATATAAATAAAACAACGAAACTGGAAAGAGAAACATATATTAATAATACATGGACTACACAAACCTACACAAGAAGCCACGATAACCTACACAAGAAGCCACGAAACCATAAAATTGGCAAAAACATTGAGAAAAATAAATAAAAATTTAAACATAGCCTACAAAACTAATAACAAACTAAATAATGTAATAAGTAACAAAATAGAAAAACATAATAAATTTAATGGCAAGGGTGCATATAAATTAACATGCAAAGACTGTGACAAGTTCTATATAGGTAGAACCAAAAGAAGCTTCAACGTAAGGTTTAAAGAACATCGTAACGATTACGTACACGCATATGGAAAGTCTAATTACGCTAAGCACATAATAAACACCGGTCATAGAATGAACTCAATAGAAGACACCCTTACAATAGCACACAAAGAGAGAAATCCAACAAAAATCAACACATTCGAAGACCTGAAATTATCAAGGAAATAGACAACAAGCTTTTAATAAATGAAAGCTCTCCCAGACTAAACAACCCACTGTACAATATCGTCAGGAAGAAGCTTTAGTCACGACAACACCACATTAGGACCAGCAGCATCAACCATCATACTGAATGTGTAGCAAAGAGGGACCTTCTGAAGATGGAACGGATGTTCTGAAAGGCCTACAGGCATAAAGAATACTTTATTTTACATAAAGAATATTTTATTTTATGACTCTCCACCTCAACGGTTTAACAATGAATTTTATTAGTATTGAATATTTATGTGACATTACAGACCTCCTGCTCTACCTGCACCACCCAGATCTACTGCCTGTTTCTAGAAGCAGTTCTGGTAAAACTTCACCTGACAGTGATGCTGATTCTTGGCCGACGGACTTCAGCGATGACAAGGTAAAGATTCACACGTCACCTCCTTTAAAACTAGTCCATCCATCTGCGGTGTGTTGTTCCTATATCTCTGCATCAGTTGGATTATCTTTTTCTTTTTCTTCTTCTTCCTTCCAAGTATTAGGCCAAGGCCTGTTACAATTCTATAGAAAATTTTCCCTCTAGCGTTTCATTGGACGGCCCAGAGATCCTCCCGGGAAATTCTCATATAAGACTTGAAAGCATAATAATAGTCCCTTCGATTGGTTGCTGGCCAAAGGAAGGCAAGACCAGTGATGGGGCTGCCATCTTATAGCCTCTGGTCAGGCTTCTCTGGAGAAGAAAAGAAAATAAAGGAAAGAAGAAATGGAAGAAAGGAAAGACTCCCTAGCCCTCGGATGCCCTAATAGCGTCGGGGTCGAAAAAACAAGAGTTAACCAAGAGAGATTAGATAGTAAAGTTAAAAGAGTCTGGTATAAGTAAGTGGAAGAGATACCAGATCGGTTAAAGATAAAAGTAAGGAGGAAAACACAAGTAAGTGGAAGCAATGTTTTGCTCAGCTTGGGCACCTTGTGGTCACCATCCACATATCCCCTAGATGGGGACCCGTGAGGGTCAGTTGGATTATATACTAAATATATAATAATATACTCCACTGGGATCTTAGGTAGCATGCTGTCTAGTCACACAGTGGGCCTGGGTTCGATTCCCAGTCAGGACAAGCTTCCTGGGTGACATTTTTTCGGGGGGTTTTCCTCACCTGTAAGACATGTGTCAGAAAGCTTAGAGGCCCAAAATGTCCCCGAAAATCATCTGGCCATCAACATCATTATCATCACCGATGTGGAAAGCAACAGGAAGCTACCACACCTATAATTCCCTAGTAAAGCTGCAAAACATAGCACGAAAATGCCATGATTGCAGTGAAAGACCTGCTTTAGGGCAGAACACTGTAAATAAATATATAATAATAATAATCCATCCATAGTAATTCTGCCCAAAGGCAGGTCCTTCACTGCAATCATAGCATTTTCATGCTATGGTTGCAGCTTTACTAGGGAATTGTGTAGGTGTGGTAGCTTCCCGTTGCTTTCCACACCGGTGAAGGATGATGATGATGATGATGATGATAATGATAAGGGTGATGATGATGGCCATATGATTTCGGGGACCGTTTGGGCCTTAAAGTTTTCCTGACATTTGTCTTACAGGTGAGGAAAAACCTGATAAAAACCTCACCCAGAAAAACTGCCTCGACCGGGGATCGAACCCGGGCCCACTGCGTGACAAGGCAGCACGCTACCTCGAGACCACAGCAATAAATTGATGGTGCTACTTTTACCCGCCATGTGACTGAATTGTGTACAGTAGAAACATCATATTTTACAGGAAATAAGACTGAACACAAGGTAAGATGGTACCAATAATTAGGAACTTCCTCCATTTCTTATTTATTTATGACAAACAGTATATATGCACCTACCTGATAAGACGTTTACACTTTTTCCATGATGTTCATAGATATCCATTATTTACAATTTCATTACAAGCAGAATTTAAGCTCCATGCTGACTCACCTGTAAATTCTGCTGTTATTTTCACCACATCCTTAATTGTTAATGTGGGATATTTTTCCCTGAACTGTTTGAAAACGTTTAAAATAATTTGTTTCCCTTCGCTTTTGAAATTGTTTCCTGTGCAATGTTTTAAGAAACTGTACAGAAGTGAGCTTTTAAAACAACTCATGTTCCGATGTATTCTGCATTGCACTTACTCAATAGCATTCAGCGATCGGGAATTAACAAAGTATAAGAGATATATAAAACTATTATTCTACCAGTTATATTATATGGATGTGAAACATGGACTCTTACTTTAAGGGAGGAAAGGAGATTACAGGTATTTGAGAATAAAGTTCTTAGGAAAATTTTTGGACCAAAGAGAGATGAACAGACAGGTGAATGGAGAAGACTGCATAAGTCAATTACATGTCTTTATAGGAAGCCAGATGTAATGAGAACAGTTAAGTCTCGTAGACTGCGATGGGCAGGACATGTGGCACGAATGGGGAATGAAAGACTTGCATGGAAGCTTCTTGTAGGAAAACCAGAGGGAAAATGGCCAGTTGGTAGACCAAGAATCAGGTGAGAGAATAACGTTAACTATGATTTGAGGGAACTAGATTATACAGGGAATGATTGGAAAATATTGGCTCTGGATGATCGAAGTCTTCAAGGTCCGACATCTTGGATAAGTTTCAAACTACATCGGTTCCCTTCGGGATTTTCACGTAAGTTTATATCTTGAGCTACGATCTTAAGGTACCTTGTCAGGTAGCTTACAATTATTACCGCGTAAATAGATTTCTGAGTAAGAAAAATGTGTTTGGATAAAACTTTATCAGCAGAGAACGCCTTTTACTGTCTAATGCGTTCAAACATTCGACCCTATGAGGTGTAAGTTATTTTAAAACAATGCTTCCATATTGGATATATGCTAGACATGATGATGTTGTAACATTACAGGAAGTGGAATACAGGAATTCTGTCGCCATGTTTCCTCCAGAAAAACCACTGGCACCAGTACGACCACCACCACTTGCTCCAAAACCAGAAAATCTGCCCAAACCACCACTTCCGCCCGAGAACAGCTCATTTGGTCACGTGAGGAACATTGTGAGCGGACTGACACTGCCCGACCATCATGACATGGTGGGTAACACAACTTTATTTACACAACAACTTTTTTCATTCTGAGTATATTTAATTAAACCCCAGTCTGAGTGCATATTTTTCTCTTCAAATATATTTAATGTATTCAATTAGACAGGGTTTTTTAAATATAAAATTGTTATGGTAATTTTTCTTAATATTTAAAGAACGTGACACTTTGAGGTTTATTTTAATTAATATGTACTAGGGCAAGGCATTTAAAGATCTATAAATTGGTAAAAAATGCTTTTATGACCTACAAAATTAAAAAATGACGAATAAAAAGTTAAGAATTTCCAATAAAAATACTATTTATTAGATTAAGTACTCACTTGATTACTGAAGTACATAAAATTTAACTGACATCAGAATATTAAAAGAAAAGTATTTAAAACACACACATGTTACAGCACCTTTTATTGCAGAAAATCCATTTCAATTACACACTGCACTTTTACAGCAATTTTGAATTGCAGTTAACAATCAGAATAAGGGTAGAAGCTAGCATAAGCTCTAAGAAATTGAATAAAATTCCTAGAAGTGGGCAAGTTCATTATGCACATACCTTGAAAAATAGGGGTAGTAGATAGCAAAACAACTACTTAATTCCAAGAAATTGTATTGACAAGGAAAAATACTGAATTATAATAAAAATCTTAAACCAAATACAAATAATGTCACAGCCTTCCAGAAAAGTATAAAATGCTCAAAATTACCTAAAAATTGCCAAAAAATGACCTATTCCTAAAAAAGTTAATAAAATGCAAAAAAAATGCCCTAATGAATTGCTTTTATTTAATCCGTTTTTTAATGCTGTACATTTTCATATATGCAAGCAATGTTTCAACCTTCATAAGAAAAAGATGCAAAATCATTAATTGCCTTGCCCTAATAAGTATATAAGAATTAAATGAATCGTGATTTCTTCTTACCTCATACTTCTGTGTTTTTTTTAAACACAGCACTGCAGTATCAGCGACCATCTTCACCATCCTCAGCTGTATTCACGACTGTCAATTTTTTTCTTTTGCCAGCAATTATCCAACTGCCATCTGGTGTTCTTTTGAAGAAATTATTTTTCTAAAGTGCCATCTGGTGTTCTTTTGAAGGAATCATTTTCTAAACTGCCATCTGTTGTATTTTTTAAGAACTTTGTAATCAAGCCCAAGATTCCAGATGAACTGAGCTTGGTTACAAAGTTCTTCAAAAATACAACAGATGGCAGTTTAGAAAATGATTCCTTCAAAAAAACACCAGATGGCAGTTTGGATAATTACCGGCTAAAGAAAAAATTGGCAGTTGTGAAACCACCTGAGGATGGTGACAATGGTCGCTGATACTGCGGGGCTGTGTTTAAAAAAACATACAAGTACGAGGTAAGAAGAATTCATGATTCATTTAATTGTTATTATTGTAACAAGTTCACTTTGTTATGTTGGCAGTATGAAGAGGAGGATTACGAAAGTCTGGATCCAGATGCCGTAGTGATCAGGAAAGAGGTGATGGCAGCACTGGGCATGCAGCCGCATGAAGACACGTACGAGGAGTACGAATCTATAAAAGAACAAGTAAGTCTCTCCCAATAATATACTGCTCACCTCTGGATCCATGATCCATCGGTTGAAACTCCTGGCTCTTCTCAGGGCATGAAGGAAGTAGACCCTTAGGTTTGATGAAAAGTAACAGTGAGGAAATTTATAATTTATAAATCGAGTCACAGACATCTTTTTTACCTCTCACCTCATAAACACAGGACCAATTACAAGGGCCACCAACCCTAATCTCAGCCAAAACTCTAAGGATGCCGTGCAAATACATTAGTCTCTATTCAAATTACTTCCAATCACTGGTGACCTGACTTTCCGTGAGCAAGTGCAAAGATCGAATTAGTGACCCACTAACTGGTCATGCATGAAAGTCATCGTTTTCGTAATATTGGCAAGAAATTACTCAGAATTCTCAGCGATAAAACCACTTCCGTTATTTTCGTCTGCTAGAGGAATGTATTTACGCTTGTGTCCCGCAAATAATACCGTATACGATGTCTGCATTGTGCAATATTACGCCGATTCTCCTGTTCTTCCAGTTGAACTCTATCAAATTCCTCTTCTCCGCATATACCGAAAACATAATCGAAGTCTTCAAATCCGACATCTTGGATAAAGCAGCAAGGTACGCTGCAAGGTTTCAAACTACATCGGTTCCCATCGGGTTGCTCACGATTCATTTCTCTGCTAAGTCACCTCGTCAGGTAGCAATTATTATCGCATGAACAGATTTTTGAGTACGCAAAAACATATTTGGATGCAACTTTCTCAGCAGAGAACGGGCAGAGAACGACTAATGCATTCATAGATTTGAGCTAAAAGTCACTTTGCCTGATGCCCTTTGTGAGGGATATTTCTTACAAGGTTACAAGGGCCACCAACCCTAAACTCAGCCAAAACTCTAACTGTTGAACTTCTGCCATCACCATCAACTTTCAAACTGTCACCTGGTGTCAATTTTATGTACTTGGAGATTCAGTTATGCTCACTGGGACCTTCAAAATTCGTGGACCTATATTTGTTCTTCTGATTGTATATCTCGTATAAGACTTGTAAAATATGACGAAGTAAAATCTGTCTCCAGAATAAAATTTTAGAGAGATCTAATCAATTTAAATATCTTGGATATTTAAGTAAAGTTTTCAGTATTTATTTTCTATTTAACGTTATTTCGTTACATTTTGTGTCTTTCTTATTTTCACTCAATTTCTCTAAGATTCTGATTAGAATCCATGGAACTGTGGTGGAATGTGCAATAATTGTTTTTGTGCACTGCTACTCATGACTTGACAAACTGCTTCTGCCATTTTGTTACACACAGATCACTATTTGCTTGAAAACCAACTTTTAAAAATATATAAAACAGGTCTGGAAGAGAGTAGGGATAGCTTTACGTGCACCAAGCTGTGATATTCTCTGGATAGATCACTAATTTACTTTCAAATTCTTTGTCCACTGCTGTGGTTTCGAGGTAGCGTGCTGCCTTGTCACACAGCAGGCCCGGGTTCGATCCCCGGTCAGGACAGGCTCCTGGGTGAGGTTTTTTTTTGGGGTTTTTACTCACCTGTAAGACAAATGTCAGGAAGCTTAGGGCCCAACGGTCCCCGAAAATCATTCGGCCCTCATCATCATCCTTCACCTGTGTGGAAAGTAACACGAAGCTATTGCACCTATATAATTCCCTAGTAAAGCTGCAAAGCATAGCATGAAAATGCTATGATAGCAGTGAAAGACCTGCCCTTGGGCAGAATTACTATGGGTGGATGGACATCTCTTTCCGGGGCAACTATTCAATTTATCATAAGTAATGCCACGAGTGATTTCCAATTTATCTAGAGAATTTGGAAATCAAGAGTGGCATTTGTTAGGACTATTTAAAGAATAAAATTAAGCTGTTTACTCACAAATCATTATTTAACTATAGTTATTTTAAAATGTTTATATATTTAATGTAAACGGCGATGTTTGAAAACAAATGAGAAATGATTGGTACGCTTCATTTGCTTCTTTTGTTTGTCACTGCAACTAGATCTTATTATTTATTGCCAAAGGAACACAATATTATAAGAATGCACTCTAGTGGAGAAAAATAAAACACATCAAACTGTATATTAATTCATTTCTGATGTCCTATGATGTAAATATGACAATTATATTTTTCTGGAATGTTATTACCTGGGAAAAAATACATTTAAGAAAGTGCAAACAGTGGTTTTTTTTTTTTGGTGGTATAATCAATTGCTACAAATGTTTTTATATTAACTCCCGCATGCACTATGTGTTGACATTCATGCACTATATATACAATCTGGTAGCCGTATTTCTTGGGGAGTCGGTCACTGCAAAATAATGCTATGACCTATTCAGAATGTAAAAAAGGAGGTGCTTTCTTTACTATGATAAACTTTAGTTGGTAAATTCTAGGCGAAACACGACTGTGATTGGTTGTAAATTGAAAATCACTGAAATGTGATTGGTCATTGACTCCCATTTGGGGCATGAAGATGTGTACTGCAGCAGTAGATGAAACATAGAGTTTAAATAAAATTGAACCACGGCCAGAAGACCGACCTAAGAGTAAAGATATCGCCTGGGAAAGTCCACATAATAATCAATATATTATATATTCGAGTCCCGGTCTAGGCGAAAATTTTTCTCTTCAAATATAATTTATCCTTCTATGAGAAGTGTTAAATTAATAATAAAATCGTGAATGAATATATTGTTTGAGCCACTACTTAACATTGAATACAATTTATTCCTTCACTGATATTATTTTCTCCTACAACAGATGCAAACTAGAATTTTGCTCTGAAATGAGGAAAGAACTGTGTTTCAGCAGGTAAATTTGTAAATGAATTGCAGGCAGAAGCAGCAGAGGATTACCTGGAGCCAATAAAGTCACAAGCTGCAAGTGTGGCAGCTCCACCGGTGCCTGACAAGAAATGGGTTCAACCTCCGTCTCACAGACACTCCGATGACAGTTCAAGTCCTGGCAACTCAGGAGACGGCGTGGCTGGTCTGTTTGGAGGACTGTTCCGCAAGAACCGAGCACAAGGTAAGTTCAACGCTCCAACATATCATCTAGGACTGTTCATATTTAAACATCTTATTGATGGACAAATTTCTTCTTCTTCCTTCCAAGTATTAGGCCAATGCCTGTTACGATCCTATAGAAAATTTTCCGGGAAATTCTCGTATAAGACTTGAAAGCATAATAATAGTCCCTTCGATTGGTTGCTGGCCAAAGGAAGGCAAGACCAGTGATGCGGCTGCCATCTTATAGCCTCTGGTCAGGCTTTTCTGGAGAAGAAAAGAAAATAAAGGAAAGAAGAAATGGAAGAAAGGAAAGACTCCCTAGCCCTCAGATGCCCTAATAGCGTTGGGGTCGAAAAAACAAGAGTTAACCAAGAGAGGTTAGATAGTAAAGTTAAAAGAGTGCAAAACACAAGTAAGTGGAAGAAATGTTTTGCTCACCTTGTGGTCGCCATCCACATATCCCCTAGATGAGGACCCCTGAGGGTTGGACAAATTTGAAAAGAAAAATATACGCCTAGACTGCGGTTTGAACCCAGATGGAAGAGCATTGAAATAGAGAGTCAAAGGTCCTGGGTTCAAACCCCAGTCTAGGCGTATATTTTTCTTTTCAAATATAAATCATCTAGGACATTGATTGGTGTGAAATATAAATGAGGAAGTTATAGTATTTGTATGTTGTTAATAAATAACTCAAGTTTGTAAATAAACATGCATAAGGTGGTACTTTTACCCGCCATATGACTGAATTGAAGACTATAACCACGGAAATTCAATTTTGAAATGTTGGATGTAGACTGGATTTTTTGCATTGCAAACGACTGTACACTGTCTCTAGATATTAATTTTGCAGTTTTTTAATAATCGAAAATTTTTACATTTCTTTGTTAAAATGTAAGACAATAAACTTGGAAAAACTAAATTTCAAACTTTGGATTTAGACCGGTTTGCATGCATTATAAACCCCAGGACACAGTCTCTAGATAGGGGTTTTTCAGTTTTTGAATTTTCGAAAATTTAACATTCTTTGGTTAAATTGTAAGACTATAACCATGGAAAACTCAATTTTGAAATTCTGTATTTAGACTGGGTTTTTTTGCATTATATATCCTACTCATTCACTAGACAGTATTTTTGCAGGTTTTGAACTTTCGAAATCTTTCACATTTTTTTTTTAAACGGTAATGGCTGTACGATATGGAAAAACTCAATGTTGAAATTATGGATATAGACTGCATTTTTTGCATTACAAATCCCCGATCCATTCTCCAGATAGTGATTTTGCAGGTTTGAACTTTCATAAATTTTCCCTTTTCTTGGTTAAACTGTAAGACTATAACCTTGGAAATCTCATTTTTGAAGTTATGGTTTTAGGGCGGTTTCTTCGTATTATAAATCCCGGACACAGTCTCTAGATAGAATTTTTGCAGTATTTGAATTTTCGAAAATTTTGACATTTTTTTTATTAAATTGTAAGACAATAATCGTGGAAAACTCAATTTCGAAATTTTGTATTTAGACCGGATTTTTTGCATTATAAATCCCCGACACATTCTCTAGACAACTGATCCAAACAATTTTTAATATGTATAAAGTAACATTCATAGCAGTACAAATAGGAACAGAATTGTCAGATTGGAAACATATAAATTGTGGAGTCAGACAAGGATGCCTCTATCACCACTTATATTTAATGTATACATTAATGCTATCATCAGACACTGGAGATTGACAGTTCATGGTAATATTCCTCTCTCAAGACACACAATTTTAGACACACTCTCTTATATGCAGTTGATCAGGCTCTTTTCGGCAATAATGAAGATGAATTAAAATATTCCACTCATAACACATATATAATAGCCCAACGATTTAACATGGAAATATCAACAACAAAATCTAAAGTTATGGCCTTTCAAGGGAAATTCCCAGTAAGAAGTAAAATTTTTATTCAGAATTCAATATTAGAGCAAGTTAATTCATTTAAATACTTAGGATATAATCTAACTTATAATGAGGACTGTGATATATCCTTTAAAATACAAAACTATAATACAGCTTTAAGAATTATCAACCAAGTTTTTAAACCATCAAAAGTGCAGAGAGACACACAAGAATGAAAATCTATAAATTCTCGCTAGACCCATAATCTGTTATGGCAGTGAAGCTTGGACCATCAGAACTCAGGATGATCGTCATATTACAGCCACGGAGATGAAATTTCTGCGACGAACTGCAGGTTATAGCCTTCTAGACCACCAAAGAAATTCAACAATAGCCAGAGAGTTACACATCGTACCTATATCTGAATACCTCCAAAAATATAGAAACACTTGGCTAGCCCATATTCAGCGCATGGATCGTCACAGAATACCAAAACAAATTCTACACTACATTCCTTGAGGCAGAAGATCTGTGCGTCGACCTTTTCGCAGATGGCGGGAGACCGTAACGGGCCATTGGGCCTAATACTTGAAAGGACGATGATGATGATGACATTCTCTAGATAGTAATTTTGCAGTTTTTGAACTTTCGAAAATTATCACATTTTTTGGTTAAACTGTAAGACTATAACATTGGAAATCTCAATTTTGATGTTATGGTTTCAGACCGGATTCTTTGTATTATAAATCCCGGACACAGTCTCTAGATAGTATTTTTGCAGTTTTTGAAGTTTCGAAAATTTTGACATTTTTTGCTTAAACTGTAATACTTGAAAAACTCAATATTGAAATGTTCGATTTAGACCGGATTTTTTTCATTATAAATCCCAGACATATTCTCTAGGTAGTATTTTTCCAGTCTTTTAATTTTCGAAATTTTTGAGATTTTTTGCTTAAACTGTGTTACTACTACCTTGGAAAACTCCATATAGAAATTGTGGATTTAGACCGGAAATTTTTGCTTTATAAATCCCGGACACAGTCTTTTGATAGTATTTTTGCAGGTTTTGTACTTTCGAAAATTTTCACATTTTTTTAAACTGTGGCTGTATGATATGGAAAACTCAATTTTGAAATTATGGATATAAACAGCATTTTTTGCATTACAAATCCCCGATCCATTTTCTAGATAGTGTTTTTTGCAGGTTTGAACCTTCATAAATTTTCCCTTGGAAATCTCATTTTTGAAGTTATGGTTTTAGGACGGTTTCTTCGTATTATAAATACCGGACACAGTCTCTAGATAGAATTTTGCAGTATTTGAATTTTCAAAAATGTTGACATCTTTTGGTTAAATTGTAAGACAATAATCATGGAAAACTAAATTTTGAAATTTTGAATATAGACTGGATTGTTTGCATGCAAACGCTGTACGCTATCTCAAGATAGTAATTTAGCATTTTTTTAATAATCGAAAATTTTTACATTTTTTTTGTTAAACTGTAAGACAATAAACTTGGAAAACACAATTTTCAAACTTTGGATTTAGACCGGTTTGCATGCATTATAAATCGTGGACACAGACTCTAGATAGTATTTTTTCAGTTTTTGAGCTTTCAAAAATTTTCACATTTTTTGGTTAAACTGTATGACGATAAACATGGAAAACACAATTCAGAAATTTTGTATTTAGACCGTATACTTGGCATTATAAATCAAGGACACAGTCTCTACATAGTATTTTTCCAGTTTTTTAATTTTCGAAATTTTTTACTTTTTTACTTAAACTGTAATACTATAACCTCGGAAACCCCAATACAGAAATTGTGGTTTTAGACCGGATTTTTTGCTTTATAAATTCCGGACACAGTCTCTAGAGCGTATTTATGCAGTTTTTGAACTTTCGAAAATTTTCGCATTTTTTGGTTAAATTATAAAGGCGAAATGCGCACAAACCGTGCAGATATTACATGTGAAGTGCTTAATTGTCTTTGCTATAAGCACTGATTGATTTAAGTCTTTTTTTACAATTCAGAATATGGTACTTTTCACATTTTTGTGAACACAAAACACATATGGACATGTCGTTAGGTTCATGAAATGTCTTGTTGCAGCATATCTTGTGATGGAAGCCATGGACTGCCAGTCTGGTAGTGACATGACGCATTTCACAGTTCGATTCTGTCCATCGTCTGTCTTGCATCGCACAGGTCGCATAGAATGATGATGGTATGTCCTTCTTCTTCTCTTGCAGGTCTTGCAAGAATACATTGTAGGAGTAGTGTTGTCCGCAGATCTTCTATTAAAAACGTCTCTTTGGTGAGTTCGTAAACCAGCCTCGATCTCGTACTCGGTGATACTCCTAAGAGTCTCTTGAGGTATCTTGACTTCACTTTCTCCATATCTTCCAGTTGCTTATATGTGAGGTATTCCCATATCAAATCGAGTCCATACACAAGTACGGGTAGTACCTTCAATCTGAACAAGTACTACTGTATGACATGCAAAACTCAATTTTGAAATTTTGGATTTAGACCGGATTTTTTGCAATATCCTGGCACAGTCTTCAGATAGTACTCGTATTTTTGCAGTTTGTGAATATTCAATTTTCGAATTTTGGATTTAGGCTGGATTGCATGCATTATAAATCCCGGACACAGTCTCCAGATAGTATTTTTGCAGTTTTTGAAGTTTCGAAAATGTTGACATTCTCTCGTCAAGCTGTTAGACTATAACATTTGAAAAGTCACTTTTGAAATTTTGGATTTAGCCTGAAATGTTTGCATTATATAAGCTGGAGACTGTCTCTAGACAGCAATTTTGCAGTTTTTTAATTTTCGAAAATTTTTACATTTTTTCTTAAACTTTATTACTATAAACATGAAAAACTTAATTTTGAAATTATGGATTTAGACCGCATTTTTCACATTAAAAGCCCCCGACACATTCTCTAGGTAGTAATTTTGCAGTTTTTGAACTTTCGAAAATGTTCACATTTCTTGGTTAAACTGTAAGACTATAATCTTAATTTTGAAGTTATAGTTTTAGACCGGTAACCTTTTATTATAAATCCCGAACATAGTCTCTAGAAAGAATTTATGCAGTTCTTGAATTTTCGAAAATTTTGACATTTCTTGCTTAAATTGTAAGACTATAATCACGGAAATCTCAATTTTGGATTCTTTGCAATATACATGCAATATACTGTCTCTAGCTAGTAATTTTGCATTTATTTATTTTTCGAAAATTTATACATTTTTTTGGATAAACTGTAAAACTATAAACTTGGAAAACTCAATTTTGAAGTTATGGTTTTAGACTGGATTAAATCCCGGACACAGTCTGTAGATACAAATTTTACAGTTTTGAATTCTCGAAAATTTTTACTTTTTTGTTTAAATTGTAAGACTATAACCATGGAAAACTCAATTTTGAAATATTGGACTTATACTGCATTATTTGCATTATAAATCGCGGACATAGTCAATAGATAGTATTTTTGCAGTTTTTGAATTTTCGAAAATTTTGACATTTTCTGGTCAAACTGTAAGACTATAACCATGGAAAACTCAATTTTCAAATTTTGGATTTAGACCGGATTCTTTGCATTATAATTCCCCTACACAGTCTTTAAATTGTATTTAAGCAGTTTATGAATTTCCGAAAATTTTGACATTTTTTGGTTAAACTCTAAGACTATAAACTTGGAAATCTCAATTTTGAAGTTATGGTTCTACACCGCATTCTTTGTATTAAAAATCCCCGACCCAGTCTCTAGATTGTACTTTTGCAGTTTTTGAAGTTTCGAAAATTTTAACATTTTCTGTTCAAACTGTAAAACTATAACCATGGAAAACTCAATTTTGAAATTTTGGATTTCGACTGGAATTTTTGCATTATAAACGCTGGAACTATCTCTAGATTGTAATCTTGCAGTTTTTTTATAATCGAAAATTATTACATTTTTCTGTTAAACTGTAAGACTATAAACTTGGAAAACTCAATTTTGAAATATATTTAGAACGTATATTTGGCATTATAAATCACGGACACAGTCTCTAGATAGAATTTTAACAGTTTTTTAATTTTCGAAAATTTTGACATTTTGGTTAAATTATAAGACAATAACCATGGAAAACTCAACTTCGAAATTTTGGATTTAGACCGGGTTTTTTCCACTATAAATACCCGACATAATCTATACATAGTAACATTGCAGTTTTTGACCTTTCGAAAATTATCACATTTTTCATTAAACTGTAAGATTATACTTACTTACTCACTGGCACTATCGAACCCGTAGGTTCATGGACGCGCGGACGTAAGCTCTCCATACATCCCCATCCTGAGCTAATACTTTCAAATCATTCCCTGCATAATCCACTTCCCTCAAATCATAGTTAATGTTATTCTCCCACCTCATTCTTGGTCTACCAACTGGACGTTTTCCCTCTGGCTTTCCTACAAGAAGCTTCCATGCACGTCTTTCATTCCCCATACGTGCAACCTGTCCTGCCCACCGCAGTCTCCGAGACTTAACTGTTCTTATTATATCTGGCTTCCTATAAAGACCATGTAGTTCATTGTTATGTAGCCTTCTCCATTCACATGTTTGTTCATCTCTCTTTGGTCCAAAAATCTTTTTAAGTACTTTTATTCTCAAATACTTGTAAACTCTTTTTCTCCCTTAAAGTAAGAGTCCATGTTTCGCACCCATATAATATAACTGGTAGAATAATAGTTTTATATATTTTCAGTTTAACGTTTTTTGAAAGGAGTTGGGACATCAAGAGTCTCGGCAATGCATAATAGCAGGCACTTCCAGAATTGAGCCTATGTTTAATTTCCTTGTGCATCTCATTCCTATCTGTGATTATAGTTCCTAGGTATTTGAATTCAGCCACCTCCTCAAAATTTTCCTCACTTGTCATTAGCTGTACATTTCCATTATTTATTGAATTTCTACGTGTGACCATATATTTAGTTTTATTGATATTTACTTCCAGTCCTAATTTCTTAGTGTTACTCAATAGTATGTGCGTGTTGTCCTTTAGTATCTCCTCGCTATCGGCCAACAATACTACATCATCAGCATAAACTAACAGCTTATTAATACCATTGAGTTGTAAGCCTTCCTCATTCTCTAAAGATTTAACGGCATGCTCCTGTACAAAATTAAATAGTAGAGGAGATAGTGTATCTCCTTGCTTCAACCCATTATGGATTTCAAAAGTGTCCGAAAACTGTTTGCGTATAACTTCTCCCTCTTAATTGAATCATATGCTTTTTTGAAGTCTACATATAGTTGATGAACAATAACATTATATTCCCATTTCTTTTCTAAAATTTGTCTTATACTAAAAATCTGATCTGTTGTAGACCTGTTTCTTCTAAATGCACATTGATGATCTCCTAGAATGTCATCAATATAGGTAGTAAGTCTGCTTACTAATATATTTGTTAGAATTTTGTACGAAGTTGAAAGTAATGAGATGCCCCTGTAGTTATTGCAATCAGTTTTATCTCCTTTCTTATAAATTGGTACGATAATTGATTCCTTCCATTCATCTGGAAGAGCTTCTTTTTCCCAAATCATACTAAGCAACCATCAATTTTTCTCCCCCTGATTTTATCAGTTCTGCTGGGATCTCATCTGAAAATGATGCTTTATACATCTTCAATTTTTCAATCGCCATTTCAACCTCTAATGCACTTGGCTCTGCGACTAGCATTTCTGCTGTCTGTAAATTATCCTCCACAATGTCCTGTTCTGTATGTACATTTAATAGCTGATTAAAGTAACTTTTCCATCTATTTAATATACTCCTAGAATCTGCAATCATATCCCCATTTTCATTCCGAATTATGTTTGTTCTAGCCTGAAACCCTTTCTTCTCTATACTAATTCCCTGATATAATTCTTTAATGTTCCTATTTTTTGCATTCATTTCAAGATCATTAATCTTCTCTCTCAAATATTCCCTCTTTTTACTCTTTAGTAACTTGGTGGTTTCCCGTCTAACACTACCAATTGCTCTAAATTTACCTCTTTTGGCTCGTGTAGCCATTTCATTTTTGCTAGCTTTCTTTTCTTTACAATGTCGGCACATTCCTCACAAACCATTTCTTCTTTTGCCTCTTTTTTAAACAACCAATGCTTTCCGATGCTGACAGTTTAATAGTATCTCTTATAGCTTCCCATTTTTTATTTATATCAGTTTCTTCTTCGTTTGCCACATTGTCATCTGAAGATTCCAGTACTTCAAATCTATTAGCAATTTTGATTTGGTATTCTTGCCGCATTTCATCATTTTTCAAGCTTTTTAATTCAAATTTTACAGAATCGTCTTTAGCGTTTGTTCCTCTCATAAGCGATAGCCGTTGTCTGATTTTCACTCTGACCAGATGATGATCCGAATTGCAGTCTGTCCCTCTAACTGATTTAACATCGATGATGCTACTGTGCCAGCGTTTATCCACTAATACATGATCTATCTGGTTCCGAGTTTCTCCATCTGGGGACGTCCAGGTGTATTTATGAATATCCTTATGCTGAAATGTTGTGCTCTTAACAATGAGATTCTTCGATGTGGCAAATGTAACTAATCTAACCCCATTGTCGTTACCATCTTCATGAAGACTGAATTTGCCTATTGTTGGTTTGAATATATCTTCCCGCCCCACTTTTGCATTAAAATCTCCTAATACAATTTTCATATGATATCGTGAAAGGCTATCAAAAAAGCATCCAAATTCTTCATAGAATTCATCCTTGATCTTGTCATCTTTATCTTCTGTGGGGGCATGTACATTTACAATTATAAAATCATGTTGTTTACCCTTTAGAATTATGTATGATAGGCTACCCTATCACTAACAAACTTAATATCTCGGATAGCGGATCGGATCCTCCTTCTGACTAAAAATCCCGTTCCAAATGCAGGTCTTTCTGCACCCCGGTAGTATAATGCAAAGCTTCCTGATTCCTGACTACCTTCTCCTGGCCACCTAACTTCCTGTAAAGCGACTATATCCAAGGGCGATTTATCTTTTTCCCGCGTTAATATCTCTAGTGCCCCGCTATTGTATAAAGTCCTAACATTCCATGTTCCTAGGAACATGTCCCTGTGTTTGAGCCTTTGGCATGGGTTCCCTGAAGTAGTCCCCGCCCTGAGAACCGAATGGGGGACTATTAGATTTCCGGAAAATGTTACCCCAGTGCGCATTTCTTGACGGTTGTATTTTTACGGTGAAAGATCATCGCTCTTTCGACCAAGGTACTTTTTTCGTCTGGCTTATCACCTTCGACCAGTCCGGCATGGGTAATCCTATCGGCAGCAATGCTACCGCCGGCATAGCTCTCGGGATCATTTAAGCACGCAAGCCACTCCACCACGACAAGGTAAAGATACCATGGAGGGGGATACTGTCTCTAGATAGTATTTTTTGCAGTTTTTGAATTTTCGAAATTTTCATATTTTTTGGTCAAACTGTAAGACTATAAACATGGAAAACTCAATTTTGAAATGTTTTATTTAGACCGGGATTTTTTGCATAATAATTCCAGGACACAGTCTTTAGATAGTATTTTTACAGTTTTTCCATTTTTTAAAAAAAATTGACATTTTTGGTTAAACTGTAAGACTATGACGTTCGAGAACTCAATTTTGAAATTATGGATTTTGATTGGATTTTTTGCATTATAAACGCTGCACACTATGTCTAGATAGTAATTTTGCAGTTTTTTTTAATCCAAAATTTTACATTTTTTGTTACACTTGTTGACTATAAACGTGGAAAACTTAATTTTGAAATTTTGGATTTAGACCGGATTGTTTGCATTATAAATCCCGGACCCAGTCTCAAGATAGTAATTCTGCAGTTTTTAAAGATAAAAAAAAATTGACATTTTTTGCTTAAACTGTAATACTAGAACCTTGGAAAACTCAATATAGATATTGTGGATTTAGACCGGATTTTTTGCTTTATAAATCCCGGACACAGTCTCAAGATAGTATTTTTGCAGATTTTGAAGTTTCAAAAATTTTGACATTATTTGCATAAACTGTAATACTATAACCTGGGAAAACTGATTGTTGAAATTTTGGATTTGGACCGGACTTTTTGCATTATAAATCCCGGAAACGGTCTCTAGATACTATTTTTGCAGTTTTTCAAATTTAGAAAATTTTCACATTTTTTTGGTTACACTGTATGACAATATACATGGAAAACTCAATTTTGAAATTATGAATTTATACCGCATTTTTTGCATTATAAATCCCCGACACATTCTTTGGATAGTAATTTTCCAGTTTTTGAACTTTCGAAAATTTTCACACTTTTTGGTTAAACGTAAGACTATAACCTTGGAAATCTCAATTTTGAAGTTATGGTTTCAGAAGGGAATCTTTGTACTATAAATCCCGGACACAGTCTGTAGATAGTATTTTTTCAGTTCTTGAATTTTCAAAAATTTTACATTTTTTGGTTAAATTGTATGACTATAATCATGGAAAGTCCACCGCTGTGGTCTCGAGGTAGCGTGGTGCCTTGTCACGCAGCGGGCCCGGGTTCGATCCCCGCTCGGGACAGTTTTTCTGGGTCAGGTTTTTATCGGGGTTTTTCCTCACCTGTAAGACAAATGTCAGGAAAACTTTAAGGCCCAAACGGTCCCCGAAATCATATGGCCATCGCAATCATTATCATTCATATTCATCTTATCATCATCATCCCTCATCGGTGTGGAAAGCAACGGGAAGCTACCACACCTATAATTCCCTAGTAAAGCTGCAAAGCATAGCATGAAAATGCTATGATTGGAGTGAAAGACCTGCCTTCGGGCAGAATTACTATGGATGGATGGAATCATGAAAAACTCAATTTTGAAATTTTGGATATAGACTGTATTGTTTGCATTGCAAACGCTGTACACAGTCTAGATAGTATTTTTGCAGTTTTTGAAGTTTCGAAAAATTTGACATTTTTTGCTTAATCTCTAATACTATAACCTTGAAAAACTCAATATTAAAATTTTGGATTTAGACCGAATTTTTTGCATTATAAATCCCAGACATATTCCCTAGGTAGTACTTTAGCAGTTTTTGAATTTTCGAAAATTATTACATTTTTTCATTAAACGTTCGAAAACTCAATTTTGAAATTTTGGATTTTGATTTGATTTTTTGCATTATAAACGCTGGACACTGTCTCTAAATAGTAATTTTGCAGCTTTTTTATAATCGAAAATTGTTACATTTTTCTGTTAAACTGTAAGACTATAAACTTGGAAAACTCAATTTTAAACTTTGGATTTACACCGGTTTGCATGCAATATAAATCCCGTACACAGTCTCTAGATAGAATTTTTGCAGTATTTGAATTTTCGAAAATTTAAGACTATAAACTTGGAAAACTCAATTTTAAACTTTGGATTTACACCGGTTTGCATGCAATATAAATCCCGTACACAGTCTCTAGATAGAATTTTTGCAGTATTTGAATTTTCGAAAATTTTGACATTTTTGGTTAAATTGTAAGACTATAACCATGGAAATCTCAATTTTGAAATTTTGAATTTTGTCTGGATTTTTTGCATTATACATCCCCGACACATTCACTAGATAGCATTTTTGCTGTTCTTGAACTTTCGAAAATTTTCACATTTTTTGTTTAAACTGTAAGACTATAAACTTGGATAACTCAATTTTGAAATTTTGTATTTAGAACGTATATTTGGCATTAAAAATCACGGACACAGTCTCTAGATAGAATTTTTCCAGTTTTTAAATTTCGAAAGTTTTGACTTTTTTGGTTAAATTGTAAGACAGTAACCATGGAAAACTCAATTTTGAAATTTTGAATCTTTTCTGGATTTTTTGCATTATACATCCCCGACACATTCACTAGATAGCATTTTTGCTGTTCTTGAACTTTCGAAAATTTTCACATTTTTTTGTTTAAACTGTAAGACTATAAACTTGGATAACTCAATTTTGAAATTTTGTATTTAGAACGTATATTTGGCATTAAAAATCACGGACACAGTCTCTAGATAGAATTTTTCCAGTTTTTTAAATTTCGAAGGTTTGACTTTTTTGGTTAAATTGTAAGACAGTAACCATGGAAAACTCAATTTCGAAAATTTGGATTTAGACCGGATTTTTTCCATTATAAATCTTCGACACATTTTCTAGATAGTAACTTTGAAGTTATTGAACTTTCGAAAATTATCACATTTTTTGGTTAAACTGTAAGAAAACTCAATATTGAAATTTTGGTTTTAGATGCATTTTTGGCATTATAAACCCCCACACATTCTGCAAGTAGTATTTTTACAGTTATTGAATTTTCGAAAATTTTCACACATTTTGGTTAAACTGTAAGACTATAACCTAGGAAAATTCTATTTTGAAATTATGGTGTTATACCGGATTCTTTGTATTATAAATCCCGGACACAGTCTACAGATAGAATTTTTGAGTTTTTGAATTTTCGAAAATTTTCACATTTTTAGGTTAAAGTGTATTACTGCATGACGGAAAACTCAATTTTTAAATTATGGATTAAGACAGCCTTTTTTGCATTATAAATCCCCAATCCAATCTCTAGATAGTATTTTTGCAGTTTTTGAACTTTCGAAATTTTCACATTTCTGGTTAAACTGTAAGGCTATAACCTTGGAAATCTCATTTTCGAAGTTACGGTTTTAGACCGGTTTCTTTGTATTATAAATCCCGGACACAGTCCTTAGATAGAATTTTTGCAGTTTTTGAATTTTCGAAAATTTTGACATTTTTTGGTTAAATTGTAAGACTATAACCATGGAAAACTCATTTTGAAATTTTGGATTTAGACAGGATTTTTGCATTATAAATCCCTGACACAGTCTTAAGATAGTATTTTTCCGGTTATTTAATTTTCGAAAATTTTGACTTTTTTGCTTAAACTGTAATACTATAAACTTGGAAAACTCAATATGAAATTGTGGATTTAGATCGAATTTTTTGCTTTATAAATTCCGGACACAATCTCTAGATAGTATTTTTGCAGTTTTTGAACTTTCGAAAATTTTCACATTATTTGGTTAAACTATATGACTGTATAACAAAAAAAACTCCTGGCGCAACAGGCCTACAAGGCCCTTAGCCTACCAGCCGACTGCTGGCCTCACATCCACATGTGTTAATCACAGAGGTAGATGATCAACAGCCAGTGTAGGGGTGACATGTGGTCAGCATGTCGCGTCTCCCAGCCGTTATAGATGGTTTTCTCAACCTGGAGCCGCTACTTATTGTAACTACCCAAATGCATTACGATGCTGGGTGGGCACCGGTCCCATACTGGCCGAAATACCATGAGAAAATTTCTTCCCCCACGGAGACTCGAACCAGCGCAAGTCCCGTAGCTCTGCGCCAAGGCTGCCTGCCTTAACCACGACTGTATGACATGGAAAACTCAATTTTGAAATTATGGATTTTTACCGCCTTTTTTAATTATAAATCCCCGATCCATTCTCTGGATAGAATTTTTGCAGTTTTTGAATTTTCGAAAATTTTGACATTTTTTGGTTGAAATGTATGACTATAACCACGGAAAACTCAATTCTGAAATTTTGGATTTAGACCGAATTTTTTGCATTATAATTCCCAGACACAGTCTTTAGATGGTATTTTTCAGTTTTTGAATTTTCGAAAATTTTTACATTTCTTGATTCAACTATAAGACTATCCTTGGAATACTCATTTTTGAAATTTTGTAATTAGACTGGATTTTCTACATTATATACGCTGGAAACTGTCTCTAGATAGTAATTTTGCAGTTTTTTAGTTTTCGAAAATTTTACATTTTTTTGTTAAACTGTAAGAGTATAAACATGGAAAACCGAATTATGAAATTTTCTATTTAGACCGCATTGTTTGCATTATAAATCCCGGACACAGTCTCAAGATAGTATTTTTGCACATTTTGAAGTTTCAAAAATTTTGACATTATATGCTCAAACTGTAATACTACAATCTTTTAAAATTCAATAATGAAATTTTGGGTTTAGACCGGACTTTTTGCATTTTAAATCCCGGACACAGTCACTAGATAGTATTTTTGCAGTTTTTGAATTTTCGAAAATTGTGACATTTTATGGTTAAATTGTAAGACTATAATCATGGAAAACTCAATTTTGAAATTTTGGTTATAGACTGAATTTTTTGCATTGCAAACGCTGTAGATAGTAATTTTGCAGTTTTATTAATAATCGAAAATTCTTACATGTTTTTGTTATACTGTAAGACAATCAACTTTGAAAACTCAATTTTCAAACTTTGGATTTAGACCGGTTTGCATGCATTATAAATCCCGGACACAGTCTCTAGACAGTATTTTTTGCAATTTTTTGAATTTTCGAAAATTTTGAAATTTTTTGGTTAAACTATAAGGCTCTCCTTGAAAAACTCATTTTTTTAATGTTGGATTTAGACTGGATTTTTTGCATTATATACGCTGGACACTGTCCATAGACAGTATTTTTGCAGTTTTTTTAATTTTCGAAATTTTTACATTTTTTTGTTAAACTGTTAGACTATAAACATGGAAAACTGAATTTTGAAATTTTGGATTTAGACAGGATTGTTTGCAATATAAATCCCCGATCCATTCTCAAGATAATATTTTTGCAGATTTTGAACTTTCAAAAATTTTGACATTATTTGCTTAAACTGTAATACTATAATCTCGGAAAACTCAATATAGAAATTTTGGATTCAGACCAAATTGTTTGCATTTTGCATCCCGTACACAGTCTCTAGATAGTATTTTTGCAGTTTTTGAAGTGTCGAAAATTTTGACATTTTCTGGTCAAACTGTTAGACTATAACATTGCAAAACTCAGTTTTAAATTTTGGTCTTCGACCGTATTTTTGCTTTATAAATCCCGGACATAGTCTCTAGATAGTATTTTTGCAAGTTTTTGAAGTTTCGAAAATTTTGACATTTTCTGTTCAACTGTTAGACTATAAAATTGGAAAACGCAATTTTGTAGTTATGGTTTTAGACCGGCTTCTTTGTATTATAAATCCCGAATATAGTCTGTAGAAAGAATTTTTGCAGTTTTTCAATTTTCGATAAATTTTGACATTTTTTGGTTTAAAACACAATTTTGATATCTTGGATTTAGACCGGATTTTTTGCATTATAAATCCCCGACACAGTCTTTAGATAATATTTTTGCAGTTTTTTTGAATCTTCGAAAATTTGGACATTTTTTGGTTAAACTGTGACTATAACGTTTGAAAACTCAATTTTGAATTTTGGATTTAGACTGGTTTTTTTGCATTATATTCGCTGGACACTGTCTGTAGATATTCATTTTGCAGTTTTTTAATTTTCGAAACTTTTTATATTTTTTGTTAAACTGTAAGACAATAAACTTGGAAAACTCAATTTTCAAGCTTTGGATTTATGCATGCATTATAAATCCCGGACACAGTCTCTAGATAGTATTTTTGCAGTTTTTGAAGTTTCGAAAATTTTGACATTTTTCCCGTCAAACTGTTGGAACATTGGAGTACTCAATTTTGAAATTTGGATTCAGACTGAATTTCTTGCATTATATTTGCCGGACACTCTCTCTTGACAGCAATTTTGCAGCTTTTTTAATTTTCGAAAATGTTTACATTTTTTTGTTAAACTGTTTGACTGTAAACATGGTAAATATTATTTTGAAAATATGGATTTAGACCGAATTTTTCACATTATAAGTCCCCGACTCATTCTCTAGATAGTAATTTTGCAGTTTATGTACTTTCGAAAAATGTTTACATTTTTTGGTTAAACTGTGAGACCTTAGAAATCTCAATTTTGAAGTTATGGATTTTAGACCGGTTTCTTTGCATTATAAATTCCGAACATAGTCTCTAGATATAATTTTTGCAGTTTTTGAATTTTAGAAAATTTTGACATTTTTTGGTTAAATTATAGATATTATGGAAAACTCAATTTTGAAATTTTGGATTTAGACTGAATTTTTTGCATTATAAATGCTGGACACTGTCTCTAGATAGTAATTTTTCAGGATTTTATTTTTCGAAATTTTTACATTTTTTGGTTAAACTATAAGAAACTTGGAAATCTCAATTTTGAAGTTATGTTTTAGACTGGATTAAATCCCGGACACAGTCTGTAGATAGAATTTTTGAATTTCTTGAAGTTTCGAAAAATTTGACATTTACTGGTCAAACTGTAAGATATAACATTTTCCAACACAATTTTGAAATTCAGCACTTTCACTGTTTTGTTGCATCGCAAACGCTTTACACAGTCTCAAGAAAGTAATTTTGCAATTTCTTAATAATCGAGATTTTTTCATTTTTTTTGTTAATCTGTAAGAACATAAACACGGAAAACTCAATTTTGAAATTTTGGATTTAGTCCGAATTGATTGCATTAAAAATCCCGGACAAAGTCTCTAGATAGTATTTTTGCATTTCTTGAAGTTTCGAAAAATTGACATTTTCTGATCAAACTGTAAGAATATAACTTTTTCCAAAACAATTTTGAAATTCAGCACTTTTACTGGATTTGTTGCATCATAAACGCTTTACACAGTCTCGAGAAAGTAATTTTGAAATTTCTTAATGATCGAGAATTTTTACATTTCTTTTGCTAATCTGTAAAACCATAACCACGGAAAACTCAATTTTGAAATTTTGGATTTAGTACGAATTGTTTGCACCATAAATCCCGCACACAGTCTCTAGATACTATTTTTGCATTTCTTGAAGTTCCGAAAAAATTGACATTTTCTCGTCAATTTGTAAGAATACAGCATTTTCCAACAAAATTTTGAAATTCTGCAGTTAGACTGCATTTTATTCATTATAAACGCTTTACACTGTCCCAAGAACGTAATTTTGCAATTTCTTAATAATCAAGAATTTTTACATTTTTTTATTATGCTGTAAGACCACGGAAAATTCAATGTTGAATTTTTGGCTTTAGACCGGATATTTTCCATTATAAATCCCGGACACAGTCTCTAGATAGTATTTTTGCATTTCTTGAAGTTTCGAAAAAATTGACATTTTCTGGTCAAACTGTAAGAATATAACATTTTTCAAAACAATTTTGGAATTCCGCACTTCTACTGGATTTGGTGCACATAAACGCTTTACACAGTCTCAAGAAAGTAATTTTGCAATTTCTTAATAATCGAGAATTTTTACATTTTTTGGTTAAATTGTAAGACTATAATCATGGAAAACTCAATTTTGAAATTTTGGATTTAGACAGGATTTTTTGCATTATAAATCCCTGACACAGTCTTAAGATAGTATTTTTCCGGTTATTTAATTTTCGAAAATTTTGACTTTTTTGCTTAAACTGTAATACTATAACCTTGGAAAACTCAATATGAAATTGTGGATTTAGATCGGATTTTTTGCTTTATAAATTCCGGACACAGTCTCTAGATAGTATTTTTGCAGTTTTTGAACTTTCGAAAATTTTTACATTATTTGGTTAAACTATATAATAATAATAATAATAATAATAATAATAATAATAATAATAATAATAATAATAATAATAATATTTTATTTATTCTGGCAGAGTTAAGGCCATAAGGCCCTCTCTTCCACTCAACCAGCACAAATACAAATAATTATTCGACAAATATAGATGTACACTATACTAATTATAAACAGTTAAAGATACAATAAATGTAGCAATGTAAATGTCATGTACAAACAACATTTTATAGGTTAATAACAATAATGATACGATAATAATAATAATATAATAATAATAATAATAATAATAATAATAATATAAATATGATACATTATACGGGAAACACCAATTAATATATATATATATATATATATATATATATATATATATATATCTTACTCTGGATAATAATGAAGTCGAGTTTAGAGCAAATATAAATTTAGATTTCTTTTAAAAGATGCCAATGTCCGGCAGCCCCTTATTTCTTGTGGTAGGGAATTCCAGTTGCGAGAAGTGGAGATGGTATATGACATGGAGTGATGTGGTGTCCTATGTTGCGGTATATTAAGTAAGAGACTATGTTGTGATCTTGTGTTTAAGTTATGGTTGAGGATAGATACTGGAAACGGGATGATAAATAATTGGGAATCGAGGTATGTAGGATCTTAAATAGGAGAATTAGACAGTGCGATTTTCTTCTCTCTTTTAGATGTAGCCATGACAATTCGTGGAATAATGGAGAAATGTGATCGTATTTTCGAACATTAAATATGAATCTGATACACATATTATGGACACGCTGCAGTTTGTCCGACAATCCGTCACTTATGTCAGTTAGTAGAACGTCACAGTAGTCAAAATGCGGCATCACTAAAGTTTGGATTAAAATTCTTTTAAGAGTTGTAGGAAGAAAATGTTTAAGTCGCTTTAGGGAATGCATTATGGAGAAGATCCTTTTAGATGTTTGTTTTACTTGCTCATGCCATTTTAAATTAGAATCTAAGTGAAATCCCAAGTTTTTAACGACGTCGGTATAAGGAATTTGTTCATTATCTAATATGACAGCCGGCATATTGCCATTGTTTATGAGGTGTGATAGCCTTGGATGTCCGATAATTATTGTTTGCGTTTTGTTTACATTTAGTTTCAGCCCATATTGTCTGGACCATAAAGATATATGCCTGAGGTCAGTGTTTACTTTGTCAATATATTCATTAATTTCGTCAGGCCTAAAGTGTGTGTAAATCTGTAGGTCGTCGGCGTAAGATGATGCTTGCAGTTTTGTAGTTTCTTGGTCACGTCATTAATATAAATCGAGAAGAGAAGAGGAGCGAGGACGCCGCCTTGAGGTACCCCTTTCCTCACCAAGCGCCAGGAAGAAAATCGATTATTAACAGAAACTGATTGCTGACGATTAGTGAGGTAAGATGCAAACCAATCAAGGCAGTTTTCCGACAGATGTAGTGTCTTTAGTCTCGCTAGCATTAAGTCTATATCTACTGTGTCAAAGGCTTTGCTGTAGTCGAGTAGGATTATTGCGGTGAGTTTGCTTTTGTCCATTGAGTCTCTTATATCCTCTACAATGTCAAGTAGTGCAGTACTTGTGTGATGACTGTATGACAAAAAAACTCCTGGCGCGACAGGCCTACAAGGCCCTTAGCCTACCAGCCGACTGCTGGCCTCACATCCACATGTGTAAATCACAGAGGTAGATGATCAACAGCCAGTGTAGGGGTGACATGTGGTCAGCATGTCGCGTCTCCCAGCCGTTATAGCTGGTTTTCTCAACCTCGAGCCGCTACTTATTGTAACTACCCAAATGCATTACGATGCTGGGTGGGCACCGGTCCCATACTGGCCGAAATACCATGAGAAAATTTCTTCCCCCACGGAGACTCGAACCAGCGCAAGTCCCGTTGCTCTGCGCCAAGGCTTCCTGCCTTAACCACGACTGTATGACATGGAAAACTCAATTTTGAAATTATGGATTTTGACCGCCTTTTTTGAATTATAAATCCCCGATCCATTCTCTGGATAGAATTTTTGAAGTTTTTGAATTTTCGAAAATTTTGACATTTTTTGGTTAAAATGTATGACTATAACCATGGAAAACTCAATTCTGAAATTTTGGATTTAGACCGAATTTTTTGCATTATAATTCCCAGACACAGTCTTTAGATGGTATTTTTCAGTTTTTGAATTTTCGAAAATTTTGACATTTCTTGGTTCAACTATAAGACTATCCTTGGAATACTCATTTTTGAAATTTTGTAATTAGACTGGATTTTCTACATTATATACGCTGGAAACTGTCTCTAGATAGTAATTTTGCAGTTTTTTAATTTTCGAAAATTTTTACATTTTTTTGTTAAACTGTAAGAGTATAAACATGGAAAACCGAATTATGAAATTTTCTATTTAGACCGCATTGTTTGCTTATAAATCCCGTACACAGTCTCAAGATAGTATTTTTGCAGATTTTGAAGTTTCAAAAATTTTGACATTATATGCTCAAACTGTAATAAACTGAAATAAAAATCTTTTAAAATTCAATAATGAAATTTTGGGTTTAGACCGGAATTTTTGCATTTTAAATCCCGGACACAGTCTCTAGATAGTATTTTTGCAGTTTTTGAATTTTCGAAAATTTTGATATTTTATGGTTAAATTGTAAGACTATAATCATGGAAAACTCAATTTTGAAATTTTGGTTATAGACTGAATTTTTGCATTGCAAACGCTGTAGATAGTAATTTTGCAGTTTTTTAATAATCGAAAATTCTTACATTTTTTTGTTATACTGTAAGACAATAAACTTTGAAAACTCAATTTTCAAACTTTGGATTTAGACCGGTTTGCATGCATTATAAATCCCGGACACAGTCTCTAGACAGTATTGCATGCATTATAAATCCCATACAGTCTCTAGACAGTATTTTTTTGCAATTTTTTGAATTTTCGAAAATTTTGAAATTTTTTGGTTAAACTGTAAGACTCTCCTTGGAAAACTCATTTTTTTAATGTTGGATTTAGACTGGATTTTTTGCATTATATACGCTGGACACTGTCCATAGACAGTATTTTTGCAGTTTTTTTAATTTTCGAAATTTTTATATTTTTTGTTAAACTGTTAGACTATAAACATGGAAAACTGAATTTTGAAATTTTGGATTTAGACAGGATTGTTTGCAATATAAATCCCCGATCCATTCTCAAGATGATATTTTTGCAGATTTTGAAGTTTCAAAAATGTTGACATTACTTGCTTAAACTGTAATACTATAATCTCGGAAAACTCAATATAGAAATTTTGGATTCAGACCAAATTGTTTGCATTTTACATCCCGTACACAGTCTCTAGATAGTATTTTTGCAGTTTTTGAAGTGTCGAAAATTTTGACATTTTCTGGTCAAACTGTTAGACTATAACATTGCAAAACTCAGTTTTTTAAATTTTGGTCTTAGACCGGATTTTTTGCTTTATAAATCCCGGACATAGTCTCTAGATAGTATTTTTGCAACTTTTTGAAGTTTCGAAAATTTTGACATTTTCTGTTCAAACTGTTAGACTATAAAATTTGAAAACGCAATTTTGTAGTTATGGTTTTAGACCGGCTTCTTTGTATTATAAATCCCGAATATAGTCTGTAGGAAGAATTTTTGCAGTTTTTCAATTTTCGATAAATTTTGACATTTTTTGGTTAAAACACAATTTTGATATCTTGGATTTAGACCGGATTTTTTGCATTATAAATCCCCGACACAGTCTTTAGATAATATTTTTGCAGTTTTTGAATCTTCGAAAATTTTGACATTTTTTGGTTAAACTGTGACTATAACTTTTGAAAACTCAATTTTGAAATTTTGGATTTAGACTGGTTTTTTGCATTATATTCGCTGGACACTGTCTGTAGATATTCATTTTGCAGTTTTTTAATTTTCGAAAATTTTTATATTTTTTTGTTAAACTGTAAGACAATAAACTTGGAAAACTCAATTTTCAAGCTTTGAATTTATGCATGCATTATAAATCCCGGACACAGTCTCTAGATAGTATTTTTGCAGTTTTTGAAGTTTCGAAAATTTTGACATTTTCCCGTCAAACTGTTGGAACATTGGAGTGCTCAATTTTGAAATTTGGATTCAGACTGAATTTTTTGCATTATATTCGCCGGACACTCTCTCTTGACAGCAATTTTGCAGCTTTTTTAATTTTCGAAAATGTTTACATTTTTTTGTTAAACTGTTTGACTGTAAACATGGTAAACATTATTTTGAAAATATGGATTTAGACCGAATTTTTCACATTATAAGTCCCCGACTCATTCTCTAGATAGTAATTTTGCAGTTTATGTACTTTCGAAAATGTTTACATTTTTTGGTTAAACTGAGACCTTAGAAATCTCAATTTTGAAGTTATGGATTTTAGACCGGTTTCTTTGTATTATAAATTCCGAACATAGTCTCTAGATATAATTTTTGCAGTTTTTGAATTTTCGAAAATTTTGACATTTTTTGGTTAAATTATAGATTATAATCATGGAAAACTCAATTTTGAAATTTTGGATTTAGACTGGATTTTTTGCATTATAAGTCACTGTCTCTAGATAGTAATTTTGCAGGTTTTTATTTTTCGAAATTTTTACATTTTTTGGTTAAACTATAAGAAACTTGGAAATCTCAATTTTGAAGTTATGGTTTTAGACTGGATTAAATCCCGGACACAGTCTGTAGATAGAATTTTTGCAGTTTTTGAATTTTCGAAAATTTTGACATTTTTTGGTTAAATTGTAAGACTATAACCATGGAAAAATCAATTTTGAAATTTTGGACTCCATTATAAATCCCGGACATAGTCCCTAGATAGTATTCGAAAATTTTGACATTTTTTGGTCAAAATGTTAGGCTATAACATTGGAAAACTCAATTTTTAAATTTTGGATTTAGACCGGATTTTTTGCATTATAAAACCCCGACACAGTCTTTAGATAGAATTTTTGCAGTTTTAGAATTTTCGAAAACGTTGACATTTTTTGTTTGAATTGTAAAATATAATCATGGAAAACTCAATTTTGAAATTTTGGATTTAGACTGGATTTTTGCATTATAAACGCTGGACACTATCTCTAGATAGTAATTTTGCAGTATTTTATCACTTTTTGAACTTTCGAAAATTTTCACAATTTTTTCTTAAACTCTAAGTCTATAAACTTGGAAAACTCAATTTTGAAATGTTGTATTTAGACCGTATATTTGGCATTATAAATCACGGACACAGTCTCCAGGTAGTATTTTTCCAGTATTTTAATTTTCGAAAATTTTGACATTTTTTGCTTAATCTGTGTTACTATAATCTTGGAAAACTCAATATAGAAATTGTGGATTTAGACCGAATTTGACAAAATTTAGGGTAGATACAGTTTGGATGACTTCTATTTACCTTGCATAAAGATAATGAATTCCAATATATGTAAATTCCACAATAACAATGAATGAGAACATACGTAGACCAAGTCCTAACTAACTCACTGGCACGATCGAACCCATAGGTTCATGGCCACACGAACATAAGCTCTCCCTATCCTGAGTCAATATTTTCCAATCATCCCCTCTATAATCTAATTCCCTCAAATCATGGCTAATGTTATTCACCCACTTCATTCTTGGTCTACCAACTGGGCGTTTTCCCTCTGGATTTCCTACAAGAAGCTTCCATGCACGTCTTTCATTCCCCCACTCGTGCCACATATCCTGCCCATCGCAGTAGATCAAGTACTGTATGACATATTTTGAGGAGCAAGATGTTAAAGTGAAATACTCCACAAATAATTCTAGAGAGTATTTCAAACTCTCTTTGCAATTACAATTATTTTTAATCCTATACAGGTATGAACATAGTGAAATCTAGCGTTAGAATTATTTTAACATTAGTTTTCCAAGAAATATGCCTGAGCACAGTATGGTATACTTGTGCTTTGAATAATCAAATTATCAATTATATTCGTAATGCACAGTTAGGAGCTTTTTCTATATTTTTAACGCCTGTCAGAATTGTTTTGTATGACCACACCATTTGATGTTATGGGAGCAAACACGTACCGCGCTATATATGATAGTTTGATGTGAGTGAGAATAATATTGGCCTTACCTCCAAGAACTTTACTAATTTTATAAACTGTGGAGTAACACCTTATTTCCTAGCACAAGTTAAAGTTTAGCAGCAGCAGTCTTTCCTACATTTAAATACTGTAATCCATTCATAAAATAAGGAATGTTCTTAGGTAGCAAAAATTAACAGGTTACTTACTACCTGAGAGAAAGAGTAGGTGGTTATTATTCTAACATTGTTGTTCTACTTATTCATGTTCTTGTCACAGATTAGGAAATCCCTGTTCTTGTTTTGTAGTTTTGGACAAAAACCTCCACTTGGTCATTCCATGTCTCCTTTTTTCAATTATTTACTTTTATCAAATATATTTATCTTGTTCCAGATGGGATATTGAGGAATTTTCTCCTGTCTACCATATTACATTGTCAAAAAATTTCAAAACTACAGTCACTTCAAATATGTTTTTAACCAATTAGTAGAAATGTTATAAAAAAATTGAAAGTTGAAAAATATGAAGGAATATTAATTTTTTACTAAAATATGAACATTTCGCCAAAATATTATGAAATATGAAAAATATGTAGGTCTTATTCGATTCTACATATCATAAAATGTAAAGATACTTTGTCTCAGCGCTCTCTGACTAATAGTTTAAAACATGACATTTCATAAAAATCCTCGCTCTATTAATCACATATACTCCACGCCAATTGTATTTTTTATACAAGAAACTTCATATGATTTAAAACTGTTTTTGCAATTAACAAGCATGACTCTTTTTCACAAAGTGAATGCTAGCACGTGGCAACATCGCACCGTGGATCCCCGATAATACGACACACATGGCATGTCAAAGGTCAAACTAATGCGAGAACCTTTCAAGTTCAAGGACTCCCACACACACACATTTTCTAACACATAAGAACCGCGCACCTGTTTTTAATTCCACTCACTTAATAACGTACATATTGAAGAATCGCATAATGAGGAATTATTTAAATGTCATTAATAAAAATATAAAAATGTAATTAATACAATTAACGTAATTACTTTACAAGACAATGTCGTTAATACTTTTTTTGTTAGTTATGTACCGATAACGTAGAATCCCAGAGGAAATTTGGATCCATCAATTATCGTATTGTGTACAATAATTTTTATATGTTTTGTGTGACTGACTGTAGCTTACCCTTAATAATTATAGGGCGCATTTTAATTATCTAGAATATTATAATACAATTATTAGTATTACATTTATGATCAGGAAGGACCGAAATATGGTATAACAAAAGAGTCGTGAAACAAAACAAATTTATACAGTGAAATCGTAAAACAAAATTTCGTTTAATTTTGCATGTGTTTTCAGGTTTCGGAATATATCATGTTCTACTATTAATTTAGATCAGAATAATCCGTATTTCAAACATTAACTTCTATAATCGGAAAATTTCATCTGCAAAAAAATATCTCATCGAAAAAATTACTCCTGCGCCAATTTCAAAATGTTCACATCGGTGTGACATTTTCATGTAATTACTCTACATTTAAATCCTTCCGCTGACAGCCTTTTAGCTCAAATTGTTACAGAAGAAGGGCCAGCAATTATTTTATGAAACAGCTGAGCCAAACAGTCTACCAGATTTCCTAAACCATGTTTATGTTAATACACAGCGGAGTCCAGCAACCAACTGACTGCGTTATGCGTATTAGCAATATAAGTGACGGGACAAAGAGTCAGTCAGTCACGGGACTCCAGCGGGAAAAATAATGACTTTACAAGAAAATGTCATCTATACGTTTTTGTTAGTTGTGTACCGATAACGTAGAATCCAAGAGGAAATTTTAATCCATCAATTATTATGTTGTGTACAGTAATTTTTATCCGTTTTCTGTGACTGACCGACCATAACTTACAGTTAACAACTATAGGACACATTTAAGGTATATAGAATATTAGAATCCAATTAATATTGTTTAATTTACGACCAAGGAGGACAAAAGTATGGTTTAACAAAATATTTTGTGAAATAAAACGAATTCATTCGACCAAATCATTAAACAATAAATTGGTAAAATTTTGCGTATTTTTCAGGTTTGGAATATGACAAGTTCTACCGCTATCATTAGATTAAAATAATGCATATTTGAAACATTTTCTTATAGAATTAAAAAATTTGATATTTACAGATATATATTAGATCAACAAAATTATTCCTGCGTCAGTTTCAAAATTTTCACCTCGGTATGACATTTTCATGGAATCGCTCTATAGTTTTCCCCCCATCACGATCATCTTATCTTTAAATTTTGGACTAGAGAACACTGAAGCATTGTTGCTTAACAGTGCCTCTATAGGTCCGTAGTTTGGTATGTAGTCTCGAACTGTCTTACCGAAGCAAGCTTTACTAGTCATCTTACATAATTGATCAATTTTAACAAATTTGGAAAACACGTCGGAGAGCACCAAAATGTGTTTGTAACCAAATTTTGTCCTCGGGATTTCTCCATGCGTTTTCATAATCACTAAACTGTTAACTTTTTTCCTTAAAATATTTTGTGGAACGATATCGTACTTGACGTTCATACACTTAGCTTTCTGGCAAGTTAAACAAGAAGAAGTGAACTTTTTTTAGCTTTTTATCAAGGTGTTTTACATAGAATTATTCGCTAATATTAACAGATAATTTTTCACAACGAGCATGATTCAAAGCTATATGAAAAGTTCTAAACAATGGAATTTCCACATTCTTTGGAATAATAATTTCCATTTCTTAATATTTTTGCCATGACGTTTATATAGGATATTATCTTTAATAACTACTTTAATATTTTCATTTTCACAATCAATATTCAAATTCCTCGCATTATACATCAATCGTAGAATCTCCGGATTTGCCTTTTGTCAACAATATGGTTCATCAAATAAGACAATTCTTTATCTCTATGTATTTTAACATGGTACATTACGACTTCATGTTTAGAAGTATAATTAGTTTCAGAAATTTTTTCTACATTTCTGAGTCTCGAAAGGAGATCAGCAAAAATGTTTTGTACTCTTTCAATATGTTTGATTTCTATGTCATATGACATAATTTCAATAATCATTCTGCTAAGTTTGTTATTACATAATCTACATTTACTGATAAAACTTAGTGTTACGTGATCACTATAAACAATCACTTTATTCTTGTATACATCCATCCATAGTAATTCTGCCGACAGGCAGGTATTTCACTGCAATCATAGCATATTCATGCTATGCTTTGCAGCTTTACTAGGGAATTGTAGGTGTGGTAGTTTCCCGTTACTTTCCACACCGGTGATGGATGATGATGATAATGATAAGGATGATATGATTTCGGGGACCGTTTGGGCCTTAAAGTTTTCCTGACATTTTTCTTACAGGTGAGGAAAAACCCCGATAAAAACCGCACCCAGAAAAACTGTCCCTACTGGGGATCGAACCCGGGCCCACTGCGTGACAAGGCAGCACGCTACCTCGAGACCACAGCAGTGGACCTTGCATACATAGATTCTAAATTTATTCAGAGCAAATAATATAGCAGTTAGCTCTAACTCAGATACAGTATAATTACCTTCGATGATGGTAGTCGAGCGCGAAGCTGTCGATACAACATTTTGTTGCCCATCATCGCCGAATTGAGTTAAAACAGCACCGAGGCCAGTTTTAATTGCGTCTGTGTATACATGGAACTCTGTGTCCATTTTTGTCGTTGCAAAAGAATACTATTGAAAAATAACTTTTTAACATTCTCAAAGGTAGTCTGATGGTCCTCTGTCCATTTCATATTTTTCTTCAGAAGCCCTCTCAACTCACTAACAGCTGAGGCATAATTGATAACGAACTTCGAATAGTAATTCAAGATTCCTAAGAATCTTCGAAGTTGTTTCAAATCCTTAGGTGCAGGAATTTCCAAGATTCCTTGTACCTTGTCAGGGTCAGGTGTGATCCCACTATTTAGAGATTCTATACCCAAGGAATTGAACCTCTGACCTAACAAACACAGACTTTTCAAGGCTTACAGGTATACCACTTTCTCTTAATTAAGATAGCATCAAGTCAATATGAGATAAATTATTTTCAAAAATATTATCTATTACAATAGCATCGTGTACATAAATTGTACAATGTTTCTTAACATCGTCTGATAATACAATGTCTAAGGCTCTCAGAAGCGCTCTACCGCTGTTTCTAAGGCCGAACGCACAACTTGTGAATTCATAAACTCGTCCATTATGGATAAAGGCAGTATACGGTCGAACTTTGGGGTCCAATTCGATTTGCCAAAAAGAAGATGTTAAATCTATATGAGTTTTCATATTCGCGATAGATGCTTCAATAGTTTCGGGTCTATAATAATTATCTCGAACTGTAAAAGAATTAGTCCTACGACTATCCAAACATAGGCGAATTTTGCCATTATGTTTTAAAACCCAGCAGATGTGATTGGCGTAAGGAGAATTTGACTTTTGAATAATTCCTTGAGATAACATTTCTTCTATCATCTCATCTGCCTGATCTCTAACATCACTAGAATATGCCTGCTTTTAATGTTAATAGGTGGATGATCCATCACCTTAAAAGTATATTGGAAACAATTACATAGTCCAGGCTTGGAAGAAAAAGAATAATTGTTTTTCATCAATATATTTAACAATAACCCTTCCTGTTCATTAGTAATGCCATGAGCATTATTCACTTTTACCTTAATTAACGTGCTAACATCAGACTTATTTAGGACATCACTCACACAATACAAGAGGAACCTCTTTAATAACAGTATGGCAAGAAACACATTCAACATCGTCGATTTTACATTCGACCTCATTGTCGATGTACTCATTTTCAATTAAAAGGCTTCCTTCACCCTCGACTTTATCGTCAGACACACTATATTCATCAATATTATATAATTGGCTTCCACGGCCATTACCTAGTTCACTTTTCTGGTGAACAACAATACTTTTTCAATAAAAATGTGCTCTTAAGCTATACCACTTTCATTTTTACTTTCCTCATATTCTTCGTTGAATGGGATGACGACTCTAAAATTATTATCCTTGCGCAAGGAAATATTTTTGCTCTCGAAGTTAATAATAACATTATATTGTTCAAGTAGGTCACACTCTAACAATACATCACATAACAAGTATGGAGGTAAAAGACATTTTGCATTAAAATAATGTCCTCCAAAATTCAATTCTAACAGGCATTGTAGTTTTATTGGTAGTTTCTTCCTGTCAATTGCTAGAGTACAATATACTCCACAAACTCTTACTGTCATTATTTTATTTCCTTTGCTAACCAAGAAATTATAAAATGTCTGGTCTATAGTAGTATTTGAGCATCCACTATCCGCAATAGAAATGATCTCAGTTCCATAAATATTTATTTTAACCTTGGGTGGACGCCCTGTAACATTTAACTCTTTCTCATTTACAGGCATTTCATTATGAGATTTTGAGATATTTATATTATTATTCATTATTATGTTATCTCTTCCACTTTTTAAATTATATAAAATAACGAAACTATTAAACACTTAATAAAAAAGTGCATATATATATATATATATTACAATTTAGTCCGACGCCATAGCTGAGTGGTTAAGGCAAGAAGCCTTAGCGCAGGGCTATGGGACTTGCGCTGGTTCGAGTCCCCATGGGGAAGACATTTTCTCATGGAATTTCGGCCAGTATGGGACCGGTGCCCACCCAGCATCGTGAGGCATTTCGGTAGCTACAATAAGTAACGTCTCCAAGTTGATAAGACCAACTATAACGGCTGGGTGACCCGATATGCTGATCACGTGCCACCCATACACTGGCTTATTATCGTCTACCTCTGTGATTAACTGTGATTAACACATGTGGACGTGAGGCCAGTAGCCGGTTGGTAGACCAAGGGCCTTCTAGGCCTGTCGCGCTTGGAGTGGGGTTTATTACAGTTTATCTGATATAAGATTTAATATTTTTGATATCTAAATTGAACCACTTAAATAAAAAATGGAAGCCATACACACTGTATACACATTCCTAATAAGTTAGTTATTTATCAGAGTGCATGTACTTTCAAAGCAAATTATCGTAAATCGCATTAGTAAGCTGTAGTTAGTAAACAATTGCTTACGTATTGGATTCTACTTTTAAACAACCATAAAAACATAACTGTAATTAGCCCGAGTTCTGATGACTCACATCATAATATCGATGTATCAGATTGCTTATACAATCATTTCAATCCCTATTCTTCGCCGCTAACTTGACTTGACTCATTAATAAAAACAATGTTTCCTGTCACGCATGAAGTCCCACGCTGTAACTGAATGGTTTGGGTCAAGATGTCTCAATAGAGGACACTGATTCGAGTGCCTATGAGAGAAGTTTTCTAATTTAATTTCGGCACAATGGGAATGGTGCCCGCCCAGAATCATGAAGAATTTGGGCAGCTACAATATTTAGCGGTTGTGGTCGAGAAAACCAGCCATAACGGCTGGAGTATCCGACATGTTGACCACATGTCATATGTTGGTTAGATGATTGTCCATCTCTATGATTGATATACTTGGATGTGAGATTAGCAGCCAAGGGCTGCTGTCCTGTCACGCCATTCGGTTTTTTTAACACACGAACTTATGAATTTGTTGCGCTAATTGTTTGACAGTTGTGCATACTCTTGTAACATACGGGTCCAACGCTTTCACGTTGTATACGTAATGAATATGTGATAGATGCAAGATATTTAAATTGTTTTTTCTAAAACATTCTTTCCTTCTTCTATATAATTTTGTGACTCCAGTTATTTGGTTGGTTTTACAGCTCACATTACATAATTCTGCACCACCTTTTATCTTTTTTTCCCGATTTTTCATATATCCGTGTCATCCTTTTTACTTGGCCGCCAATCGCATCTATAGCCCCCTTTCCATGGTACGATTCAAAGAAGTTCCATTTTATGTCCAAATCCAAATATGCAAGTAAGCAGTGCCACATTGGTAATTTCTATTACCTGCTGCTCCAACTGAAAAATTTTATCACTTCAAGTTTTGGAAGAAATCATTATAGTTAAAAAAACACTTTTCTATAGCAAACATCTATAGCACACTTGTTACGTGTCACATAACCTGACACTAGAACAAAGTATTTCTTCTGAACTTCTCTGTCACCTTCAATCTAAACTAGGTAACAACAGTTAATATTGAGATATGCTAATTTTTCCAATGAACTGTCTGGATCTCATTTTATTCTTTATAGGTATACTTTTCTGAGAAATCAACAAGTATGGCTGCTTCGTTTACTGCAACCTTTTTCCTGAATATATTGAAATGGTTCTGCTAACTGTCTTTTAGCTCAAATTGGCACAGAAAAAGGGTCAGTAATTATTTTATGGAACAGCTGAGCCGAACAGTCTACCAGATTTCCTAAACCATGTTTATGTTAATCCTCAGCGGAGTGCAGCAAGCAACTGACTGTACTATGCGTATTAGCATATAGGCTATATGATAGGACAAAAAGTCAGTCACTCACGGGACACTAGCTAGAAAAATAATGACTTTACAAGAAAATATCTTCAATGCTTTTTGTTAGTTGTGTACCGATAATGTAGAATCCAAGAGTAAATTTTATTCTACCAATTATTATGTTGTGTACAGCAATTTTTATACGTTTTCCGCTACTGACTGACCATAGCTTGCAATTAACAATTATAGGACACATTTAAGGTATATAGAACATTAGAATGCAATTAATATTATTACATTTACGACTACGGAAGACTAAAGTATGATTTAACAAAAGTTTCTAAAATAAAACGAATTAATACGACCAAATCATTAAATAACAAATTGGTAAAATTTTGCGTGTTTTTACAAGTTTGGAATATGACAACTTCTACTACTAATATTAGATTAAAATAATACATCTTTGGAAAATTATCTTATAGAATCACAAAATTTGATCCTTAAAGATATATATTATGCCAAAAAAATTATTCCTGCGTCAATTTCAAAATTTTCACCTAGGTATGACATTTTCGTGGAATCGCTCAATATTCCGACAAATTGTATTATGACAATATTGTAAGAGCAAAAGCAAATGATAAAATCGCTAAGCCACGGTTTTCGAAGATCACAACAAGTTTTCTTCAAAAACTTTATTGTGCCCTCTTGTGGAGGAAGGATATGTTATGCCCCAAAATTTATTGGCTTTATAAAGACATTGGTTATTGGGCCAATAATTGATAAAGTGATAATCCCAAAATTATAGTTATAAAAAAGGACGTTAATATATTTATTTAATTCTCTATAAATATTTGGTAGATATAAATATTAAGGCTTTTAGGCAGTTTATTCAATAAATGTGCATGTATATTGTGACGCGTTGTAGTAGCGTCGTTTAAAACGCGCGGGCCGGCGAGAGAAACCTCGTCCTGGTGAACTGGATTGGCGAATAGCCAATCGCGAGTCGTGGAATCCACCGAATTTTCTCGGTTAATAAGCCAGAGATTTCTACGAACATCTATTCCCCCGTTCGAGAAACATCGAAGACAAGAGGCCTCCAAGTAGAAACATCTCGTTCACGGACATAGAGAACCGGCAAATAAATCGAGTTGTAAAATGTAAACTCGAATTAAATTTAAATAAATCAACGGTGGAATTTTTATGTACTGTACGAAGAGAAGTTTTGAGGTTGAATATAATATAATATTGTTATATATGGTATAATTTTTCTCAAACATTTTTACTTCAGAAAATAGTGTTTTTAAATAATAGGCCTAACTGTGAATTATGTAAATTGGCACGCCGTAGGCCTATATTTTGTTTGCATCATGACATTAAAATACCCCTTAAAAAATTGTTTATAGGCCTACCTTTATTTCTTAACCTGTAATGTGTGTACTTATTCATCATTATTTTTTTCACAGAATAAACGAGGCTGTAAAGATCAAATCCTATGTGTGTATTTTCGTATGACAGTGATTGGGAAGTCTACACACATAGGTCTACACATGTATAAAATTTTAGGTAAGTAAATTTGAGGTATTCAGAGTGGATCTAATGCTGCTACCTTCATTTTACTAACTTTGAAGTTTCATTATTTTTGTTTAGTGTTTCTTATTAGATCCAGTTATGAAAGTGAGATAGCATTATTCAGAACACCCATAAGTGTAAAAATTAATCTTAAAAGATAACAGAAATTTAGGTATAAAGTTTCCATTATGTGACAAAAAAATGAAAAAAACTTCTGTTTACCTTTCCTAATAATTTTTAAGTCCTGCAGAATAACAGTGCACATGTGCAAATATTTATAAAAAGTTTATAGAGTTGTATTGCTAGATGGAACCACATAGATGTGAAATCGATATGACCAACCTTTGCAATAAATTCCCCTTCCTAACCTAACTAAACAATTTACATGCATATTATTTAATTAAATGTTCACTAACTTTTTAGCTTCGGAACCTAACAAAATGAAATGAGTGAACATCCATTTTTGAATATTGATTTTATTCCAATTTCACAGATATCTCCACCATTTAGTAGAAGTTCATTTAAGCGTTTGTGCATATGCACAACAAATCTGCATAACTTTGAAGAAATCATTGCATACATAGATAAATATTTAATAATTGTAAAAAAAAAGTTATAAGTATTGTTGCAAGTGTTTAAAATATTATCAAATGTTAGTAAAGGCAGAAGTACGTGGAGAAACAGTATTAAAAGAATATACTATGGAAACTGAAGGGTAAGGTAATCTAACGTTGAGCCAAAAAAATCCAAGTCTAAGTAGATCCATACACATGTGCCAACAGATAAAACTAGATATAATTACAAATCATACAAACCGCCAATACACACAGCATATTAGAATGCTCGTTGCCAACCAGAGGAGAAACATTCCAATATTGAAGACTTATACTTAAAAAAGAAAGTAAATAAACACTGAATGGTAATAATGAAGACAGTGTAATCATTATTATTAGTTTATTTATAGTATTAGTATTCCATCCTTTTAAGTCAAGTATTTTCAGGTATTGTAATTTCAATTTTCAATGCAAGTTTTGACTGCTTGCGAAATATTACAAGAAAGAACTTAAAAATATGTAAGTGTATACATGTACATAATACATATACAATGGTTCAGGATCATATTGTGTGAAGTCCATCTTTTTACAATTCTTGTTATGAATGTTACATTTCCAAAGCCATTTGATAAGAAATCAGGAATTCAATATTTTGATTAGTAACACCTTTGGAAAATTAGAGTATGAAATTCTTGGTTTTTTTTTTTTTTCAATGCCGATAGATATGGGACATTGACATAACTAGAATTCTAAATTAAACACTTACTTAGAATAGTATGATCCTAGATCGTCAATATATATAAGGGTTGGGAATACCTTCATTGTGAAGGACATTGACAAATATTATATATACAGTGAGTTTCACTTGATTTGCGGCCACTAGCATAGACATTGCATGGACAGCGTGAGTTGATGACTCAATGCTTGCAGTCACTTTTCCCACTAACGACCGCAGGTCAAGTGAAACTCACTGTTTATGTATATATACATATATATGTGTATGTATATATATATTTTTTTTTACAGGCTCTACAGTAGGTGTAAAGAAGTTGCACTTCAAGTATATCTACAAGTGTATTGCAAGAACGTACCAATACATTATAGACTATGCAGAAAAGTGGTTGTGTTTTATTAAAAACAAATTTTTGAACTATTATAGAGCATATTTTAAATTACAAATTTTAAAATTATGTTAATATTGTGTCATGTAAATTTTAATTCATCCTTACTTCTACCTCGTTGAGGACTTTCTATGTCTTTTATAACATTTATTTAACATGTGCAAAAAAATCTTAATATGAAGTGTTGGTAATTACTTAGAGAACAAAACTGTTCCGTCAATTTTAACAACAATAATTTGGCCTAACATTCAACTATTCAGCGATTTCCTGGTAGTAATGAAGGTAGGCATTTGTGTTAGGCTTAAATAGGTGTGTAAGCCTAAAATGTCAAACAATTTGGATTCTTCTCGCAGGTGGATATTGGGCCAGCAGCTAGCTGGTAGGCCAAGGGCATTCTCAGCTTGTTGCACCTTGCAGAATATATATATTTCTTCTCTAATGAACTATTAGATTTTGTAATCAAAATGTAAAGGTAGGTGATCCCATTATAGGGCTTGGGGTAATAGGAAGCTAGTAAATAAATGTGAAATAATCTTCTTATAAAATTACATATAAAATAATTAGGTTTATTGTTGAAATATTGTATCTTTAACTACGTATGAGACTGAAGTTTCATTGAAAAAATTCTGTTCATCTTGAATAATGTACATACTGCAGTAACTATAAAATGTATAATTTTTTTCAAATATTAATTTTAATACAAGGCAATAAATGAATCATGTTATTTCATTTTTAAAAGCAAACTAATCAAGACAAGTCTGGTTACTAAATAGAGTTGATGTGCGTGCATTCACATATGAGTAGTTCAGAATAGAGAAATGATGCATAGAATTTCTTTTTGCTACATTCTTATAAACCCAAGGTATTTTTGAATTTTCATTTTAAGAACATTTAAAAACTTGTGCTTAAATTACTTTATGGTTTCAGTTCTTAAAAAACAAAAACAAATAGCATATTAGACTCATTAGACCAGGCTCGTCAAATGGTGCTGCCTTAGCATATCCATTATCCAGAACCTGTTTGATATTTCTTAATGGAAATAACACAAGAAATGTTACTTTGTAAACAATTTTGCATTTTTTATTTTTACTTAAGAAAATTATTACAAAAATGTTGCCAATATTTTTGTTGTATATGTCTAACATTTCCAATTACTTTCTAATAAATAGCGATTTCCCATATTCATTATGTTCATCTAAAAGTGGATGGTTTTTAATAAATACGAAATTGTGTAAATCATTTTAGTCAACTTACTAATTGATGAATTTAAGAAAATTAAAAATAATTTATAGTTAAAGACATCTGAAAAGTCGGCAAAGTTCTTGTAATTTTCTTTTGAAGAGAGTAAGAATAAAACATGCTAAAATTGTCCACAAAGTAGCATTGCTTGTGTTTACCTTTAAATTTTATTTTTAAAAGAATGGGTAAGGATAGGGTACTTTTATTGCGATTGAGCCACCGTAGCCATGCTCAAGTAGTACCGTGGTCATCTTCAGATGGCGCAGCGGTATGAAATTGCGTCCAAAATTAAAACAGAGAGGCCGCTCTATTCGGTTCTCTATGGTTTGTACGTCATAGTCTACAATCGATAAAATAGCGACGGTGGCGCAGTCTTAAAATGACCCGAGTACTACGTGGACAAAAAAATAAAAAAATTTTGCGTCCAAATCTCCATATAATGATTCACTGGCCTATAAATACGTGGCGAGGCCAGAACAACCCCCCATTGTCATACCAGACAGCGAGAGGTTAAATTGTAAGAGAAACTGTGAGGAAGTACTGCGTCTGTAATTGTGTGATGAGTAATTATCTGATAAACTTTAAGATAAAAATTGTGATTGAAGATTCAGTGATAATTGTGAGAAGAAAATAAAGTGAAAAGAAAAAATTTACATAGCAACTGCGTACTTATTTAAGTCCAAATAAGTTAAAGGAAACCCCTGTGCTCATATGGGACATTGGTGTTCAGAGGTGAGATTAAGTACCCGCCGATAACGTCGGAGAAGTCGGTAAAGCAGAGCGCCGCACCATCGGAGCGATAGGCATCTATCATTGAGATGGTGAACTACATCAGTAAGTAAATGTAAATAAAAAAATGGAAAACATTCAAGAAATGCTTAAAGAATTATTAAAACAGAATAATGAAGAAATGTTGAAACAAATTTTAAAGCAAAACAGGAATTAAATTCAAAAATACAACATATCAGTACGCAAAATGAAGAAATGAAAGAACAAAATGAACTGGCCCAGATAAATTCACAGAATGAAAAATTGCAGGACAAAATCGAACATTTTAAAGACGAATTGAAAGCAGACATTTCTAAAATTGAACAAATAGTAAATGAACAAGAAGACAATTTGCATAAAATCGATGAAGAATTTCGTCGCATTAAGGAACATTGGGAAGAAAAATTTGATCAACAAGAAAAGAATAATCATTAGTTTATAGCATCTGAAGTTCAATGTGCAGTGAAAAATTTACAAAGTGATTCTATGACGAGGAAAGAAGTTCGACAACTGATTGACGCCCCAAGCCGACATGGAATTAAGAGTCCCAAGTTCGACGGTTCCACATCATGGGACATGTTTCAACGGCAATTTAACACCATCTCAACACACAATGGTTGACAGCGGAAGATAGGACGACCCAATTAATCGTCTCCTTACAGGGATCTGCTGCAGAAATTCTAAGAAGCCTTCCAGGAGAATGTCGCGCCGAGGACATATTGGACGTCTTAGACAACCGTTACGGCAATCATCATCTCAGTGCAGCCTACCGCGCCCAGCTGAAAGCCCGTGTCCAGCGCGTCGGGGAGTCACTACAAGAATACGCCATGGTCATTGAACAACTAGCCCACAAGGCCCTCAGCGGACTCCCAGCAGCGTTCATCGATGGAGAGGCGGCATCCGCTTTCGTCTGCGGTCTGAGGGATCGTGAAATTAAACAACACCTGCTGCTGGCGGAACATCAGGCCATTAATGGAGCACTGAATGCGGCATTACGTCAAGAAACGGCAAAGGAGACCACACGCTACGTCGACATGGCGTCGTCGTTACGGGTGAGACAACTGACTGCGGAAGCCGTCGAGGAGCGACGCTCACCGCCACCCGAGCGTCGCAGGTATGGAAGACCTACCTGTTGGAATTGCGGGCGGGTTGGACATCTGAGGCGGGACTGTGACCGCAGGCGCCGCGGAGGACCAGGAAAACTAAAATGGGCCGGATGGGGCCACCGGCGCCGTCGTCAACATCATCATCCCCTCGATTCATTCTGAACGGCGTGAACAATATCGACGACGAGGGACTTATAGCCGACGGATGGATCCACGGACGGCCCTGCTGGGAACTCGTCAATACGGGAGCGTCGCTGACCATCGTGCGACCCAAAGTAACACAGGAGTTGCCTGAGAGGACGTCGCTACGGAAGTTTGAGCTGCGTACCGCGTCAGTGGACAGTATGCCTGTGGAGAAGGAGGTTCTCCTGGAGTTGGTCCTGGGAAGGTGCAGCTGCGACTGTGGGCGCTATCTTAGGCTTAGACGCCCTGAGGATGTACGACGCTACTGTGGACATCAGACGACGAGTATTCCGTTTCGGCCGTGATGAGATCCTACTCAACGACGTGGGCCAGAGACCAGCCGTCTGTATATTAGTCCTGAAGGAGAAGAAGGTGGTTCCAGCTGGATGTAAGATGTTGGTGACGGCGCAGGTGGAAGCAATGCATGCTGCTGGACGCCGGAAGAAATCCCCAAGATGGACTGTTTGTGGCTAGAGCCTTGTTACCAGCCCGTGAAGTCGTTTATGTGAGAATCCTGAACGTGACAACCCAAGACCAAGTGGCAACTAGTGGGACGGTCCTGGGTACCTGTGAGCCTGTTACCGCCATAATGACCATGGACGAGAAGACGCCAGGAGGGAGAAGCCGGAAGGAATATCCATCACTTCGAGAGTTGCTACAAAGAGCTGCCTGCAAGCTCAACGAAGGAGAGGCGAACGAGGGACGTAACCTGGTGGTCGAGTTCCAGGACATCTTCAGCCTCACCGAAGACGACCATGGCAGAACAGACAGAGTGATGCATGGCATCGACATCGGAGACGCCCGCCCGATACAACCACCTCGACGGGCCCCACTAGCAAAGCAGGCGGAGATAAATAAACAACTGGAGGATATGAGGGCTCGTGGTATCATTGAAGAATCAGATAGCCCTTGGTCTTCGCCTGTGGTGATAGTGAAGAAGAGCGGAGAGATGCGCTTCTGTGTCGATTACAGGAGGCTGAACGACGTCACCAAGAAGGACTGCTTCCCTCTTCCAAGAATTGACGACACCTTGGCAGGATCCCAATGGTTCTCCACCCTTGATCTTAAGTCGGGCTACTGGCAGGTGGCACTGCACTCAGAAGATAAAGAGAAAACAGCATTCTCCACCGGGCAAGGACTATGGCAATTTTGGATTGTGTAATGCACCTACTTCTTTCCAACGTCTCATGGAGGCAGTCATGAGAGGCCTTACCTATGATGCCTGCTTGCTGTACCTGTTTGACATCATCGTAATAGGGAGAATCTTCAAAGAACAACTAGCCAAATTACGAAGTGTCTTCGAGAGATTACGGCAAACGCGACTTAAGTTAAATTCCAAGAAATGCCATCTATTTCAACGGGAATTTTCCTATCTGGGACACATTCTGCGGACCGACGGAGTAGCTACGGATCCTGAGAAGTTGAAGGCTGTAAACGAATGACCCAAACCAAGGGACAAACAAGAGCTGCGTCGTTTCCTGGGCCTGTGTACCTACTATAGAAGATTCGCCAAGGCCCTGACCCAACTGACTGAAGAAAAACGGGCATTCGAGTGGACTGAAGAAACCGAGATGGCGTTCCAGAATCTGAAAGAATCCCTTTGCACTGCCCCTGTTCTTGGATATCCGATCGCCGGATGGGAAGTTTATCATCGACACCGACGCCAGCAACGTGGGCATCGGTGCACAGTGCTGTCCCAAGACCAAGTTGGACACGAGAAGGTCATCGCCTACTTCAATCGAATCCTGTCCAAGGCTGGGAGGAACTACTGTCACCCGCCGGGAGCTACTCGCCATAGTGAGCGCCCTTAAACATTTCCACAAGTAGCTATATGGTCAGGCATTCCACCTCAGAACTGACCATTCTGGTGGCTAAATTTCCGCAACCTGGAAGGACAGACTGCTAGATGGATCTAACAGATCCAAGAATACAACTTTACATCGGAGCATCGCCAGGGCAAGAAACACTCCAACGCATATGCCTTATCTCGTCTACCCTACCCCGAAAACTGCAACCATTGTACCAGAGTTGAGCAATGTGAAGTCACTGGAATGGTGAGAGTTGTAACCATCCAGCCTGCCCCTGGTTGGGATGAAGATGCCTTGAGGAGAGAGCATCTAGAAGACATCGACATCGGGCAGGTTCTACGTGAGAAAGAATCTGGACAACGACCAGCCTAGGCAGAGATAGCAGACCGCAGCACCACTACAAGAGCTACTGGGCCCAATGGAAATCTCTAAGTGTGAAGAACGGGGTCCTAAAAATAATATGGGAGTCTGCCAATGGAAAGACAATCACCGGACAGCTGGTTCTGCCCAGAAACAAGATCCGGGATGTGTTTGAGGAAACCCATGGTGGAGTGTCTGGAGGACATCTAGGGGTTAACAAATCCCTAGACGAGGTTCGTCGCCGCTTCTACTGGATGCACCAACGGAGTGGCGTCGAGAGATGGTGCCAACAGTGTGACATCTGTGCAGCCAGTCGAGGTCCTCGAACACGCAGCAGGGGCACCATGCAGCAATACAATGTGGGAGCACCATTTGAGAGGATCGCCATCGACGTGGCTGGCCCCTTTCGAGAGACGGACGCTAGGAACCGGTACCTGTTGCTGGCCATGGACTACTTTACTAAATGGCCAGAGGTTTACGCCATCCCCAATCAAGAAGCCTCTACCGTAGCCGACACACTAGTCAACAACTTCGTGTGTCGCTACGGAGTACCAATGGAGCTGTATAGCGACCAGGAACGCAACTTCGAGTACCGATGAAGGAGCTGGTGCAACGCCTGGGGGTACATAAGATCAGGACTATCCCCCTTCATCCACAATCTGATGGGTTGGTAGAACGCTATGTGAAGACTGTGGAGGAATATCTGCGCAAGGTGATGTCAAGCCATCAGAGAGATTGGGACACCAGGGTTCCACTGTTCCTTCTGGCCTACCGACCGTCTACCCACGACACCACTGGAATGACACCTGCCAGGATGGTCTTCAGGAGGGAGTTGCGGCTACCTTGTGACTTTCAGTTTGGTTCTCCACCTGATTCTGACCAGCCGGCAACTGACTACGTGTGGGAGCTGACCGACAGACTGAGAGAAATCCATCAACATGCTAGAGAACACCTCAAACTAGCTAGTGACAGGATGAAGGTGTGTTATGACCGTCTGGCCAGCTACACTGGATTCAACGAAGGCGACTTGGTATGGCTGTACCGACCTACACGAACGAAGGGGAAATCGCCGAAGCTACAGCGCTCCTGGAATGGACCATACAACGTGGTGAAGAGAATCAACGATGTGGTTTACCGGATTCAGCGCCAGCCCTGAGGAAAACTTATTGTGGTACATCTAGATCGACTCGCTGAATACAAGGGAACTGATCGAGACGATCAGCTCTAGGGAGGGGGCATTGTGACGCGTTGTAGTAGCGTCGTTTAAAATGCGCGGGCCGGCGATAGAAACCTCGCATTGGTGGACTGGATTGGCGAATAGCCAATCGCGAGTCGTGGAATCCACCGAATTTTCTCGGCTAGTAAGGCGGAAAGTGTAGCTAGAATGTAAGAGGAGGAGGGTTGAGCAGGTTATTCTAGGAGTTAGAAGTTTCATTTACATTGAGAATTTTATTGTGCAATTCAATATAACTTGAACATCTACTCCCCCGTTCGAGAAAAATCGAAGACGTGAAGGCTCCATGTAGAAACATCTCTTTCAAGGACCTGGAAATTTCCGTCTACTCGCCTATATGTATATATATATATATATATGTGGCGAGGTCAGAATGACCCCCAGTCTTGTGTCGGACAGCGAGAGGTTAAATTGTAAGTGAAACTATGGGGAAGTACTGTGTCTGTAATTGTGTGATAAGTAAATATCCGATAAACTTTAAAAGAAGAATAGTGTAAGATAAAATTGTGATTGAAGATTCAGTGATAATTGTGAGAAGAAAATAAAGTGCAAAAAAAAAAAAATTACACAGCAACTGTGTACTTATTTAAGTGCTAATAAGTTAAAGGAAAATCCTGTGCCCATATGGGACAATATATATATATATATATATATATATATATATATATATATATCCGGTTGCCTCGTATCTGGCACATATTGTCACAAAAACATATTTTGCAGACAGTTTCCTAAGAGGTGAAAGTTCGGGATTTCCTCCCCAAAACAGATATCTCATCGGGGTTTGGAGAGAGTGTTCTAATCTGCCATGTAAGTCATCACAGCAACTCGTCTTCACTCGGATGGACTTATGTAAGTCGGCTTAGTTATTTGTCATTATCACAGAATAGTATTTGATTAATATTGTTTGACAATAAACTCAGCATAGAACTTCGCATTAAAGAAATTTAACTAAAAAAAATACTTAATTAATATAGCATTGCCCCAGCTCACTTTATAAGCATTGTAGCTTAATAACTTATCTTTTTTTTATGTTTCAATTTCCACTTATTTTAATTTGTTAAATATACATTGTTTTCATATTTATTTTATTTATGTATGTGACTGCTTTAATAACCTAGTTTTTGCTACCCTTTGTAGATTTATGTAACTTAAATCCTGAACTTGATTTAATGTTAAGCCCGTCTCATTTATTGTCCTCAGCCAATAAATAGGTCATGCTACCCCGTAACCGGAGACGGGCATTAACAACGACATCGACATACCAATATGATCATTTGAAAAAGTAATTAGTGTGGCTTTTGACATTGGACTGTGTGAATGCAAAAGTGATTTGGAATATGATATCGTGTGCACATTGTTCTCTTCCACTTTGTTTTAACAACTTCATTGAATTCCTGCATCTGCACTTTGAGGACTAATGTAAGCACTTATCAGGTGTGTGCAACTTCTACATATGTGTGTTTTGTGCTATTATAAGTACTTTAAGCATTGAGTTTTTGGCACTGTTGATGGAAAATGTAATGATACACTGACGTCATTGAATTAAGTATAATTTCCCTCCTATGATATTGATATCTTTTTACTTTGTTACCCTCTATTAAAACGTCACTTGAGGTAGAATGCAACGTTTTGCATGGAAATGGTATGTAGCATCAAATTGATAAATATATACATAAACATGTAGCAAAATGTAATAAAATATGTAATTAAACATGTAATATCAAATAAATATGTAATTAAGAATTATACATGAATATATTAATTTTACTCACAAGTGATCCTCCATGTAATATGTTTTGCTCCAAAGTACTCTAGAGTAGTTATTTATCAAATTATTTTGATATTTTAAGCACTGCACAAACTTCACTTTTCAGTTTGAATAATGGCTTCTGAATATTTTGAGGTGTTGAGCCTAATACATGCAGACCCCTAATCGTCCTGCACAACACGTTTAAATGTATACACAGAAAAAAATCTAGAAACATTTCCTCATAAACTATTGAAGAAATTATGAAAAAGTAGCACAAATTGTTTATTTCATTACTTAATGCACTATGTTTTCCCGAGTAATTGATAAACGTCAATCAGATAAAATGTTCTTGTATGAAGAAAACGATTGTGCTACATCGCAAGCTGTCACATAGTTATACTTCAGTAAGGTCATTTTCCCTGGATATATGCCCACTCGAGATGGTACCTCTTCACCATTAAGTATCTTGTATGTACTGAGGAAAGTAGGATATCCGGGTTTCTAACAATTACTGCCTGGAACTTTCGAGAAACATTAATTCCAACTTCTCCTTTTCAGTAGATAGTTTTTTGTTTAACGTTCTCCATAATATCCATGGATTCATGCAGGGAAAGTTCTGAAGATTCCACTTTTGTAATATTCTCTGGAAGCCAACCAAAATTTCCTGTAATGTATGGATTGAGCACTCCATTTCAGGTTCCCTGAAAACAGCTTGAGCTTCAACTTTTATAAGATTCATGATGTGTTCCGTTGAGGTATTATTCAAAATTAATATAAAATTATGGAATATTCACCTGAAAGGTCCGTCTCCTCAACTTATGTAATTATTTAACTGGAAAAGAAACGACAAAATTAGCCAATACACTAAAGAAAGCCGATAAAAACGTAAAAATAGCATACAGAACTAATAACAAATTGAACAACATAATAAACAATAACATTGAAGAAAATAATATTTTCAACAACAAAGGAGTTTATAAACTGACATGTAAGGACTGCAACAAATTTTATATAGGAAGGACAAATAGGAGTTTTAACATCAGATTCAAAGAACATTTTCGAGACTTCATTCACGCAGAAGGAAAATCAAGCTATGCAAAACACGTTATCCATGAAGGACATCGCATGTTAAATATTGAAAATACCCTAACAGTAATGCACAGAGAAAATAATCCAGCGAAGATAAACGTACTCGAAGAGATGGAAATCATGAAAGCAGCTCACAACGACAGCCTGATAAACGAAAATGAACCCAATACATGCAACCCCCTCTACCAGATCTTCAGTGAAACACCAGTTTTGAATCTTGCCGATGATGGGACAAGTCCCGAAAGCGCTACAGTTAAATAATTAAATAAGTTGAGGAGACGGACCTTTCAGGTGAATATTCCATAATTTTATATTAAGCTTGAGCTTCACATAGTGAAAGAGAAGACTCTGGCGAGAACATTTCAACTACATACTTTACAGATTCAAAATGTTCAGTATAGTAGTTCACGGCTCGTATACCCCACGCTGTAAGCACTGGCTCTGGAGGCAGAGGCACATGTGGCAATTGCTGTTTGTAACATTGAACTTTTTGAGGAGCTTTCATAAAAACATTTTTTATGGGTGAAATAAGTTTATTAACTTGACGGAAGTTTCTTCTTATTTCTTCAGCCACATGTTGAGCATGAGCGAGATATGTGAAGTGTATTAAGTTTAGATAGAACACTTTGAGAGAACTTGCAGCTTTCAACATATATGTCCCACTGTTGAAGAACAAATCCAGTATTTTTCCTTCTTGGACTCCATTAGGCCACATCTTCAATCTATCGTTAATGAATCTGACTACCGTAGTTCGTAAGTTCTAGGGTTTTGGAGGCAATAAATAAATGGCTTGGTGGGAGCTTCAGGGTATAATTTTCCCAAGATGAGATTGGCTATATAGCAACCCATAATGTCCGTAGTCTCATCCACAGCAATCCACATGCAGGAATCTCCTATTTTCCTTCTTATTTCTTGGTAGTGGACAACAAGATCATTCTTCCATAGTGGAGACTCATCTGGAATTGGCCACTGGAGGATTTCTCCAAGAAACAGCGATATTCTGACACCTGTAATTTAGTTTGTACCGTGGTATGTCTGCTGCTACTATTGCAGTATATACGTCTTTGAAAAATCATTTTTTAAAGTTGTAGGTTCATGTTACATTTGCATCAGTAGAACTTGCTTTCTAGAAGAATGGCATTGTTTGTTCCTTTGTTCCTGAATGTGTTTTAATTGCGACTTTATTGAACAATCTAGTTTTTTATACACTTGGCAGACTACAATTTTACTATCAGCAGTTAACATGTCATCCATTGTAATCCATGCTTTTAAATTTTCGGCAAGTGAAGATCCTATTGGGGCCATTCTTGAATCACAAGAGAGTTAGCAATAAGCTTCTCTGGCCTACATTGCACACTAGATGGCTTCTCAGAGAAAACTAAATAATAAACAATTAATCAATTATGTTAGAAGGCATGTGCAGTCTTGCCAATGCTAAACAAGGCAGTTTAACTGTATCAGCCGGCGTGGCGGTATAAAAGAATTGCGATATATCAACAATGGATAGAAAGAGAAAGTGAGTGACCTCAAGGACCCTGAAATAGGGAAGTGGAGATCATGTTTCTTTAACTGTAAGGCACATTTAATTAATTACATTCGCCAGATACTTTGACATTGCTTACCAGCTATATCGAATAACATATATATATTTGAAGAGAAAAATTTTCGCCCAGACCTAGACTCGAACCTCGGATCTTTGGCTTTCTGGGCCAATGTTGTACCAACTAGACACGTAATTCCCGCGCACCAAATGCTATGAAGCCTTTACTTCTATGTTTGCAAATGGTGGCTCCTTAGTTAAGAGGACATTTATTGGGAATTTAACACTACTTTATAAAGCCAGTAGGGCTTCTACGATGTTTTTATTATTAATCTAACACTTCTCTCTGAAGGAGAAGTGTTAAATTAATAATAAAAACATCAATATTCACTTTATCCTTCCGGTTTTGAATCTTTGGAGACTTGAAAGCAAGTTCATTTCCTACCAGTCGGTTGCTAGCCGAAAAGTAGTAAGTCCAGTGGTGGGGCTGCCACCTAAAGCCTCTGGACAGGCATGAAGGAGGATTAGCATCTACTCTAATCCTGATGTAACAGTTATACCGCTGTGACTAGGTCCCCAGAGCCTCGTTTGTTATAAATAGGTTGCACCACGTGAAGGTGAGGTTGGGATTTAAGTAGGAGAGGTTATTGAATGCACTTCACTACTCTTTTGTAACCTTGGTGAGGATGGACTTGATATAGAATTGTTTAAATATTCTGATAAAACTCTTAAACAAAAATTTCTTCACTTACTAAACAAAATAATCTTGGGGAAAAGACCTACCTTCATCTTGGCAGAAAGCCATTATCATACCAATTTTTAAAAAAGGTAACTTCAAAGATTGTAATAACTATCGAGGCATTAGCCTTCTCAACAGTGGATATAAAGTTTTTACAAAAATTCTAGCATCTAAATTAAAAAAAACGCTATGAAAACGTATTAGGGGAAGAACAAAATGGTTTTCGTAAGGGAAGATCCTGTGCCTTAAAACTTATTGAAAAGCACAAAGAATTCAATAAAGAACTACATATAGCATTTATAGATTTTATTAAAGCATTTGATCGAGTTGACAGACAAAAACTTTTACTTACTCACTGGCACTATCGAACCCGTAGGTTCATGGCCGTGCAGACATCCTGAGCTAATGTTTTCCAATCATTCCCTGTATAATCTACTTCCCACAAATCATAGTTAATGTTGTTCTCCCACCTCATTCTTGGTCTACCAACTGGGCATTCCTTCTGGCTTTCCTACAAGAAGTTTCCATGCACGTCTTTCATTCCCCATACGCGCAACATGTCCTGCCCATCGCAGTGTACGAGACTTAACTGTTCTTATTATATCTGGCTTCCTATAAAGACCATGTAGTTCATAGTTATGTAGTCTTCTCCATTCACCTGTCTGTTCATCTCTCTTTGGTCCAAAAATTTTCCTAAGAACTTTATTCTCAAATACTCGTAATGTCCTTTCCTCCCTTAAAGTAAGAGCCCATGTTTCGCACCCATATAATATAACTGGTAGAATAATAGTTTTATATATTTTCAGCTTAACGTTTTTTGAAAGGAGTTGGGACATCAAAAGTCTCTGCAATGCATAATAGCATGCATTTCCAGAATTGAGCCTATGTTTAATTTCTTTGTGCATCTCATTCCTATTTGTGATTATTGTTCCTAGGTATTTGAATTCACCCACTTCCTCAAAATTTCCCTCATTTGTCATTAGCTGTCCATTTCCATTATATACTGAATTTCTACGTGTGACCATATATTTAGTTTTACTGATATTTACTTCCAGTCCTAATTTCTTAGTGTTACTCAATAGTGTATGCGTGTTGGCCTTTAGTATATCCTCGCTATCGGCCAGTAGTACTACATCATCAGCATAAACTAACAGCTTATTAATACCATTGAGTTGTAAGCCTTCCTCATTCTCTAAAGATTTAATGGCATGCTCTAGTATAAAATTGAATAGTAGAGGAGATAGTGCATCTCCTTGCTTCAACCCATTATGGATTTCAAAAGTGTCTGAAAACTGTTTGCCTACACGCACCCTACTCTTTGAGCCATTTAGACACTTTCGTATAAGTCTAACTAACTTTTTAGGAATTCCGAACTCCAGCAGGATATTATATAACTTCTCCCTCTTAATTGAATCATATGCTTTTTTGAAGTCTACATATAGTTGATGTACAGTACCATTATATTCCCATTTCTTTTCTAAAATCTGTCTTATAGTAAAAATCTGATCTGTTGTAGACCTGTTTCTTCTAAATGCACATTGATGATCTCCTAGAATGTCATCAATATAGGGAGTAAGTCTGCTTACTAATATATTTTGTTAGAATTTTGTACGAAGTTGAAAGTAATGAGATGCCCCTGTAGTTGTTGCAATCAGTTTTATCTCCTTTCTTATAAATTGGTACGATAATTGATTCCTTCCATTCATCTGGAAGAGCTTCTTTTTCCCAAATCATACTAAGCAACCATCAATTTTTCTCCCCCTGATTTTATCAGTTCTGCTGGGATCTCATCTGAACCTGATGCTTTATACATCTTCAATTTTTCAATCGCCATTTCAACCCCTAATGCACTTGGCTCTGCGACTAGCATTTCTGCTGTCTGTAAATTATCCCCCTCAATGTCCTGTTCTGAATGTAAATTTAATAGCTGATTAAAGTAACTTTTCCATCTATTTAATATACTCCTAGGATCTGCAATCATATCCCCATTTTCATTCCGAATTATGTTTGTTCTAGCCTGAAACCCTTTCTTCTCTATACTAATTCCCTGATATAATTCTCTAATGTTCCTATTTTTGGCATTCATTAATCTTCTCTCTCAAATATTCCCTCTTTTTACTATTTAGTAACTTGGTGGTTTCCCGTCTAACACTACCCAATTGCTCTAAATTTACCTCATTGAAATGGTTACATTTCATTTTTGCTAACTTCCTTTTCTTTACAATGTCGGCACATTCCTCATCAAACCATTTCTTGTTTTGCCTCTTTTTTAAACAACCAATGCTTTCTGATGCTCACAATTTAATAGTATCTCTTATAGTCTCCCATTCTTTATTTATATCAGTTTCTTCTTCATTTGCCACATTGCCATGTGAAGATTCCAGTACTTCAAATCTATTAGCAATTTTGATTTGGTATTCTTGCTGCATTTCATCATTTTTCAAGTTTTTTAATTCATATTTTACAGAATCATCTTTCGTGTTTGTTCCTCTCATAAGCGATAGCCGTTGTCTGATTTTCACTATGACCAGATGATGATCCAAATTGCAGTCTGTCCCTCTAACTGATCTAACATCAATGATGCTACTGTGCCAGCGTTTATCCACTAATACATGATCTATCTGGTTCCGAGTTTCTCCATCTGGAGACGTCCAGGTGTAAAAAACTTTTAGATATCTTAACTGATGATGGAACACCAAATCAACTGATCCAAACAATTTTTAATCTGTATAAAAATAACATCATAGCAGTACAAATAGGAACAGAATTGTCAGATTGGAAACATAAATTGCGGAGTCAGACAAGGATGTCCTCTATCTATTTAATGTATACATTAATGCTATCATCAGACACTGGAGATTGACAGTTCATGGTAATATTCCTCTCTCAAGACACACAATTTTAGACACACTCTTATAAGCAGATGATCAGGCTCTTTTTGGCAATAATGAAGATGAATTACAATATTCCACTCATCATCTTAATATAAGTAAAATTTGTATTCAGAATTCAATATTACAGCAAGTAAATTCATTTAAATACTTAGGATATAATCTAACTTATAATGAGGAATGTGATATATCCTTTAAAATACAAAACTATAATAGAGCTTTAAGAATTATCAACCAAGTTTTTAATTATTAAATTAATATTAAGAAGCTAAAGCTGTTATTATGATTGAAATAAGTATATTAAAGTACACTACTAAATTATTGTAATCAATTATAACAAGTTTTTCCATCAAAAGTGCAGAGAAACACAAGAATGAAAATCTATAAGTTCTCGCTAGACCCATAATCTGTTATGGCAGTGAAGCTTGGACCATCAGAACTCAGGATGACTGGCCACAGAGATGAAATTTCAGCGACGAACTGCACGTTATAGCCTTCTAGACCACCAAAGAAATTCAACAATAGCCAGAGAGTTAAACATCGTACCTATATCTGAATACCTCCAAGAATATAGAAACAATTGGCTAGCCCATATTCAGCGCATGGATCGAAACAGAATACCAAAACAAATTCTTCACTACATTCCTTGAGGCAGAAGATCTGTGGGTCGACCTTTTCGGAGATGGCAGGAGACCGTAACGGGCCACTGGGCCTAATACTTGAAAGGCAGATGATGATGATGATGATGATGTTCACTTTATTTCATTAATTTCTGGTACTAAAGAGAAGAAAAAAAGATATGTATGTAGATAGTTGTAGAGAAAGTAGAAAGAAAATGAAAAGAAAAAAATTGAGCTAAAAAATGGAAAAATATATACATTTATGTAGAATTGTATGTAATAAATAACACTCACTAAAATATGTAAAATGAAACTTGATTGCTGCAATGTCAATGCTTCAATTCATAAACATTTTCTGTTCCCGTATGTCTACATATAAAGGAATAAGATATGTAATTACATAAGAATCCGGGCTCTAGAAATGACATGCACTGCTGTTGTTCTCATGATTGCTTGTTATTCTAAGTATGTTTTTGTGCGGATCCGATCATTCGAGGTCAAAGGTATCTCTTGTCAGTGTTTACATTCTTGAGAGAAAGAATTTTACAATTCAGTTAAATAAATACTCAAGTAACAATTTAAAAATATTTATTAGATAAAAATAAATAACTTAATAAACACCACACACCACAAGGAAAAAGTTATAAAGCATATGTAAAATTATGATCATACAGCAAATACATGTGAAATGGAAAACTAACACTGTTGATACATGCTTATAAGTACATAGTTGTATCCACATCTGGATTCCTATGAAAAGTTGCACTGCTTAAAACTATTGACAGTTGTATTTTGTATACATTAGTATATAGAATGTATTTAACAACATAATTTCCAAAAAATATTTTGAGATTAGAACACAAATAACTAAATAAATAGAATAATAAATTTTGTTACTAATTACTCAAATTTTCCCAGAAAAAAACAAGTTCTGTTTCAGTCTAATGTTTTTTTAGAAAGGGGAATAAATATTTTTAATCTAATATTATTAGTAACAAAATTGCAACTAATTTTGTCTATGCTTTGGTTACAATGCAGTGATATATCCTCTTGCACTATATTCCATAGCTTTGCTTATTGAGGAAGTGATACAATGGAGGTAATTCATCTCTCCACCATTTCACTCTGTGTGACGAGCTTAATTCCAGACACAAGTAAGTAGTACATAGCAGGATTCAAATGAAAGTGTAAATATGAATTTGATTACTATCGGCCGCGGTGGACTAGTGGTTATGCTCCTTGCCTCTGGTCCCGAGTTCAAACCTGGCCGGGGTCGATGGATATTTTTAGGATGGAAAAATCCAAGGAGCAAATCCTCTGGGAGGGACTTTAAGCCGTGGGTCCCAAGTCTGAAGATTTTCAGGCTCATAAAAGATCCTTAAGCCTGAATGAAAGGCCTCTAAGCAAAATTTACCGAATTTTGCATCCTAGTACTATCTTGGTTTCCTAGTTGTCAGTATGAGGTGGAACGCTGACCACGGACCACTCAAATGACATCTATACAAAAACAAGTGTAACTAAATTAGTATGGTTCAAATTCTTCCCTGTAGGGGGAGAGCATCTAAAATCTCTGTTACGGGAAACATGGGCTTACAAGATAGAAGAAGATCAATCATTTCCCATTTCAAAAATAAATAAATAAATAAAGTGCAAGATACAAAAAAAAGTTATTTGACCTTTTCTGTTATATTTGCCAGGATATACAAACTGCATAAATATGACAGCTTATATCATTTACACTCTGCATAGTACAAATTTTTCTTGTTTGTATTTCTCTCAGGAAATAATTTATTATTTTGATATTTAAACTTTAAAGCAATATATTTGACAATATCATTAACCAGACAACATAAAACATATTAACAAACAAAATTAATATAATTAAATTGAAAAACCTAACACTTTTCAAGAAATACAAGTATTAACAATATAACAAATAAACAATCGTGATGCATCATATGAAGCACTGGAAATAGTGCTTCCCTTTCCACTTTAAGAAAAATAAAAATTCATTTGATGTGTAATAAATATATTTTATGGAACACCTTGTAAATAACCCACTGAGCACAATAAGATCTTCACATTCCTTGGTATGGAGGAAAGTGACCACCTCTCACATCTTATTACCTGGTGGAAAAAAAGGGCGAAGAATTGGAAACACTCATATTTTGGTAAGTGACAGGATAAATTGTCCTGTCCAAAGCTAAGAACTTTTTACATAGTTTTACTTTGAGTGAAAATAGTTATTTAATTGAAGGGTACAAGAAAAGAACACAGGCAACTCAATTTTTCCTTGAAACCTAGAAAACATATTTTTGGTTGTATGACATCCCTACTTACTTTATTTTATATAACAGGTTTTAACATCTTCCTCTGCCCAATATTAAGTTTAGATTCTCTTTCTCCATTCATCTCTATCCTTCATCAAATTCCCTCTATCCATGTCTTCTTAGGTCTCCCTCTTCTTTTCCTCCGATTTGGAACCCACTTCAAACTCCTAACTGGCAATCTATCTTCATTCATCCTCTTCATGTATCCATCCATCCATAGTAATTCTGCCCAAAGGCAGGTCCTTCACTGCAATCATAGCATTTTCATGCTATGCTTGCAGCTTTACTAGGGAATTGTATAGGTGTGGTAGCTTCCCGTTGCTTTCCACACCGGTGAAGGATGATGATGATGATAATGGTAAGGATGATAATGATAAGGATGATGGCCATATGATTTTGGGGACCGTTTGGGCCTTAAAGTTTTCCTGACATTTGTCTTACAGGTGAGGAAAAACCCCGATAAAAACCTCACCCAGAAAAACTGCCCCGACCGGGGATCAAACCCGGGCCCGCTGCGTGACAAGGCAGCACGCTACCTCGAGACCACAGTGGTGGACATCTTCATGTATCAAACCATTGTAATTGTTTATTTCCCACAAATTGTATAATTGTTTCTCAGATAAGCCAATACAAGTAAACCAAACTTTGGAGGTAAATAAACCCATGACTAAACTACACTATTACTTTATTGTAAATCAATGGTAAAGAGAAAAATGTTTGCCTGAACCGGGAATCAAAACCCAAACCTTTAGCTTTCCATGCTAATGCTCTTACCACTGAGCTAATCCAGGCTTCATTCCCATCCAAGCAGAAATCCTTCCTTTACCTTACTCTACTGGTCCCACATTCAATTGCAATGAATCATCATTCACAAATACACAATGAATGGCTTCTACCTGAAGAAGACATGAAGGGACTCCACACAGCTATAGCATTATTTATTAAATTCATATTAAGAAGCTAAAGCTATTACTATGATATAAATAAGTAAATTAATGAACACAATTAAATTATTGTAAATCAATGGTAAAGAGAAAAATTTGGATGGGAATGAAGCCTAAGATTAGCTCAGTGGTCAGAGCATTAGCACGGAAAGCTAAAGGTTTGGGGTTCGATTCCTGGTTCAGGCAAAAAAATTTCTCTTTACCATTGATTTACAATAATTTATTTGTGTTCATTAATTTACTTATTTCTATCATAGTAATAGCTTTAGCTTCTCAATATTAATTTAATACACTTTTACTGTTTCATACTTCTAAATGATAGAGAATCTAATTACAGTTCAAACAAGTGACCTTCCCATGTACCCTTCAATTATATGCGGTTAACAGTTCTTGTAATTATGTTTTTGTTTGTACTGAATTTGTATCATAACTTTATATTATTTAACATATAAGATATAGATTTTTTCATTCAATGCTTCCTAAACAGGACGAGTGGGAGGCTCTGTGAATTTTTTTGACCCTATGAAATGACTAAATTTGTTATTGCTTAGCAAGCTCAAGTGTTCTCATGTGGAAGAAGGACATTTGTGTAATATATTGTTCTATTAAAAAAAGTGTTGAATAATGAACTTGATTCTATGTATTACGAAGGAAAATGAACTATAATTGAAAGACAAAAAAAGAAAGCTTAATAATGACCTCAATGCAAGATGTAAAGGGTTAAATATCCAATTATTGTGTAATGTTGTAATGTTATTGTTTTATATTTGTTACTGTAGTAATTAATTGCATTTTGAAAAGACATATTGTTCATGTAAAATATAGAACATATTGCATTAAGCAATCAGTGAATCAGGAAACAACATGCTAACTTAGTAAGAATGAGACAAAACATTGTATATCTAAAGTATGTAAAGAATGGATACTTATCTAGTATTATTGCTTAAGGGAGAACATTATGATAGAGTTCCCAGTTCAAACTCCTAATTTAGAATTACTATAAAAACTGTTACTTGACCTACATCTGTATGACTTATGGAGATGACAGCTAGCTGACAGGTGAAGCCAGAATAGTGTAACCTTTTTTCATTTTTTTTTTTGTTATTAAACTGCAGATATATTTTTGTTAGACATTAAATGAGTCTTGTATTTTTCACTAAACACTGGGAAAAACAGTTTAATGGTACATTATGTAAGCTATTAAATTATCTCATGTTTTCCTAATTCAAAATGTCAGTCTTTGCATTGCAAATAAATAACTGTATAATAACATAAAATAAACCATGAGAGAGATAACATGCTATCAACTGTAAGAAACAAGGAAAATCTATAATCAAATATACCGTATAACAAACAAATTACTATTGCTCACATCTTGTGCACATTCCATTTATAATTTATTATAAAAATAAAAAGAAAACCTGGATGACTTATGTCCACCACTTGTTTACCAATGTGTAATTAAGTTGTTCTCTAATATTTTCACAATATATGACATTTATTATATATTCAAAATTTATTCCAAAATCATTCCACAGAACAATTATTTGGTTATTATTAATTTATTTTATTATTATGGCAAGAAATACTGTGAAATTTGTAAAACTTTTGAAGTGAAGTGAACTTGTCACGCAGAATGAGAGGTCAATGTACCCTCTGAGGTCTTCCTATGTAGCATAGTTCACATATATAAACCTCTCATAGTATCTGCTCACAATATAATATTTGACTACTCTAATGCAAATGACAGTCTATCAATCTTGAAATAACAATTTATGCTATAGTTCATCATCATCATAGTCCATTCGTGAATTTAGGCCATTGTTGGCCTGTTTTGTCTCAAGAGAAACCCCATCCAAAAGTCTTTTGAGTGGATGTCCTGGTCTTCTTCCTGCAAGATGATAGCTTAGCATTTATTTGGGTCTCCTGTGATCTATGCTATAGTTAGGGTGAGTTATTTAAGCCATATTTATATTTAAAACAGATGTGGATTATGCTTTTAGTTTTTAGCATATTTCCATAAATGTTTCCCATAAATCATAGCTATATTTCAATGTAATATGTATTAAGAGATGTTTTAAGGTTATTTTTATCTCAATTTCTTATCTATTTTCAGATATTTTCCACACTTTCTTCAGACAAAGACTCAAGTCATTATGCACATAATGCTATAATAAATTGTAAATTTTAAAAAATCTTTGAATTCCATTTGGATATTATATTCATCAGGTTATTATTCATATACTGTTGCAATAATTTTTTTGTGTCTTTGAATTACTGTAAAATTCCATTTCCACTACAATCCTCTGTAATATTTTGTAAATTATAAATGTTGTAAAAAAAATATTCACATATTTTTACTGGTAATTATTAAGGAAACTTAAATCTTCATTAAAGAATAAGCCCTAACAATTCTAATCCTTTTTATAAACAGATTAAAGTGCCTCATTTCAGATGCTGGAAGGCCACTCATGTCAGAAGCATCACAAAATAATAAATGCCTCATACAAAATTATGCACAATTTATTTGTAAATTTCTATCAGGTGAAGGAAGTTATATTGGCATTCCCATAGTTAATTTTGAGCTCATGAATGGTTAATTTATTAAATGTGGATGTCAATAAGATGGCACATCATCCATGCAAGTATTAGGTCGTGTGGCCTGTTATGGTCTTAAAGAGGAATTTTTCATCCAGCACTTTTTTGGACGTCCCAGCAATCTTTTGCCTTGGGGGCAGTAATAAAGCATGGCTTTTGAAATTCTATGAGGCGGCATTCGTTGAAGATGGGCTTTCCAGTTGTTCTGGTAGTTTTGTATATGGTGAAGAATGGGTTCTACATCCAACTCTTCCATAATTTCCTCATTTCTTTCATAATCCCATTTTGTAGAGCCTGCTGTACAGTGTATAAATCGCATCTCATTTGCTGTTATTCGGCTTTCATCTCTTCTTCATATTTTCCATGCTTCACTACCATATCTTAATACTGGTCTAGCAAGAACCTTATAAACCCTTATAATCTTGTGTTCATCTGTACTGTTTCATTATACTGTTAATTATTCCCATCGTTCTTGTGAAATTTGTGATTTTCTTTGATATATCAGCTTCATCTTGAAATGTTAAATTGTAACCCAAATAATTAAATTCATTTACTCGTTCTAAAATTTCATCATCCAAAACAATTTTGCTAGGTATAGGGTATTTTCCACAAAAGGCCATCACTTTAGTTTTCTTTGTATTGATTTCCATATTGTACCTTTTTCAATTATATTAAAATTGTGTATAGAATACTGTAAATCTGTTTCTGTTGGAGCTATTAATACCAAATCATCTGCAAAAAGCAAGGAGTCTATTTTTAGGTTTCTATTAATTTGGATAAAACCGTGTCTCATCCGTCATCAATCTTGGAGTATTCTATCCATGTATATGATAAAGAGCAAGGGCAAGAGGCCACATCCTTGTCTTATGCCCCTATTAATATTGGTCCATTCTGTTTGTGTGTTATTTATTCAAACTGAAATCAAATTTGTTTTATAGATATTGTATAAATTTAAAATATACTGTTGTGGTAGATTGTTGTCAGCTAAAATTTCCAACAGTTTATTCCTATTGATTTTGTCGAAGGCTTTTTTGAAGTCCACAAAAGCTAAATCTGTTTCTACATTAAACTCCCTATGTTTTTCTATTAATCATTTCATGGAGAAATAACATCACAGCAGGATCGACCTTTACGAAAGCCATTCTGTTCTTCGCTGAGGAGGTTGTTAAGATGTTTGAATAATTTGTTCTTAATTATATTGGCGTAAATTTTGTATCCAGTATTTAGTAAGCTGATGCCTCTGTAATTTTCACAGTTTTCTTGTCTCCTTTTTTAAATATTGGTATTACAATAGATTTTGTCCAACTTACAGGAATGTCTCTCCCTTCCCATAGTTTATTTAAGAATGTTAGAAATCTGTCTAAAAACAGAGGATTTGCATTTTTAAATAGTTCAATCCCATCAATTCTACTTAACATATATTAATACAGGGCAAGTTAGAAGTCTCTCTGGGGTTTCGTGGGTCTGTGGAACAGAAATGGCAAAAACACTTGTATCAGCAGAAAGAGTATATTTCCAAGTTTTCATACGTACTTGTTGACAAAGTGTAATTTGTAAATTTTACCTCTAGAGGTAGTCATATCAGTTGATGAAACATGGCGTTCACTGGGGCAGAAATGGAATTTTGTGTGCTGCAGTTTGCTAAATGTGAGTTAATTGTGATTTTTTTCTTATGTGGTTATGTTAAAGATCACGTGTTCGTCCCCCCTATGCTCCTCGATTTAGTAGAGATACGATAGAGGATTGAGCATGGAGTCACTGGTATTGACCATGAGATGTTAGTACATGTATGGCAAGAGCTGGATTATAGTATCAATGTCTGCCGAGTCACCAATGGTGGTCATATGAAACACCTGTAAGATATGTATAAAAAACTTGGAAATATTCTCTTTCCTCTGATATAAGTGTTTTAGCCATGTCTGTTATGATTACTGTTCTAAAGACTCATGAAAACCCGGAGGGACTTTTGACTTGTTTTGTATTATATAAAGGTAATAAAATCTATGACATAAATAAGTCTACAAAGATATAATATTTTCTAGAAACCAATATTGGACTGAAACAGTCACCAACAACAGTATGATTTTCCACTTCCATATTACAAACATACATAGTAAAATTGTTTAAAATATTCAAGAGTAGAAGAAATTTACATATTCACTCAACACAATATAAAAATGTGAAAGTCTTATACAGAGCTATTGAAAAAGAAGTAAACAACTTTAATGTTCTAAAAAACAAAATCTATTTATGGTACCTGGAAACACTTTTCACAGTTTTATAGAGAATGTCTTGAACTGACAAATGTGCATCACACTACACACATCAAGATGATAATCAAGTTCATTCCAAACCCAACATATTAATGTGTTGGAGAATTAGTTGATGCCGCAACTGAATGAAAAACAAGAAAACTTTATCTTAAAACAAGATGGAGCAGTACCTCATTGACACACAGTTGGATGAAATATTACCACAGCATTGGATTGGATATATTACAGACGACAATAACAGTCTTACACATTGACCACCAAAGTCTACCGACCTCAAATCATTTATGAAATACATAGTTTTTTCCCTCAACTTCCTCATGGTTTAAATTGAATAAAAGAAAGTATAAGAGCTGTGGCAAGTATCGATAAAGACATGTTATATTGGGTTTGATTACCATGTGTGTCATGTGATGCAAGGATCACAAATTGTACATTTGTGAATTCAGAAACTAATTTCAAGACTTCCTCTACAAAACAATACAAAGTGCTTTCAGATACCATAAATACTTTTTGTTTCATAGAATGTTAAAGTTATTTATTATTTTGTAGTAGCCCTGTATTTCATCAAAGTACAGAGTATTCAGAAAGTTATTTTAAATGTTTCACATGATAGAGGAGGTAAACAAGAACAATTTTTATTTTTCCTTATTCATTAAATCTATACCTTTTACTAGAGACCCAGATAACGAGGTATCTGACTACAGATAAGTCAGCCACTTTTAATTCTGAGCAATAAATAGTAGAAATTCACTTATTTTATAAAGAGAAATTAATGCTCAAATTGGGACTCAAAGCCCAGATTTCAGGCTCTATGCGTCATTATGATTACTAGTTACACCATTCAAGTACTGGTATCATACTGATGCACAGAATCAGAGAATTGAGGTTCGAGTCCCAGATCTGGTGTTAATTTTTCTTTCTAAAATACAATTCTGTCCAAGTCTGGAAAGTGTTAATTTAAATATAACCTCAAAAAATAAATTTACTTATTTAATGATTTGTATCCAGAATAGCGCTACTCTATTTAAATGAATACCTTTGTGGAAGTAAATTTGGCTCATATTTAGGGCTAGACATATCTAACCTCTTCCCTGTGATACTCCCAGAGATTATGTGGATCACTGCACCTACAAAAAATGTCTTCTTTACCTCCTCTTTCATCGGTTAAATGTTGTAAACAATTTTTCAAACAACCCATAAATTCTAATTATTAGAATCAAAATAAGTATGTTTACAAAAATACACTGTCTACATAAAGTCTCTGACATTTACTTTTTGAGTTAGAAATTATAATGCACAAAACTGCAATTTACTATCACTAGCAGTTATGTAATTATTATTAATGAATGAAATCAAAGACTTTATGTGCATGGTGTATAATTAATGGTTGCCAAAAGCTGCAGAGCCCAAACTACTCATAAGGTATGTACTCAAAAATTGGACAGAAAGATTGCTCTGAAACTTGGAAGAAATACTAATTTAACAGTGCTGATGCAATGATGTTAATAATTTTTCTGCAACATGGAAAATATAATTAATATGTAGAATTAATTTTAAAGAAACTTGGTCGCCTGAGTGCTGTTAACTTAAGGGACTTGTGCAATGCATATTTATAGATTATGCAATGTCATGTAGATTACGTGAAAAGTAATTCCAATTATTACAGAATGCACTAGTTAATTAGTACTTTTATTTAATGATGCTATTTAACAATAGAGGTTACAAAAGTGGCATGATTGTTGAAGAAAAAATTTACATAGCATTACAGTGTATTGAAACACTTAGTATTACAATTGGCTTCCCATGAAAATCAGTAAGTTCAAGGTTTTTTATTATTAATTTCATACATCTCAATGATGGATAAATCATATTTAAAGAGAAAAATTATATGCTCAAACCAGGACTTGAACCCGGGACCCTTGGTTTTCTAGTCCAAGTGCTCTACCATTTGAGCTACCTGAGCAAGTACCGATCTAAACGCAAATCCTTCTCTATATACGTTGTAATTCCCGCCCACCAAATGCTTTGAAGCCTTTGCTTCTATCTTTGCAAATGGCGGCTCCTATATTAAGAAAACATATTTGGGAATTATACATTACATTATAAATGCCAGTACGGCTATTTTCGATGTTTTTATTATTAATTTCATACATCTCAATGATGGATAAATCATATTTAAAGAGAAAAATTATACGCTCAGACTGGGACTTGAACCCGGGACCCTTGGTTTTCTAGTCCAAGTGCTCTACCATTTGAGCTACCTGAGCAAGTACCGATCTAAACGCAAATCCTTCTCTATATACGTTGTAATTCCCGCCCACCAAATGCTTTGAAGCCTTTGCTTCTATCTTTGCAAATGGCAGCTCCTATATTAAGAAAACATATTTGGGAATTATACATTACATTGTAAATGCCAGTACGGCTATTTTCGATGTTTTTATTATTAATTTCATACATCTCAATGATGGATAAATCATATTTAAAGAGAAAAATTATACGCTCAGACCGGGACTTGAACCCGGGACCCTTGGTTTTCTAGTCCAAGTGCTCTACCATTTGAGCTACCTGAGCAAGTACCGATCTAAACGCAAATCCTTCTCTATATACGTTGTAATTCCCGCCCACCAAATGCTTTGAAGCCTTTGCTTCTATCTTTGCAAATGGCGGCTCCTATATTAAGAAGACATATTTGGGAATTATACATTACATTATAAATGCCAGTACGGCTATTTTCGATGTTTTTATTATTAATTTCATACATCTCAATGATGGATAAATCATTGGTAGCTCAAATGGTAGAGCACTTGGACTAGAAAACCAAGGGTCCCGGGTTCAAGTCCCGGTCTGAGCGTATAATTTTTCTCTTTAAATATGATTTATCCATCATTGAGATGTATGAAATTAATAATAAAAACATCGAAAATAGCCGTACTGGCATTTATAATGTAATGTATAATTCCCAAATATGTCTTCTTAATATAGGAGCCGCCATTTGCAAAGATAGAAGCAAAGGCTTCAAAGTATTTGGTGGGCGGGAATTACAACGTATATAGAGAAGGATTTGCGTTTAGATCGGTACTTGCTCAGGTAGCTCAAATGGTAGAGCACTTGGACTAGAAAACCAAGGGCCCCGGGTTCAAGTCCCGGTCTGAGCGTATAATTTTTCTCTTTATATATGATTTATCCATCATTGAGATGTATGAAATTAATAATAAAAACATCGAAAATAGCCGTACTGGCATTTATAATGTAATGTATAATTCCCAAATATGTCTTCTTAATATAGGAGCCGCCATTTGCAAAGATAGAAGCAAAGGCTTCAAAGCATTTGGTGGGCGGGAATTACAACGTATATAGAGAAGGATTTGCATTTAGATCGGTCCTTGCTCAGGTAGCTCAAATGGTAGAGCACTTGGACTAGAAAACTAAGGGTCCCGGGTTCAAGTCCCGGTCTGAGCGTATAATTTTTCTCTTTAAATATGATTTATCCATCATTGAGATGTATGAAATTAATAATAAAAACATCGAAAATAGCCGTACTGGCATTTATAAAGTAATGTATAATTCCCAAATATGTCTTCTTAATATAGGAGCCGCCATTTGCAAAGATAGAAGCAAAGGCTTCAAAGCATTTGGTGGGCGGGAATTACAACGTATATAGAGAAGGATTTGCGTTTAGATCGGTACTTGCTCAGGTAGCTCAAATGGTAGAGCACTTGGACTAGAAAACCAAGGGTCCCGGGTTCAAGTCCCGGTCTGAGCGTATAATTTTTCTCTTTAAATATGATTTAAGTTCAAGGTTATTCATTCGCCTGTCTGTTCATCTCCCTTTGTCAAAACGTCTTCCTAAGCATTTTATTCTCAAATACCCGTAATCATTTTTATTCTCTAAGTAAGAAACCATATTACACATACATATAATATAATTGGATGGTGTTATGCAACAACCGGCTAAGTGCCATTTTAAAAAATTGATAATTTTGATGACACCTGTTGCACTGGCTCATGAAGTAAGAGTATGCACACTTTTAGTGCCAAATCTTTAAATGTAGCCTTATTATTAAAGAAAATGTAAATGCCATCAGGCCTATCAGAAATCCTGTGTTTTGCAACAAACAGCTATGAAACTAGATCTTCATAAATACTAATCTAAATTCTGCATCATGCTGCTTGGCGCCAAATGTTCCTGCTCTTATAATGTTGATGCAGAACTGAGCATTGTTAGTTTGGTGCCACAATAAATAGTGAAGAATGTCAACTCAGTGTGATGTTTTAATGTTGTAATGATGTCCAGAGCTCAGAAAATTTTAGATATGGTTTATAAGAACAGCCCTGAAAATGGAATGGAATCTTCCGTCTCACTGCAGGTATGTAAGAGTTTTATTTATTACATGAATCATATATTTTTCATACATGAAATCCATATACTCCTATTTTATAAACATAATGATAAAGAAGTCAGACGCTTGTCAATTGTAATAGGCGATGAAGTTAAGAGATCCACTGTTCATCAATTAGTAAAATTGATTCTATTTTTTTTTTGTGAAATGAAAAGTGTAAATTTGTTGTATGATAATTTTAACAAATATAAATTTCCAATGTGAATAATTCATATTAAAAATATGAGATAAATTATTACTTATTTTAAGTATTGTTTACAGTTACATAGTCATATTATTAGTCTAGTAAATGCCTTTAAAAAAAAAGTATTATAGTTCAAAATAAAATTTTAGTGAGCAAGTTAATGGCTGTCTATCGATTTTTTACTCTAAGGAATAAAAAAAATTGATTTCACAAAATTGTTACAGCATTCTCTTTTTAATTTTTTGTGTTTTTTTTGTATGTAATGTAATTGTATGAATAAATTGGAGTTTATTTAACTTTCACAGGGGAAAAAACACTATAAGGTTTAATTTAAGAATTAGATTAATGTTTTTATTACTTCACCTCATATCCTTTTTCTTCTGGACTGCAGTTTCGGAACTTATCTCCATCATCAGTAGCCTCTGGTCAACCGGTGTTATGTCGTTTTTTGGCAGTTTTCTTCTTACTTCTATCGGTGGACCGAGGAACCTCTGGATCAGGTCAAAATTTGCGGGAATTTCAGAATTCATGAGTTTATCTTTCTTGTTTTTTTTTTGGATGTGGATTTTTTCCCAGATCGTGAGTTCTTTAGGCTAGCTTTTGTGTCGATTAAATGTTTTTCAGACCAAGCATGGGCTGCTACAGCTGACGTGTTCACTTCACCCTTTTTTACATTTCTAAGGTGTTCTTTCAATCTAGTTTTTAAATTTCTTTTTGTTTTTCCTATATAGATTTTGTCACAATCCTTACATTTGATCTGATATATTCCTGATTTGTATTCTTCTTCAATTTTTTTCATTTTTGTTGGTTTTAATTATCTTGTTTAGGCTGTATTCATTCTTCGGAGCCAATCATATGTTAAACTTTTTAAAAATTTTCTGAAACTTGTGGTGATTTAAAGGATGCTAAGTGAATTTTTTTAATCTTATGTTCTCTTCTGTTTGTTTTTTTAAGTGTGCTTTCATAGGTTAATTTTTGCCTTTTGAACTTGTTTATTTTCTTGAGTACCATGTTTTCTTCATAACCATTTTCTATTGCTACTTTAATTATGTATTCTTTTCCTTCTTCATATTTTTCTCTGTTCAGGGGTACATTCACCAATGCGTGTGTTAAACTATTGAATACAGCTGCCTCTTTGTGAGCAAAAAGGCATTAGGATTCAACCATTCCGCTCACAAAGAAGCTGTATTCAATAGTTTATCACACAGATTGGTGAATGTATCCCTGAACAGAGAAAAATATGAAGAAGAAAAAGAATACATAATTAAAGTAGCAATAGAAAATGGTAATGAAAGAAGCATGGTACACAAGAAAATAAACAAGTTCAAAAGACAAAAATTAACCAATGAAAGCACACTTAAAAAACAAACAGAAGAGAACATAAGATTCAAAAAGTTCACTTACCAACCTTTAAAACACAAGTTTCAGAAAATTTTTAAAAAGTTTAACATATGATTGGCTCCGAAGAATGAATACAGCCTAAACAAGGTAATTAAAACCAACAAAAATGAAAAAATTGAAGAAGAATACAAATCAGGAATATATCAGATCAAATATAAGAATTGTGATAAAATCTATATAGGAAAAACAAAAAGAAATTTAAAAACTAAATTGGAAGAACATCTTAGAAATGTAAAAAAGGGTGAAGTGGACAAGTCAGCTGTAGCAGCCCATGCTTGGTCTGAAAAACATTTAATCGACACAAAAGCTAGCCTAATCAAACACACAGATAAACAGAAAGAACTCACAGTCTGGGAAAAAATCCACATCCAAAAAAACAAGAAAGATAAACTCATGAATTCTGAAACTCCCGCAAATTTTGACCTGATCCAGAGGTTCATCGGTCCACCGATAGAAGTAAGAAGAAAACCGCCAAGAAACGACATAACACCAGTCGACCAGAGGCTACTGATGATGGAGATAAGATCCAAAACTGCAGTCCAGAAGAAAAAGGATATGAGGTGAGGTAATAAAAACATTAATATAATTCTTAAATTGGAGTTATTTAGAAAAAAAAATTATTTATTTAACACACACATTTCATAATGTAATATGTATGAAGTATTACAAAACAATACAATATATAAACACATGTCAATAACAAGTGTATTGTGCATACAAACACTACTAATATTATGATACAATATTTTACATTCACAGTGTACACGCATTACCTTGATGCTTGGCTGATTGATACATAATAAAATATTCCACACTAATATATATCAACAGTGTAAATGCCCTCTTGTGGTGCTTAATTGATTGATGCAGAATGATTATGACACCATTCTCATTACGTCTAAGTGCAATATTGGAATATTGACCGTTATAAAAAAAATAAAAATTGTTTTTACTCATACAGTATGAATCAATATATACAATATTATCATATAAGTGATTATCAAATCAGAAATAATTAAATAGTTCTTGCTAGAGTTTAAAATGCAAAAAAAAAAAACTTTAAACATATTTTTCTTGGAACTTACTAAATGGCACATAGCCGGTTGTTGCATAATGACGTCCAGTTAGAAGAATTTGTTTTATATATTTTTTGTTTTAAATTTTTTTGAGATAACCCAGATAATGAGAATCCCTGTAATGTATAACAGAATAATAATAATTATTATTATTATTGTTATTATTTTATCATTATTATTATTAAATAATGAAGCCTACTAACTAACTAACTAACTCACTGGCACTATCAAACCCGTAGGTTCATGGCTGCATGGACATAAGAAATGATAACATCATTAAGGAATTGAATGTAGTGCCCATAACAGAAGTCCATCACTATCAACAAAACTGGTTCAACATATGGACTTATTTTAATGAATGAGTTGGAGAAAATGCTCTAACATCTTACCTCATAAAGTTGAATGTCTTCATAATACCAGTTTCAAAAGTTAGTTTTACTTCCATCTTCAGTCAAACTGAAGTTTGACTAAATATGGAAGTAAAACTATACTTTTGAAACCAGTATCATGAAGACACACAACTTTATGAGGTGAGCATTTTCTCCAACTCATTCATTAATGTAAATACCTCATAGTGTTTCCTCTCACTGTAATTTTGATTAAAAAAATGTAGACTTATGTCCAGATCCAGGAAGGAAATTTTAAAATATCAATCAAATGATAAAATATAATAGGAATGACAAGGAAAAGATGGTTGGAAATATTTTTGTAGACATTAAACTTCTTTCAAAAAACAGGTAAAAAATGAAGAATCTTATTCTTCTGGAAGTACAAACTAATATCCTTTCAGGACTACAACATGAAAGAAAGTTAACAATGACGATTAGTCATATTTGAAGAGAAAAATTATATGCTCAGATCGGGACTTGAACCCGGGACCCTTGGTTCTCTAGACCAAGTGCTCTTCTACCACCTGAGCTACCTGAGCAAGTACTGATCTAAACGCAAATTTTTCTCTACATACTTTGTAATTTTTCTCTTCAAATATGATTTATCCATCATTGAGATGTATGAAATTAATAACAAAAACATTGAATGACGATTAGTATTCATTATTGTATCTAAAAGACAGTGCCAGCAAGTAATAAAAATGCTACCTGATCAATTAAACAATCTTGGTTCCTTACCTGATACAATGGCATATGCATTAAACTACACTTGATGTATACGTGATGTATTTTGTAAAAAATTATTGAATTTGCAGTAGAATAATTGGCATCATTACATAATATTGTAATTTCATCGAAGTTTTTTTTAAGTCCATCTGGTCCAATTCAAGTTCATGCCTTGTCAATCACAAAATTTATACTACATTTATATTACATTCTTATTTATAGTTGCTTTAACATTCAAGATGATATAACATCTAGTGCCAATGGTTGTATCTAGTATACATTTGCAAGCCAAATTTACAGTCCGATTTTACTGATTTGCAGAATACATATTTCTTTTGCTAATTAAATCATGTACATTCACTTTTGTTGCAAGTAAAACAAAATTGTCCCAGTAAAGAATTTTTTTAATTTAGGTTCCACATAAATCTCCATTCCTAATGGTCCAATTTTGCTGATTTATGGAACATAACTTTCATTTGATAATTAAATCATATATAAAGTTTTGTTATGAGAAAACAAAAATTATGACTGCTATAGCATTGAAAATGTTCTAAAAAAATTTAGCTTTCAGGTTAACCCCCACTTCTAATGGGGTCTGATTCTGTTGATTAAAAAACTTTCCTTATTGTTATATATATTTTTTTTTTATTCAATGCCACCACTCTCATTTCGACATTCTCCTGGCATGGTATTATTGTAACCCACTTCTGAGGTTGGGGGCCTGGAAAGTGGAGTTATGCTGCCCCAATGATGAATGTTCTAAAAAAATTTAGCTTTCAGGTTAACCCCCACTTCTAATGGGGTCTGATTCTGTTGATTAAAAAACTTTCCTTATTGTTATATATATATTTTTTTTTATTCAATGCCACCACTCTCATTTCAACATTCTCCTGGCATGGTATTATTGTAACCCACTTCTGAGGTTGGGGGCCTGGAAGGTGGAGTTATGCTGCCCCAATGATATATGATTAATGATGATGGTGGTAATGATGCGCCAGGAGAGGTCTTAATCCTAAACTTAATGAATATGTTAATGATGATAATGATGGCCAGATGATGTTCAGGAACCATTTGGGCCTTAAAGTTTCCTGACATTTGTCTTATAGGTAAGGAAAAACCCCGAAAAAAACTATCATTCAGGAAACTTGTCCCGATCGGGAATCGAGCCCAGGCCTGCTGCATGACAAGGCAGCACTCTACCTCAAGACCACAGCAGTGGACCTTATTGAAATATGCCAAGTTTTGTTTTTGTTCTTTTTCTTAATTTTGGCTATTTAATCTAGTAACGGTCAGGTTTTGATGGTAGAATTTTTATCAATATGGGATCAGTATTCACCCTGTATCATGAGGAATTTAGGTAGCTATGATAAACAATACTTTAGTTAGAAAAAAAAATGTGTGCGGTTTCTAATGCCACCCATTGTATTTTACATGCTTCAGATTCCACGCTGTGCAGATAGATAGCATTAATGTGGTCTATTTTTAATTTACCCACCACTTTGGCAGACCACTTTACATATATATATATATATATATATATTGTATCCTGTAAAGAGAGGAGTGTAAGACAAGTGTGATGTAAAGTGTACTGTATGAGGGATGATAATGGAGAGAAGAGAGAAGGTAAAACCTGGTGCTGAATACTTAGCCTAATCCAGTCAAAAAGCACCAAGAGAGCTATCAGGCTTTACATCCCCATCCAATGGATGAATCATTATCATCATTAGTACCACAAGCCTTCTCAACATATATACTGTGGAGGGATTTGTAATTTTATGCAGGAATCTTGTGCACAATCTAGCAATTAAGAGTTGTATAACCACCACCTCTCCTGGCAGCAAAATTCAAAATTTAACAATTCAATTAATATAATTGCTATATTTGGGAGGAATACATTTTATGCCAATTTTCCATACAAATTATATGGTATACAGAACGATAATTTTTAAAGACATTTTGACAAAAAAATAACTACATACTGATCATTCCGCCAATATTGTTATAGTGAATAATAAGAAACTACGCTTAAAAATCCATGCCAAATATTTTGGGGGGTGTCATTATCCCACATTTTTCCACCAACTAAAGCAGTGATGTAAGTGATCTCCAGATTGAGAAAACCAGCTATATTGGCTGGGGGACCAGACATATTAAGCATATGTCATCCCTATGCTGGCTGGATAATAAACCATTTCTGTAATTTGACACATGTAGATGGAAAGCCAAGCAGTCAGCTGGTAATTGAAGGGCCTTCTAGATGTCATAATATGGAGTTATTATGGAAACAATAGAAAAAATTTTAACTGTGATCACGGTTCATATTTTTTTACAATGAATAACTATTAATGTTTTTATTATTAATTTAACACTTCTCACTCAAGGATAAATTATATTTAAAGAAAAAAAATTTCGCCCAGACCAAGACTCGAACCTGGGACCTTTGGCATTCTAGGCCAATGCTCTACCATCTGAGCTACCGGGGCGAGTTCCGATCTGAATGTAAATTTTTCTCTTATATACATTGTAATTCCCAGCACCAAATGTTCTATGAAGCCTTTGCTTCTATCTTTGCAAATGGCGGCTTCATAGTTAAGAAGACATTTGTAGGGAATTTAAACTTCTCACTCAAGGAACATGCCCCGGTAGCTCAGATGGTAGAGCATTGGCCTAGAAAGCCAAAGGTCCCGGGTTTGAGTCTCAGTCTGGGTGAAAATTCTCTTCAAATATAATTTATCCTTCAGTGAGATGTGTTAAATTAATAATAAAAACATCAATAGAAGCCCTACTGGCTTTATAAAGTAGTGTTTAAATTCCCAATAAATGTCTTCTTAACTAAGAAGCCACCATTTGCAAAGATAGAAGCAAAGGCTTCATAGCATTTGGTGCTGGGAATTACACCGTATATAAGAAAAAAATTTGCATTTAGATCGGAACTCGCCCCGGTAGCTCAAATGGTAGAGCATTGGCCTAGAAAGCCAAAGGTCCTGGGTTCAAGTCTTGGTCTGGGCAAAAATTTTTCTCTTCAAATATAATAACTATTAATATTTAATTTTAGGAAGTGATATTTTGAGGTTATTTTAATTATATTATTTTTAGTCTGATCAACTTACCTCAATATTAATGTTGATTTGTTCTTGAACATGTTTCAAAAAAATTCTGTTTTATCGTCAGCTTGTCCAGACTGGTTTGATTTATGTTGCACAACCTGGATGTCGATGTCAGCTCCATCCTGTGGTTGGCCAAAGAACCTCCAAACAAGGTCACGCTCCGTCGGTATTTCAAAATTCATAACTCTGTTTTTGTTCTTCTGAATATAAATTTTTTTTAATATAATTTTTTTTTATTCAGAAGAACAAAAACAGAGTTATGAACTTTGAAATACCGACGGAGCGTGACCTTGTTTGGAGGTTCTTTGGCCAACCACAGGATGGAGCTGACATCGACATCCAGGTTGTGCAACATAATGCAACATAAATCAAACCAGTCTGGACAAGCTGACGATAAAACAGAATTGTTTTGAAACATGTTCAAGAACAAATCAACATTAATATTGAGGTAAGATGATCAGACTAAAAATAATATAATAATAAGTATTAATTTTCAGGTTTTTATAATTGTCATTAATTTTTAAGGAAGTGACACTATGAGGTTTATTTTAATTAATAAATTGAGTTGTCAAATCTAACTCAATTTATTAATTTTATAATTATCCATAAAATATTGATTGTAGTTCAAACTTTATTCTTGAAATTAATGGTCATGGATTTTCAGTTTTTTCTTGGATACAATTATAAATTATAAAATCATGGCCAAAGTACGGATATTGGTTTTGAAAATAAATGCATTGAATTTTAAGTGTATTATAGTTATCATGGAAAAGCTATGATTATGATTCAGACTTTGTTTTGCAAATGAATCACTTCATACAGAAAGTGGTTTAGACCATTTTAACAAAATTGAGATTTTGTTTAGTATGTTTGTCATACCTACATGCATGTTTCTGCAATGAAAGTGTTTCACTCCAACTTCTTATCAGTATAAAAGAAATATATTACCACAATCAAAGAAAAAGTGTGTAGAAGTGCATAACACAAAAATTGAATTCATAAAAGAATGCACTGAAGCCCTTTCTATATGAAGCAATTCAAATAAGAACTGTGCATTTTCAGATTTTTATTAAGGGAACAACAAAAATATTGTCTGTCATAACAAGCAAATTTATGTTCCAATATTGCTGATTTATGGAATATATCTTTCTTTTGAAGTTTTTATTATTAATTTCATACTTCTCATTGAAGTACAAGTTATATTTGAACAGAAAAATTGAGTTGTGATTGTGATGTAGCATTGAGAATGTCACAAATGCAGTGATGAAACTCAAGTCTGCGAGGGAGTTAAGAAGTATGAGGTGAGTCAAAAACAACTCAACATAAATTAAAATAAACCTCATAGTGTTATTTCCTACCTACATAACTTAAGAAAAATTATACACTCAGACCGAGGTTTGAACTCAGGACCTTTGGCTTTCTAGGACAATGCTCTACCATTGATCTATCTGAGCACTTGAATCTAAATCATTCTTTTTATTATTTATATATTTATTATTATTATTTAACTCCGCCATGGCCGGTCCCAAGCCCGGATGAGAAAGGAGGAGGGGGAGGAGTAACAACCTCGTTAAAAAACCAGGGTTCAGTTGGCTCCGACTGATAGTACTCTGTAAGGGTCCCTAGCCAGGGTTACGGTGAAGACCTCAACGGCAGAGTCGGCGCAGAAGGAGTCCTTCATCACGGCGGATCTGGCGGAAGAGGCAACCCTATCTCTAAGGGAAATAGAGAAACGCTGCCTTGCGGTGAAGAGGGATCTTCAAAGGCTATGGGAGGAAAACCCAGACAGAAATTTTCCTGGTCCTCCAGGTTGGGGGTTTATGCTGTGGGCCAGCTCCCCACACATTAGAAAAAAAAACAAAATGCTAAAAGACCAAAAAAAAATTATTATTATTTCTTTTGTCAATTAAATCATAAGTATTGTGAGAAAAGAAATATGACAGTTGGTAAAGTGATTTTTAAATTTCAGGTTTCAGGTAAACCCTTACTTCTAATGGTCAGATTTCACTAATTATTGAGAATACCTTTCTTGGTGTCATTTTAATGGCAAATACTAAGTTGTGAAAAATAAAAAGAAACTGCAGTTACTTCAGCAATTTTTTCTTAAATAAATAATATCTCATAGCGTTAATTCCTAAAAAGTCAATTACTTCTGCAATTTTTAAATTTTTGCTCCAGGTTACACCTTGCTCTTAATGGTCCAATTTTGCTGGTTAACAAACTCGATCTTACTTTTTTTTAATTACTGCTATATGACAAGTTTGGTTCCAAAATAACAAAAATTGCAATCAGACACTTGTATATATAAATTTTTGTCATGATATTTTCAGTCTACTAGGTAGGATCGGTGAGAGATATGTACAAATTTTTCAAACATCTCATCATGAGAACAACCTCAAAAGTTAGATTCTTTCCAAATTCGCTAAAATCATGTTTGTGGTTTAGATTATGTTTTGCTATTAACAGCAGTAAATTTTTTATCTTTTACAATAGTCATGGAAACAATAAATATTATTTTATAATGGTCATGGTTCAAACTTTTTTTTTGTAATAGAGTGATGATGTTTAAATCATAAAGATTTAAGAATTCACATTTGGTTTTGAGGTAGAATGTAAATCTCTAGATGTTAAATTTAAATTGAACTCCAGCGAGAACAAGAATAGGAACAGCATCATTAATGAGTATAAATATTACCCAACAGGATTCTCACTGTCTGTGTAAAATAAAATCCCAGGAATCTCTCCAACGCAATCTCATGATGTCTGATGCTGACAGCGGTGTTGTGCCATAACTCAGGACAGAGAACCGTCTGAACACAATGAGTACTGTCAACAACCAAACTCCTGTAGCAAGCTTGAACACTACCACACCCAGCCTCCAGCGTAATGTCTCACTGAAAAACACAAATATAAGCATATCAAATTACAATAGGAAGTAACACTATGACATTTTTCTTAATAAATAAGGAGAGTCCATTGCATCTCACCTCATAAAAGTTGAGTTTTTTAGGGCATGTTTTAAAACAATTCTCTTTCATCGTCAGCTTGTCCAAACTGGACAAGCATCTTTTTTAAGATGCGGTAAGATGCAACAGACTCACCCTATTTATTATAAATATAAGCATTCATAAAATCATGGATGCTAATATTAAAGACAAGACGAGTATCTGTCATACATATGTAGTGTGTTTCTCAAAATAGCACGTACAGTAAGTAAATTCTATATAATAAATATTATAGATTCAACATATGTCACATACTGAACTACAATAATTAATAATAATAATAATAATAATAATAATAATAATAATAATAATAATAATAATAATAATAATAATAATAATAATAATAATAATAATGCTTTATTTTAGCTGGTAGAGTTAAAGTCATAAGGTCTTCTCTTCTACTCAACCAGCGAATAGTAAAATTAAACAAAAAATTAGATTTTTTAAATTTTAAAATACAATAGGAAGTAACATTAAGAGGCTTGTTTAATAATTAAAACATTTTGTCTGTTCATTCTTTCCTCTTATAGTTGTTTTTGTCGAACATATGTTTCAAGGTTTCTTAGCCCCATCGTCAGCGATTACAGACATTACATATTTATTACAATTTTAAGATATTATTAAAATATAGACTAAACATAATACAATGTTGATGTGATCTAATACTAGCAAAAACATGAAATATAATAAAATTAAAATAATATAAAATAAAATTAAGTAAGTAAAGTTTCCTAGATGATTATTTACAAAATGCTGAATATAGTTGATATGCAGTTAATGTTTTCATTATGTAGAATTTAAGATATCAGTTAATTTAGATTTAAATAATGATAGTGATTGACAGTCCCTGACATGACTGGGAAGTGAGTTCCATGCTCTAATCATAGATATTGTGTAAGATTCAGATTATAGACTTGTCCTATGATGTGGTATCGAAAGTAAAGGAGAGTCTTGAGATCTTGCTCCTAAATTGTGATGATAAATAATTTGGTAAATATGTGTACAGAATTTGGAATAGTAAAGCATGTGAAAGTGAAGTTCTTCTGTCATGTAGACGTAGCCATGACAAGGCCTGAAATGAAGGAGACACGTGGTCATAACGACGGAGATTGAATACAAATTGAATGCACACATTATGAGCACACTGTAGTCTGTCAGATAGATCAGTTGTCAGATTAGTCAGTAATATGTCGCAGTAGTCGAAGTGTGGCATTATGAGAGTCTGTTCAAGTATTTGTTTTAATTTCATGGGAAGGAAGTTTTTAAATCTATTTAGGAAGTGAAGAATTGAGAACACTTTCTTGAAGGTATTATTCACCTGGATTTTCCAGATTTTTTATTACTGAGCTATAGGGGATGTTTTTGTCATTTAGGAGAATGGTAGGGATATTTCCGTAATTTAAAATGCTTTGGATTCGTCAATGTCCTATAATTATGCACTGTGTCTTGTCAGCATTAAGATTAAGAACATGTTTCGTCGACCATTGGGAAATTGAGACTAGGTCACTAATTAGTTTGCTTAGTGTGTCATGTATATCATCGGGTTGGGAGTGAATGTAAACTTATAAATCATCAGCATATAATCAATTGAGTTGGTGTTTACTTGATGAAAATCCATATCTATTAATTAAATAAAAATAAAACATAGTTTTATTTGATTTTCATATTTATTATATAATTCAGTGACAGCTGTTTCGGTACGCTGTACCTTCTTCAGACATGTTAACAAATTATGAATTGTGTTCCAACTGATCTAAGCAACAATACAACAATATTTATTTAAATTTTTTAATTTAACAAAGGGGATTCATTCAAATCAAGTTGACAATTTAACAGTTTGTTACTACTTTTAAATGTATTAATTTCTACAGCCTCCAAAAGATCTAACTTCTTACCCTTATCACAAACATGTAAAATTTCAAAATTTGGATCGAAACAATAATTAAATTGGAATAGGTGGTTAGCATATTTTGAATATTCTAAATTTCTGTTATATGTTAAAATTATTAAATTAATATTAAGAAGCTAAAGCTGTTACTATGATTGAAATAAGTATATTAAAGTACACTACTATTATAAATACAACAGGGCTTAATTGCAGGTATAATAAAAAATGGATAAAAAAGATGGAAGCAGAGGTGATATATACTTGTGTTTTATACCGGATGGTAGAGGAAAAATAATCAACGTTGGAAACTCTGATAAAAACCATAATCAAATTTAGGAAAGGGCTTTAAGAGATAAAAAACGAGGGAAAATTAATAAAATATTAAAAGATCTGGGAAGTTTGCATGTCATAACCCAACAGCTCAGGTCTTGGGAAAAACATATTTTTCAAGCTATTAGGACACAGTTACGAAAATACCAAAAATATTGTACCTTTTGAATAACACATTATATAAGGGAAACAAACACCTTATATAATCTACCCCTGACAAAACCAAATTATTACCCAACATTAGGAAATATTACTATGGCCGCCACGGATTCTAGCTGGAAGGGGAACAAAATGATAGAATAAATACTCGCGATTTTTAGACGAAAAGTCAGACAGAAGGCAGCTTTGGGAACAATCTAGGACGGACATGATTTCGAATCTCGGAGTGTGTAAGTATAAATGCAATTTTTAGTAAAGTTCCAGGTTGAATAATTCACTTTGAATTAGCTTGAATAAATTAAGACTTTAACAATATATAATTTGAATAAATCACTTTGAATTAGCTTGAATAAATTAAGACTTAACAATATATATTTTGAATACATCAAGTTGAATAAATTAAGATTTTAATAATATTTAGTTTGAAAACTTAAGTTGAATAAAATAGGATTTTATCTGTAACATAGAGTCTAAAGAAAGACATCAACCTTTACGACAATATATATTAAAATATTCTGAGTTCTCTCATTTTTAACATTTCAGCGCATGTAAATTAACGTCATAAAATAAAGTTGGCTATCTGTGTTTAGGTTTATAATTACGTGTATTTTTATAAAGGGTTCATTTTATTCAGTGTTATAATATATATATATATATATATGGTAAATAAAGGTTGGTTTTCGCTGGTTTTGTGTGTGACATTTATAACGGAACTGACATTCCGATCTATATTTAGCAGATGTCCTTGACTTTACCTCCCTCTTGATGACGAATAAACGACTTCTACAGCTTGAGTAGAAGAAGCTTAGTTAAATATTGCATAGGAAATATTACTTCATGCCCTTTCACGCTACCTTATAATCTGTCCTATCCAGGTTGTAATAAAATTGGTGTCTGGCGGTGTAGGATATTCGTGAGCATAATCTTCTATTATACTCACGGATAAGGAAACGAACCCTAAATTTTCAATCCACACAAGACAGCGATCGCAATTTATCATCTATATATTATTTACAGGAGATTTTTTCCTACATTAATTACATGAGAGAGGTCAGAAATTTAAATGTAAGTTAATTAGATGAGCAATCATTATTAATAGTTAGGAAAAATAACAGTAGTATTTTAATTGTGTTCAATTTCAGCATAAATTATTTTAGAGTTTTGTGTTCAATTTCAGCATATAAATTATCTTTGAGACTTGTGTTTCGTTTACAGCACAGATTTTGTGACATTTTTTATTGTTGTTTAAAATAATATTTCTTTGATAGTGGTAAAATTAATTTGTGTTGACGTGTTCAATAGTTTTCATTTAGTGTTTATGTAAGTGTTGCTAGTGGAATTTAAATTGTGTTTTCTTTACAGGAAGTATTTTATTTTGTTTTAGAATAAGTGAATTATTGTTTTGAGAGATATTGTGTGTGGTGTTAAGACATTTAGATACTATTTTATTGTGGGAATCATAAACTTAGGTGTTGTGTTTATTAGTAGAACTGCTCTTGACGCTTGCAGTAAGGATAGTTACGTTAGACTTAACTTGTTGTGTTCATAAAAGGGAAGAAAATGCCTCCCAAGGTTAACCCGCAAGTCCCCGAAGAGGTGTCCCAGGCGTTAGGAGAATTATCGACTAGGATGGTAGCACAAGAGGCCATAATGGCACAATTTAGAGAACAGATTGTATCAGTCGCAGCCACTTCCGCGGCTACCTCCATTGCGACGCCCCCACCTCCGAATATAGACCCAGCTAGTGGAGCAGTTCTGGTAGACCAGATCCCTCCATGGGACGGAATTTCCCCGAGCATGTCAATAGAGGCTTTCCTAAATATGGTGCACACGTTAGCCACTATAAACCGATGGAACGATGAGATTAAAACTATGTTATTAAAACCCAAATTAACAGGTGCTGCTAGGACTTTTATAGAAGCAGACGCGAGATTAATAGACGCGGATTATGAGACCTTGGCTAGACGACTCAAGGAACGGTTCTCCACCGGCGACCCCGAGAGATACGCCAGAAAATTAGCCGAAGTAAAACAAGGGTGGGAAGAGCCGGTTCGGCGATTTGCCGATAGATGTATGCAGTTAGGACGATTATTGACTCCCCATAAATCAGATCCAGTGGCTCAGGCAACGATGAGGGAAGAGGCTGAAAGTAGGACGTTACTAGCTTTCCTCAGAGGAATAAATGGGCGAATGCGAAGATATCTTAAATTATCTTCCCCTGCCACCTTAGAAGAAGTGGTGCAGATAGCCCTGAAATGGGAAGACGTAGATATAGAGGAAGCGGGCGCCTCCGACGCCGAGGCAAATAGATAGCAATATTATGCCGATTTAGGATCGAAACCGGAGGAACATAGAAGCTACCCTCCCCCATGGGATAGTCCATCCCAAGGCCCCTCAGGGAACAGGTCAAATTCCCACACAGAGAGGCAATGATATGCAACTACTGTGCTAGGCCCGGACATACGGTATTCGAGTGTCGAACCTATGCCGCCCAACAGGATAGGCCCTTACCTAGTTTTACGCGAACCGGTTCCCTTAGATATGAAAGGGCGCCGTTTCGAAACCATGTTCCTAGAAGGAAAAGGACATCATAATCAACCTGTGCTATTTGATAAATAAATAAATAAATTTTATACATGTGGCTTAGATTGCATTCCTATATGTTAGGCAGATTAGATATGGAAATTGATGAGTTATTATAAGGAGAGAATATTGTGAGTTTTCAATGAAAGAATGACTCATTCTATCATTGAATTAAGAACCTCAATGTTATTTCCCACATTTAACTGTGAATTGTGAGTTTTGTCAAGTTGGTAAGACTATATGGCTGGTCACATAATATGAATGCAAGAAAAATACTTCTAAAATTGATATTAGATCACAGAATAGATGAAAAAATGCATAGAGGCTGACCAAAGGAAAGACAGATAGATAACATTGCAAGGCTGGCACTGACGAAGTGGAAAATGAAAGCTCAGGATAGAGAATAGTAATAGAAGAAGCACACACAAATGTACATTAGATTTGGTCTCTGCTGTATGCCAGCAATTATTTTGTTCTCTTTAAACAGACATTGAAGTGGTATCTTGCACACAGTCTATCACAGAGCTTACACACACACAGCCCATTGACAGATCATGATAGATTGAAATTTTGCAGAGTTTGTGGTGATGTCCATGCACTGTCAGTCTTGTAACTGCACTGCATAACTTGTTGTTTGGTCCAATCCAGTTTCGATTGGTCATTGCGTTTGTTGTGTAAAAATTATCCGGTATTTCTTTTCTCTTATTTTGTCTTATTTCCTTCAATGTAGCTTCCTGTTTAGTAGCTGGTAGCAGGAACTTTGTGTGTAGAACCTCAATGAGGACTCAATGCTAACCCATATGCAAATTTTGAGATCCCCATTGCAGCTTTTAGGAACCTTGTTTTCACTTTTTCTAAGGTATTTAGGTCTCCATAGCTGAGGTCGGTCCATATGAGTTGTATTCCATATGTTAAGATGAGAAGTATTTTGGCCTCAAAAAGTTTCATGGCTGTTGCAAGTGACAGTTGTATGATGTCTTCTATGTCATATATTGCTTTATAGCAGCTGTTGCTCTCTCTTTCGTATGTATTCTGTAGGATTTGGCTGTTGTTTGGAGTGTTACTCCTAGATATTTGAAGGCTTTTGTGATTTGCAACAGATTGCCCTGGAGTTGTATGTGGTCACCATCTACCAGTCGACCCCCCTTTTGAACCCTCTGGCGGCACTATGGCCCTGGGGTTGACTCAGCCTCTAACGGAAATGAGTACCAGACGCTTGTCTGGGGTAAAGACGGCCGTCATGCAGGGCTGACAACAACCCGGCTGACATAAAGTGCCGATTGTCTAGAAAAAGTGGGAGCCTTAACCTCCTACTACCCTAAGGGCCTCCGGGCCTGTTGTGGGATCACTTTACTTTTACTTTACTGTTATTGATAAGTTTATGTCGAAGCCATTTATGTCACCCCATGATGCAAGATTGTGTACTGTTTCTTACACTTCTTCCTTATCTGTCACTCCGAGTAGCATGGCATCCGCATATATATAAATACATTTTTTATTGATGGGCGGCATATCCGGGTTATATCTGCTCTCATCACATTGAAGAGGAGAGGGCTTAAAGGGTTCCCTTGAAGAACTCCTTTGGTTTGAATGACTTCCTATGATTGCTGAACAGTATTGTCTATCTAAGATGTTTTGAGCTAATATGTTGTGGATAAGTGTTAGTGTGTGCCATCAAGTTCACTCATGTTTCTTAGCTTGGAGATCAGCAGTTTCCTGTTTATGTTGTCAAAAGCTTTACAGTAGTCTACGAATACAGAACTTCTGTTTCAGTCTTCTCACTGCTTCATGTATGTCTTTAAGTAGGTTGTCTGCAAAAAATCAGGAATTTATCAAATTGATTGTGAAAAGATATACATAAGAAAAACAAAAAGGAACTTAAATACAAGATTAAAGGAACACCTCAGAAATGTTAAAAATGGAGAAACAGAAAAATCTGCAATAGCTGCACCTGCCTGATCAGAAAAACACAGAATAGAAACCAAAACAAAATTATTTAAACAATTGGAAAAACCAAAGGAACTCACAATTGGGAAAAAATTTACATATGTAAGAATAAATACATAATGAATTTTGAAATACCCGGTGATAAGGAGAGGGGATTGATTTGGAAGTTCATCGGTCAGCCATCAGATGGCGCGGAGGTCAGTCTACAGGAGAAGAGGCCGTTGGACGTCACTGATACAGCATTGAGAATGTCACAAATGCAGTGAAGAAACTCAAGTCTGCGATGGAGTTAACAAGTATGAGGTGAGTCAACTTAAATCTATGTCACTTACATATTCTTCTTCTTTTTTACTCTATGGTCCAAAGTGAACCTTTGCTTCCCTCATCTTCCGAATAACAAAGTGACAATATTACCCATAAAGAAGCAGAAGGGGACCCATATAAGCAACTGCGATTGGCAAAATGCAAAAATATACAGATATGGAAAGGAGAATCGCTAACAAAATATCAGAGCAAATACAAACTATGAAGGAAACTTTTCAAACAAGTTTAGTAATTTAATTAAAGAGGAAATTAAAAACACAACATCACAATCAAAGGAACACCAATAAAATTCATTAATAACAAAACAGATTACAACAACCCAGCAAATTGAAAATACAAGCAGCACCCACGCGTCAAACAGAACAAATAACAACCTCGAAGAGGATGAGTTGCTTTACAAAGGAAAATGACCAGCAAATGATCCTAACTCATATAGAGGGATCACCCTAGTAAACAACTCCTTTAAACTGTTGACGAACATCCTGAACACTCAACTAAAAAATGCAATAGACAGGAAAATATCAGATCAACTTTTACATTATTCATAATCTATTTACGTGAATAACGTTTTATGACGATCTTTTATTTCTCGCGATCTCTGTATATATTGATATAAGCAGCACATGTTTAATCAATTGGAGATCTATTCTCCAAGCTTTAAAATTACTTAATTATTCTCACTAGCTGTTATAAAATATTTGAACAAATATTAATATCTCGCCTACTCTTAAGAGGGGCAAGAAAATAAACTTATCCTGCCAAATGCGAGATGCAAGAGTAAATGTGTGTATGACTTTGTTCTAGACTCCGTCCAAAGCCCAACTTTTTGAGAATCTTTGGGGCGGTAACATTATTACCATCGCAAATTCAATTGGTTAATAGATTATAATAATATAAAATACACACTCTTATTGGTCAAACATTTACTCCTACAAATTTCACAACCTTGGGGCCATGTTTATCCCCGAGTTCATTGATCTTCATTCACAAATGTTTTCCTCATAACACCTGTATAAGGCGGCAGGGTGGTAAGATGTTTATTTGTAAAGAGGGTTTTATTATCCATAGTACCTTTCACCCTTTCTAACTACTGAGTTTTATAGCATCTCCGTGACTATTTCAATAGACTGTAGGATTTGCAAGCTAATTGCTTGTATCCTTTGTGGTCCACCTGTTTACGAACTTCAGATTTCCACATGTCCTTCCAAATATTGGTCACCAGACAGAAATTACTGGAATTTTCCATTTATGTTTAATCTAAATATTCTTCAATTTAATTTTAATAATTAAATCCATCATTAAGGGGCAGATTCCGTCTCAATATAAGAAGTATAATGACAAGATTAAGTGGGTAGTTCTGCATATAACCTAGCAGTTTAACACAGGATGCATGTTTACAGCCTTGGTGCATGTTTGAATCCCCATGAGAGCAGATTTTTTTTTTTCAATTATCTTTGGCCAATATGGGACCGGTGCCCACCTAACATTGTTGGAATTTGGGTAGCTACAATAAGTAGCAGTTCCAGGTTGAGAAAACCAGCTATAATGACTGGGATCTGATATGCTGACTACATGTCACCCTAATACTGGCTAGATGATCGTCCACCTCTGTGATGTACACATGTGGATGTCAAACCGGCAGGTAGGCCAAGGGCCTTCTAGACTTCTCATGCCATGGAATTGGAGATTAAGTAGATACCAAATATCTGGATTAGTTGTATGAGCAAATATACTGTACTGTTGGTTTGATAGGGATATTAACCCATAACATAAATGCAAATATTTCCGAAGATTTTTATGTCTGCTGGGGAAAGAAAAAATCATACAGAGTTTATCCACTAATTTGTGTAAATTTTAAAAAAATATTTGATTGCAATATTTGACAGAGTTAATAATGCAATGGAAAAAAATCAGGCTCTCTATGATAACAAAGATTAGACTAAGAGATAGATTTTTTTAGTAATGTAGTGATTATTTTATACTGGGATATAATGAAATGCCCCTATCAAACATTAACCGATGAATGACGATTCTTTATCAAAATTAATTGCCATAGACCATTTTGTGAAATATACACACATATGCATAGTATGGAAGCCTCTAAAAAAAATTGAAAAATAGGCATAAACTAAATTTCTCATAAAATTTGTTAAATAAGTTAAATTATCATCAAAGAGTACCATCCTTGTTATAAATAATGTATGTTATCACAATGAGCAAAATTATTAGTTTAGACTACAGTTTGATACCTATTTATTTTAATAAAAAATTATTAAATATTCATATTATTGTCCCATTAAAACCGAAGTAAAAATGCTGTTATGTACTTCATTTTTAATTATTAAACAAAAAAAAAGTGCCAATAAGCCCTAAACTCACGTCTAACTTACTATAATTACATACAAAATAATTGAAAAATCGTTAATTCATTTAAATAAAGATTATTTTTTTAACCAAGTTTCATGTGTATTATTAGGCCGAACCTCAAAATGTTTCATATATCTCAAGAAACATAGAATATGACACAAATATTTTATGGAATTAAAAAAAAATACATTGAAGCAGTCATATTATGGCAAGTTGCTCATAATTTTACGCTTGAACATGGTAAGTCAGGTCGGCTGACGACTAAAAAATTTCCACTCGAATTGGCAATTATTTATTGCATGAACAGATTCCTGAGACTGAAATGAGTCTTTGCAAATGGGAATCTCAACTGAGCACACCTTTTACACATGAGTTTGTTCTTGCATACTGGCCTTAGAATTTAACACCTTACCTCATAATTATAGATTTCAAGAAGACTAGTTTGGATACTTCTGTCTACCATCTTCAACTCAGATACAGAGAAATATCAAAACTAGTCTTCTAGAAATCTACAAATATGAGGTGTTAAATTCTAACTCTCTTTTATTAATTAAAATAGACCTCATAGTGCCACTTCCTTTAAATATTAAAGATGAATTTTGAAGTTCCTGAGAAAAAGAATTTAATTGCAAGATTTGTCTCCCCAACATCAGATGGAGAGAATATATAAGACTTCCAATGGTAACCTCAGCAGTATGTTTTTGGTTACAAATGAAGGAAATATACTTTTAACATTTTCCAGGTGAAAGAACAAAATATCAAGTGATAAATGATTCATTAATAAATATCTCATTGTGTTACGTCCCTATTAAGATGATAATTAGATAGGTGTTTTTTAGGTAATAGGTATTTGGGTAATAATTTGTAAGCAGGTAATAAACAGACAGGTAGGTGGGTATGTATGTATGTATGTATGTATGTATGTATGTATATATATATATATATATATATATATATATATATATATGTATGTATTGTGTAGAGTGTGTCTCTAAAGAAAGTCACACATTTTGTTAAATTTATGATTCAAAACACCATCATATCTAAGCTGATGATTAATAGTTCTTATGATGCATTGGACATTAAAGTTTTTTTTTGTGAGGCATTTCATTACAGTGCTTCAATGTGGGTGCCAGGTGTAATGTCACTAACATCAATGTGGTAGTCTTGCCAGACTCTGAACAACGTGTCAGGTGTAAGTGTAGCATGGGTTCTTCAATTCTCATTTGAAGTTCACATAGATTGAGTGGTAGAGAGGGACATAAACACTGTAACCCCACAGGAAAATATCACATGGAGTTAAATCTTAGGATTGCAGAGGCCATTTCATAAAATCATTGTCAAGAGGTTCTGTTCATCCTACCCAATGTTGTGGAAGGACCTGATTAAGATAGTTGTGAACCAAACAGTGATAGCGAGGCAGTGCTCCATCTTGTTGGAACAGATCTCCTCTTCTTCTTCTTCGATGGTACTATGGTTCTTGTAGTCTGACCTTGACTTCCTTTTTAACAGCCATCCATTCACTTTGATCACTTGTTTTTGATTTCCAATTCTTGATTCCAGCCTGTTTTAGATCTTCCTGTACATCATCCAACCATCTTAACCTAGGTCTACCAATCCTTCTCTTACTATCTAGTTTAGAGTTTAAAACCTTTTTAGGCATTTGATGAGTATACCCATCTGAATCTTCATTTAGTTGTAGCATTAATCAAAGATCAACCATACAGAATTAAATTATACCATCACAGTATCAGTCATAATGCTGTGATATGGCACAGAAAACATTCAGCTTGGGTGAATTTCATTCATACTCAATGATTTTATGTGGATTCTCAGTTCCTCAAATTCATCAATTATGATGATTCACTTTTCCAGTAACGTGAAATATTGTCTTGTCATTGAAAATTGTGCTCTCCATAAAACTAACATTCTCTCCGGATTCATAAAAACAATATGCAAAGCAAAATCTTAAATTCTCTATCCAGATCTTTAAGCTTCTCATGCGGTTGCGATTTTCATGGTTTCATGTGAAACCCTTTTCTCAACACCCTCCAAAATGTCAGATGTGGCATTCCAACCTCACGAGAAGCTCTGTGCAGGGTTTATAGATAATTACGTTGGAAGATCTCCTTTACATGATCAACATGTTCATTGGAGACTGCTGACTGTCAGCTTCTTTTCTATGGAGAAAACTATCAGTTGTGACAAATTGGTGTTGCTATTTCTCTATCAACTTCCTAAGGAAGACTGCTTTCATACATAGTTTGAAATGAATGATCCACTTGCATTGCACAATGATTTATATCAAATTCCAGAATACAGAAACTTTTTCAATACCAGAAAATACCATTGTTGCCTAAAGTACAACATGCAGTCAAAGCTTCAACATAAAAAAAAAAAACCTGTGAGACTTCCTTTAGAGATGCAGTGTATTTGTATGTGTGTTTTAGTGCAATTTTATTAACAAGCATGCTCCATTACAAAAATGCAATACTATATGCTAAATATAAATATAGATAGATCATCAGTTGATTAATGTCTTTGACATCGTCCGATTCCTAATAGCCAGTTTTGTCGGTCCATCCAATCTCCTGGTTGTAGATGTTTCTCCTTCATATATAAACATATTCCCTGACTCCAGGAGGTTTTAGGTCTTCCTCTGCTTTGTCTTCCCTCAGGTTTCCATTCCAAAACAGATTTTGGTAGTCGATCCTCTTCCATTCGCTGGACATGTCCGTACCATCTTAATTGCTGAGTTTTAATATAATCTAAAATAGTGTCTTCAATCTTCATTTTCTACCTTATAACTGAGTTCCCAATTTATTCTCTTCTTGAAATTCTTGCGGCCCTTACATTTTATAAATTGATATATATTTTTTATCTCACCTCATAAAGTTCCGTGTTTTCATGATACTGATTTCAAAGGCTTTCGCCTTCATCATCAGTCAAACTCGACTCAAACAGTCAAACTCTGAGTCAAAGTTTGATTGATAATGAAGGCAAAGGCCTTTGAAACCAGTATCGTAAAAACACAGAACTTTATGAGGTGAGATCAAAAAAACTTTATATTGACTCAATTTATAAATTGTAAATTACCTCAGTGTTACTTCCCAAATAATTTTGAGTGGCTTATGGCATACACGCCTTGCTGCAGAACTACGTCACTTGCGTTGGTTCAGATCCTCATGGAGGAAGAAATATTCTCATGGAATTTTGCCCAGTATGGGACTAGTGTCACCTAGCATCATGAGGAATTTGGATAGTTACAGTAAGTAGCAGCTCCAGGTTGAGAAAGCCAGTAATAATGGGTGGGACCTGACATGCTGACCATATATCACCCTTATACTGGCTAGATGATCATCCACCTTTGTGATAAACACATGTGGATATGAGGACAACAGCCACTTGGTAGGTCAATAACCTTCTGCACCTGTCGTGCCATGGAGATTTTATGGTACATTATACATTCATTTCCTTTTTATACTAAAATATAATTATTCATAATCTTTTAAAGGAAAATCCTGAGACCCATAAATGATCGTGGAGTATGGCAGTTAAGATATAACAATGAAATCTACAACTTGTACTCAGACCCCGTTATTAAAATTGGCAGGCTGAGTTGGGTGGGCCATATAATGAGAATGGAGGAGGAGAAAACCACTAGAAAGCTTACACTACTGAGACCAGATGGAGGAAGAAGAGGAAAACCGAAGCTGAGATGGATGGATGGAGTAGAGGAGGACCTCCGAAAGCTTGGGGTCCAGGGATGGAGAAGGAGGGCGTTGGATAGGAATGTGTGGAAGAGAATCTTAACAGCAGCCAGGGCCCATAAAGGGCTATACAGCTACAAGATGAAGAAGAAGATAATTACAAATATTTATATAAAGCCTTACAAAGTAGATGATTAAGGCTTGTATCTATGAATACATTCAAGCATAAAAGACTTACTCAGATACAAATAAGTGAGTAAGTTACATCCAAAGACGTTTTGTGTACTCAAGAATCTGTTCATGCGATAATAATTGCCAATTCAAGTGAAAATTCCGTAAGCTCCATGGTGAGGTGACTTTGAGCTTTCAAGCATGAAATTATGACTGCTTCAATGTATATTTTTTTCTTAATTTTGTAAAATATTTATGACATTGTCTGTTATGACTTATATGTCTCTTATTTTAAATAAATAATTTGTTAATATCATATGTCTCTTGAAATATGTTGTAAACATTTTGAGGTTAGGCCTAATAATACATACGAAACTTGGTTAAAAAATAATCATTAATAATTAAACGAATGAATGATTTTTCTATTATTTTGTATGTAATTATAGTTAGTTATACACGAGTTTAAGCCTTATTAGCACTTTTGTTTGTTAAATAAATAATAATGAATTACATAACAGCGTTTTTACTTAGTCTTTAATGGGATGATAATACGAATATCAAAGAATTATTAATTTATTTTTAAAATAAATCGGTACCAAATGGAAGTCTAAAATAATGATTTTTCTATTATTTTGTATGTAGTCATAGTAAGTTACGAGTTTAGGCCTTATTGGCACTTTTGTTTGTCAAATAATTAAAAATTAAGTACATAACAGTATTTTTACTTAGGTTTTAATGGGCGATAATATGAATATTTAATACTTTTTTATTAAAATAAATAGGTATCAAACTGTAGTCTAAACTAACAATTTTGCTTATCATGATAACAACATTTATTTATTGTTGATAATTTAACATATTTAAGAAATTTTACAAGAAATTAGTTTATGCCTATTTTTCAATTTTTTTAGAGGTTTTCATAACATGTATGTGTGTACATTTCACAAAATGATCTATGGCAACTAATTTTGATAAAGAATCATTCATGGGTTAATGATTGATAGGGGTATTTCATTATATCCCAGTATAAAATAATCGCAACATTACTAAAAAATATATTTCATAGTCTAATATTTGTTATCATAGAGACTTTTTTCCATTGCATTATAACTCCGTCAAATATTGCAATAAGATGTATACTTTTTTAATTTACACAAGTTAGTAGATAAACTCTGTGTGATTTTTTTTCAGCGGACATACAAATCTTTGGATATTGCATTTATATAACACTGGGTTAATATCCCTATCAAACAACAGTACAGTATATTTGCTCATACAATTTTTTATATTTACTTAATCTCCAATTCCATGGCACGAGAGGTCTAGAAGGCCCTTGACCTACCTGCTGGCTTCTCATCTACATGTGTAAATTCTGCTCTCATGGGGATTTGAACATGCACCAATGCATCATGTGTTAAACTGCTTGGCAATATGCAGAACTACCCACTTAATTTTGTCAATACACTTCTTATATGTTGTTTTAACCCATTGGATACTTTTAACGAGTCTCCCTCGTGAGCAGGTAGAAAGTCCAAACAGCTCAACCACAACCTACACTCGTTATTGTGTTAAAACTCTCCACTATAACAAGTTGGCTCGATCTTTAGTGATTAAAATGTTCTGTTCACCACCTGTAAAATTTGTTGTAGGTTTATATAAAGCATAGGGGAGAGTCGGATGGTATCGGACATATAAGATCATTTGGCCCTAACTTTTCCTGGGAATCAGTAAATAATTTTGTATTGTAGTTAATATGTATATTTGATCACATTCTAAACCCCTGTTTTAAACATTATGCAATTTTATAAATACAATGAACATTATATCCAATTTAAATAATTGTTATTTATTTGTATATCTGAAAACTGGAGGGTGGTATCGGACAGTCAATATTTTGAACAGAATCTTACAGCATAACTATTTACAACACACATTTACTTATATTTAACACATCTACACGTATCACACTTATAAAATAAAGCCTCCCCTTCAAGATTTGCACAATTTTCATGAGCCCAGCCATTACAAACACTGCACTGAATCCAATCTTCATCGAAGTTCTCTCCACAAATTATGCAGTCAGTCTTTGTGTCGTCTTCAGTATTTTTATCGAATTTTAAGGTCTTTCTAGCAGTATTTTCCTTTTTTGTTCAAGGATTTCCCCTTCTTTATGCCACCTTTATCAGAAAGGCGGGCTCGCTTTTCCTCCTGTTGCTCCTTAAATGGAGTTGAAGTCAAAATTTCGCTCTGTTGCCGACGTCTTTTTCTGGCATTTAATTTTTCTCTTGCACTGCTAGGCAGGGGTGAGATCTTCTCTAGTAATGTCTTTGACGTAGAGGGCCTGTCGTTGATTGAATCTGCTTTGACTGTAAGGGGTGAATGAATCTATGGCACAAGTGGATGATGCAGATAATTCAGCTTGAGAAGGAAGTGGAGAAATTGATTGACGGACTTGATCAGGAGGTTCAAGTGTAGCTTGAGGAAGAGAAGGTGTGGGATCTTGAATTAAAGGCTGAGGCTCGGTTACAGATGGGTCAAAATCCTTATCATTGAAGATATTGGGATTGAAAGGACATATCCCCGAACACTCGAAAGCATATTTGGCAAGATCCATTTGACAGAGCTTAATAAATGCTTGGTTAACAAGGCCTGCAATATCTTTGAGACCATTTTCAATTTCGGATAAAACCTCATCAGAAACACGCATGCATTATCATATGCATCTTTGAAGGGCTTCATCACCGCCCTGTCAAGTGGCTAGCCTCTCTAATAGACATTTTCTTGCTCCTGACATGTTGTACAGCTAGTACCATGTTGGATTCATCCCAGTTGCCTCGGATTTTACCCTTATTTACCTAAAACAAAGGAAGTCCCATCAGTATCAATAACAAAATAGTCAGGGCTGTCCGATACCACCCGAGAGAAATGCGTCCGATACCACCCGAATGACGCAGTAGTGAAAAATGTTAATTAAAAAGAAATCTTTTTAAAACAGAGATAGTATAAACCTATAGATGATTAGATTAATATACACTGATTCTAGTAGCGAATATAAAACCAATGCTTACTTACTCGCTTAGCTGTAGTTCTTTGTTAAATATAACTCCGTACCAGTCGAAACACACACAAAAAACAAAAATCACAACTATTCGCAAACAAAGCTTCCTGCAGACTGTGTGAACAAAACACATGCTTCTAACACACAAAGGCATCTTTTAGTCACCAAGGAGGTGGTGCCACATGTTTACATTTTGAGAAACTATGACCGTCCGATACCAGCCGATGTCCGTTACCATCCGACTCTCCCCTATATGTAGGCCTAGTATATTGTATAGTTTATTATAGATATAATTTATAGAATAATATATTTTTAGGTATTAATTACGGTAAAATATATATGTAGTTTCAATGTTTTTTTTTTCGAATATCAAGGCTGTAAATTTAACCTTTTTAGAAACACCCCCGATGAAGTGAAGGCCTATTTTGCACTATGCATCCTAATAAGTCAAGTTAGAAAACCTAACATAAAATTGTTCTGGAGCAATAGAGCAATTTTAGAAATGCCCATTTACAGCAATATTATGCCCTTCAAAAGTTTATTCCTAATTTTGATGTTTCTTCACTTCAAAGGTAATGAATCTGTAATTAGAGATGACAGAATTTACAAAATTAGACCTGTGGTAGAGTATTTGAATTCAACATTTCTGTCCTTGTATGTTCCAAATGAAGACATTTCACTTGATGAATCTCTTATGAAATTTCGAGGTAGACTGGCTTACGTTCAGTTCAAACTCTCTAATCGGAATAAAACGGTGCGATTTGGAATAAAATATTAGAAATTGTGAAAGACCTCTTCGGGATATGATTCAAATAAAGGCTGAACAAGATGCAAAACAAAATTCATATTTTACTGCAAATGAGAGTGTAGTCCTAGAATTAGCAAATCCATTCGTAGAGAAAGGTTACACATGCCGACTACTTAATATTCACGGATGGGTCCAAAACAGCTAAGCATGTGGGAGCAGATATGGTAGCCGAGAAAACTGAAAGGAGGTATTTACCAATATGAAAAGACTTGACATAGAATGCTCAGTCTTCCAGGCAGAACTCCTTGGAATTCAAATGGCAGTTGAATGGATTGAACTACAAAAAGATGCAACTTCAACATATGCTATCCACGTAGATTCACAAGCCGCTCTTCTAGCCATAGCCAATAGAAAAGCAACCAACCCTTTGATGATCCAAATCAGAGAAAAGCTAATCGTACTCAAAAAGACGAGTAAGATTGACCTCCACTGGGTTAAAGGTCACGCAGGTCTTCGAGGGAATGAGAGAGCTGACTATCTGGCTAAAATAGCCGTCAGCTACAAAACTACTATTGACTACAACTCCATCCCTATAACACGAGGCAAGCAGTTATTAAAAGAATACTATGAAACAATCTGGAATTTAATTTACACCAAATCAAATGACGCCTTACATACAAAAATGTTCATTCCCAACATACCCTATAGACTCTCTCTATCTCTATGGCCTAACTATATAACCACACAATTTCTCACTAACCATTGACTATTTAAATCCTACCTACACAAATGAACAAAACTGCTTCACCTTATTGCAACTGCCCAGAAAAATCACTGAAGACGGCCCACCATCTGATGACTGAATGCAATATGTTCTCCAGAGATCGACCAGCTATACTACAAATTGCTACTCCGCCAAATATTCTGAAGTTCCACTTTAACACAGTCAACGTTGCAGAATTTCTTACGAGGATCTTCCATCAACTACAAGAACAACTAGAACAATAATTGAACAATTGTAAAACTGTAAATATCCCGTGATATACCTTTGGTGAAACACGGGTTGTAGCATGTAAATAAAAAAAAAGGTTACACATTATAATTAGACAACTTGTGTTCTCCTAATTTATTTTTAGAGCTCAATAGATGAGAGACATATTAAGAACAGTAAAATCTAACAGAAGAAATATGCCTATGGATTTAGTGAACACCAAATTGAAAAAAGAAAAAAAAAGGAGAGAGGTAACAACATGATCTAGTCGGAGACTTCCTGCATTGAAGTGGAAGGATAGGAAATATGTTTATTTATTATCATCCAAACACGAAAATGCCGACATGACTGACACCAGTAAAAAGCAATGGAAGAATAAAGGCGGAGAACAAGAAGAAAGTCATAAAGGCTAAATGTATTCTAGGATACAATAAAGGTATGGGAGGAGAAGATCGACATGACAAGGTTATGGCTTGTTTTCCAGTAATGAGGAGATTTGTAAAGTGCTACAGAAAAATTGCTTTTCACATTATCAATAATTTGAGAAGATATATAGCAAGAACTTTCTATGATTTGATAATCTATAGGTCTATGCTTTTATATGTTTAGTTTCATTTATTTTATAATGTGCAGTATTATATATTTTTGTTATTTTTACTGTTCCTTTTGGAACATATGATTCATGTTTACTTTGAATGTAATGACCGAGAAATGTTAGTAAAAGATGGTTTTTAAAATGTTTGTCAACTTTCACAGTCTTGAAACTAACAATAGATCCATCCATAGTAATTCTGCCCAAGGGCAGGTTTTTCACTACAATCATAGCATTTTCATGTATGCTTTGCAGCTTTACTAGGGAATTATAGGTGTGGTGGCTTCCTGTTGCTTTTCACACCGGTGAAGGATGATGATAATGGTAAGGATGATGGTGATGGCCGGATGATTTTCGGGGACCATTGGGCCCTAGGCTTCCTGACATTTGTCTTACAGGTGAGGAAAAACCCATAAAAAACCTCACCCAGGAGCCTGTCCCGACTGGGATTCGAACCTGGGCCCGCTGCATAACAAGGCAGCACGCTATCTCGAGACCGCAGCGGTGGACTAACAATAGATAAAGGTATAAATTACACAAAAGAGGGTTGTAGGCAGGCCACATTCCTTTGCTATTCTTAAAAGCACAAAATACTACAAGAAAAAACAGGGGTAAACAAACTATCTGAATAATTTTATTTTGAGTCTGTTTATCTTACCTCAATATTAATGTTGATTTGTTTTTGAACATGTTTAGATTGGGTCCTAATCATCTTCAGCATCTTGTCCAGACTGGTTGGATTTATGTTGTAAACCCTGGATGTTGATGTTAGCTCCCTCCTGTGGTTGGCTAAAGAATTTCCAAACACGGTCACATTCCGTCGGTATTTCAAAATTTATAACGTGGCCTTGTTTGGAGGTTCTTTGGCCAACCACAGGAGGGAGCTGACATCGACATCCAGGGTTTACAACATAAATCCAATCAGTCTGGGCAAGATGCTGAAGATGAATGGGATCCAATCAAAACATGTTCAAGAACAAATCAACATTAATATTGAGATAAGATAAACAGACTCAAAATAAAATTATTAAAAGAACCTCAAAATATTACTTCCTAAAATAAAACTTTAAACTATCTGAAATTAATAGGTTATAGAATGCAGTCCGTATGGGTATTCTGATTTAAAACCCAGTGCAGCCGAAGTAGCGCTGGGGAGATTTAAATAGGTTTCCAGTGAATGTACCAGGCGCTTTAAAAGTGTTTTCAATGGGTTTATAGCTCAAAAAAAAAATACTATCCCATGAGGTTTTAAACTCAGATCTGCAGATCAACAGGCAGGTGTGTTACCACCTGACCTAACATAAGAGTATTTGGTTAATACAAATATATAGAATTAAACAATTCTACTAATATGCAGTGTGCCACATTATGCCTTTGTTAACTACAGCATAATTATACTTCTTCTTCCTTTCATGTGACAGGCCTAGGGGTCTGTTATGGTCTCAACCCAATGTTTGAAGGGTCTGCCCAAAGACAATAATTATACAAACAGAGCAAATCTGCTTCAGATACATCATTTTCAAATCCATAACATTTGCACACAGAGGATGATAATTTAGCACTCAGTAAATCTTACTTAAAAACCATTTGTCATAAAACAGATTTTTTTTTAAATTCTGTGATAAACAATTTATTAAATTCTAACATCCATTTGTGACTCTAGGCATAACTATAGAGATTCTAGTATCATCAATATCTATATTTTATTTTAAAAAAATAACAAATAGAAATTCTTTATCTAATGGTTTAAGGCAAGCCGATGCTGTGTCTCTGCAATTCAATTTTGGACTAGAGCAGGTAATCAAATCTCTAGATGATAAAAGAAGAGGTATAATTAAAATGGTATTAATACATTGTTGTTATATATTGATGATGCATTATTATTAGGTGATCTGATAATAAAGTTCTTAGGAAAAATTTTAAATCAAAAAGAGATGAACAGACAGGTGAATGGAGAGGACTACTTAGCAGAAAGCTACACATGATATTTATGGGAAACCAATATAACAAGAATGGTTTAAGTTTCATAGACTGTGATGTGCAGGACATGGGGAATGAAATAGGGGCATGGAAACTAATAACAGTAACCATGATTCGAGAGAGGAATGACTGGAAACCATTAGCTCAGGGTAGGAATGTATGGAGAGCTTATGTCCGTGCAGCCATAAATCTCTTGGTTTGATAATGCCAGTGATTTGTTATTAAGCAATAGTATTATATTCATGAGTTATAAATATGGTACACAATTTTTTAAAACATTAAGTGTATTTTTAATTGATGATTTATTAACCAAATTTCCTGTGTACGCCTAATCTAAAAATATAAAAATTATTGTTTATTTTTTATTATTTCACTCACCTCATACTTCATAATTCATAGCAGACCCTGGGTTTCTTCACATCTTTTGTGACATTCTCATAGTGTTATTTCCTATCTACATAACTTAATAAAAATTATGTTAACCTTTAGAAGACTTGTGGGACATATTTGTCCATAAAATGTAAAGCCTTAAAGGACTTAGTGGACATATTTGTCCATTGATAACATTATTTCTTTGTAAAAGTATAAAAATTCGGAATATGTTGCAAGGAAGTTATTTGTGGCTCTAACCTATTGTTTTAGATCACGTATTCATAAAAAATAAAATAATAAAACATGTTGTACCTTTTCCACCCCTAATTTTGTATTTAAATTATAATGAGTTAACATGGTAAATATCTTGTTAGAATTTATTTTTAAAATATATCTGATATGCTACTTACATTATTTTGATAATCCAGGATGCCTTGGTCACTCGTTTAGAACTGTCTTTTTGTATGATAGTCCTTGAAGCACCCTGATATACACAACCCAACGTTAATCTTTTCAATCCTGTTTGCATATTATGTTACACGCTAGATAGCTTAATGGATAAAGCACTGGTCCCGAAAAACAGACGAAATGGGTGCGTCTGTCTGTCGTATGCCTTTCTTAGGGCCCCTGAATTTGTGAAATTTTTTTTTTTGGGGCGAGATGGTGGTCCCCAGTTTGAACCCTGCTCTGGTTCGTGTTCTCCTTCACTCACATCATCTAAATTGTCTAATTCACTACACGTATCATAGGCGTCAGAGTCACTATCAGCGTATAATTCTTTCACAATTTCTTCTTCCGTAACTAATATACGTAAAGCCATTTTTTATATTTTAAAATACGAACCACAGTCTACAGTTACTAATTCAAGACTGAATGCTAGTGTGGTTAGTACAAACTTGCTAAGGGTTTGACTGCCACAGAAAAAAACAAAATTTGCTGATAACTCTGTCGTCAATAAGACTGGGTACCCGTGTTTATGGTTTGAAAGCAGATTTTTCAAGGCACATGTGTTCACACTATGTCATAAAATTCCCCTTGCAACAGTACAGTCACCTTAAAATCATAAACTGAACCCGTTATAAAGTCAAACCAAAAAATATAGACCTCGCAAAATAAATTTAACTTTTAATAATAAAATTCTCTATTGTATGTAAAAATAAAACATTTAATTGAATAATACACTCCTTTATGAATTAAATAAAAGTTATTTTATACTTATATCTCTTATAGTTTATGGTAAAAAAATTTTTTTGTTAGTATGCGCGCTCTACCATCCATTTAATATCATGGACTGGGATTTAAATTCCATCCAGCAGTTCATGCGGTATTTTTAAATACCCCCGAATATAAAGGTTAAATGTTTCAATAGCCGTACAATATTAAATTGTTTACTTAGATTTCTTTTTAGTTTAGGCATAAACCTCACATGGAATAACAATAAGTAATAATCAAACATAAAAGTCATAATGTCGTAATTTTGTCTATTAATTTTGAGACAATGGTAGGGATTTTCATTTGAGGATTTTTATGAATATATAAAATTAAATATTATAACTGAAATAATCGATAGAAAAAATATAAAAATAATTGTAAATGGTGGGAAATAATTTGAAAAATGAAACCCTAAGAATAAAATTTGACAGGAGTTTATGAAGGAATTAAAAAAGTTGTGTCACAGGTTGTAAAGAGTAGCCTAAATTTATTATAGAAATATCTGTAGCCCTACATAATTGAGAGTGTCCATATTCAGTAAAAATTTGCTCGTTATTTCTTTTTAATTATTGTATCTTATGATGTTTTTATTATTAATTTAACATTTCTCAATGAAAGATAAATTATATTTGAAGAGAAAAATTTACGTCTAGATCGTAACTCGCCTCAGTAGCTCAGTTGGTAGAGCATTTGGCCCGGCAAGCCAAAGGTCCCGGGTTCGAGTCTCGGTCTAGACGAAAATTTTTCTCTTCAAATATATTGTATCTTACTTTGTAACCATGTAATTACAGGTATTTCTGTTTTTAAAATTTTATTTTAGGAACGAATATATCCATTAGTCAACAGCTGTCTGCTATCATACGCCTCAGGCAAGTTAGAACTATAGAGAAATGCTTTGGAAAGCATTGAAAACAAGTATTTTTGTTACCAACTTTGACGGAAAAAACAAATGAGTCAAATTCATGCTTCATTGGGTGAGTAACTCACTAACTTCTCTTCAAATATAATATATCCTTCAGTAAGAAGTGTTAAATTAATGGTAAAAACATTAATACAAACCCTACTGGCTTTATAAAGTAATGTCTTCTTAACTAAGAGGCCGCCATATGCAAAGATGGAAGCAACGGTTTCAAAGCATTTGGCGCGAGGGAATTACAACATATAAAGAGAAAAATTTGCATCTAGATCGCAACTTGCCTTGGTAGCTCAGTTGGTAGAGCATTTGGGCCGGAAAGCCAAAGGTACCAGGTTCGAGTCTCGGTCTAGGCGAAAATTTTTCTCTTCAAATATGAGTAACTCACTAATTCGATCAATGCATGTTCTCATGGAAAACTCAGTTCACCAGTGATTGGAAGTAATTGAGAAGCGACAAATTTCTTTGCATGCGGCCCTAATTGTTTGTGAACCAGATTTGCAAGGACATGTCAGATATTTTATTAACTTAAACCTATGAAAATGTTACCAATTTTTCATGTCCTATAGCATTGGTATATGTAAATATGTATGTGCGTGTGGATGTACTTATTTATGATATCTTTTTTATTTTTTTTAGAGCATGCTCCATTATAAAAGTATAATGCTATCTAAATTATAGAGAACTGTTTACATTAAGTTATGTAGATAGGAAATAACACTATGAGGTTTTTTTTAATATTGTTTATTTTTTATTTCACTCACCTCATACTTCATAAATTATGAAGTATGGGGTGAGTGAAATAAAAAATAAACAACTGTTTACATACTATAATTTACACTCTATCATTTCACTAACTATAGTCATATAACAGCATTTTTCTTTAATTATATTACTTTTGCTATTGTTGTATGTGTGTTTATATTATGTTTAAATTATATTCTAGACTTTCTCTAAATTAATTAATTTCATATAGGCTAATCTGTGGACAATTTTATGTATTAGTTTATTAAATTGGTTTTGAAATTTGTCCTTTTATCATAATACTGTATTACATTGTTTTTAAATGATAGCCATTCTTTATCTAATTGGTAATGTTCAAATAGCAGGTGATGTATTGGCTGTTCTTGGTTCCACAAGTACATATAGGTCTATCCTTTATTTTAATTTAAATAAGTATATACATTTGTATATATGTCATAGCATAGTTGGTTAAGGCAATACACTATAAGCCAGAAGGTCACAGGTTCAAGTCCCGGTGAGGTCAGGATTTTTAAACTGGTCTACATCTTCTGGCGGCATCATAGCATCATGGCCCTAAGTTCAACTCAGTTTCTAATAGAAATGAGTATCAGATGCTTGTCCTAGGGATAAGATGGCCATCACACAGGGCTGAAATCCTGGCTAACATCTGAAAAGGTGGAAGACTTAACCTCCTGCACCTCAAGGGCCTCCTTAGGCTTGTAATAAAATCACTTTACATTGTATGTATATAAGTGCGCATGCCTGACAGCTAAAGAACATCTTACTGCAAATGTTATCTATTTAGTGTTTCATTTAATAACATTCTTTAACAACTCACGTCATTACCCTCACAATTCAAATATAGGCACGAAGAGGTGACAAAATTTGATTGCGAGTCACTTATTTTATACATATGAGATTCTTTTATGTGCCATAAATCCGAAGCTGTACTCAAGTTTCTTACATCTTTAAAAATCCATCGACTCCAGCTGTAAGTTAATTTTGTGTGCTAGGGTTTATGTGTGTGTGTGGAGCTGAAACTTGGACATTATACAGGCCACACACAACTAAATTATTAGCTATAGAAATGGGCTATTCGTTTGGAGGGGTAAGAAAATCAAGAATGGATAAAATTAGAAAACCAAAGAATTAGACAGTTGATGAAAGTGGGTAAGAGCATAGTCTTGAAGCAATGCAAGAAAGAAAATTGAGATTGTTTGGACATGTTAAAAAAATGGGAGAAAAAAGAATTCTGAAAATTATTTTGGAATGGAATGGTAAAGGCAGAAGGAAAAGAGGAAAACCACAAGTATAATGGATGGAGATCAGGAGGAGTATGAATAGAATGGAACTGACAAAAGAAGAGCCCAAGATAGAAATTTTTGGAAGAATAAAATTACTCTACATTGAAGGAAAAACTACTGCAGTGTAGAAAAATTCCTAATAAAAAATAGATCAACTAAAAACAATTATTGAACTATAAAGTTAATGGAAACAGATCACTGGGCAGATCTAGAAGATGACTGGAAAATATTTGAAGACAGAACAGGCAATTCAATGCCTATATCTTGAACTGAAGATGATGATAATGACGTACATTGTGTATGACTGTCTCTCTGTAACCATATATCTACTATGTAGAGCAAGGGTGCTCCCTTGCAGGAGTTACTTAACAAAGTTAATTTATTTGTGCTTATTTCCCTACAGGAGCATGCCATAGTGTGGTTTGAAGATCGGGGATTTTGAGTCCTGGTGGAGTCAGAATTTTTAAACTGGTCCAATTCCCCTGGTTGCTCCATGGCCCTAGGGGCATCTCTGCCTTTAACAGAAATGAGAACCAATTGCTCTTGTAGGGGTAATGGTGGCCATTATGCAGAGCATCATCTGGTGTCAACTGTGTAGAAAGATTGCAGTCCCCTACTACCCCAAGGGCCTAAGGTCTGTAGTAGGACTACTTCACCTTTCTTTTTCCCTATACATGTCAGCAAGTGAAAAGTGGTTAGCTCATCTCCTCAAATAGACACAGTAGGCAACTAAGGTGTTACTTGGATGGGAAACACAAATTAAATTTTGCTATGAGACTCTAATTTAGTCTTGAGGTTCTTTTATAAGCCTGAAAATCTTCAGTCTCAGGACCTTCCTGGAGGACTTGTCCCATTGGATTTTTTATCCTAAATAACTGCATTCACCACGGTTGTCTTTGAACTCTTGATCCTTGGGACCAAAGGCAAGGAACATAATCCCCAGACTATGCATGTATGTATGTACGTATATTTACCACAGCAGTCTATGTATATGTTCCACTAATGCAGCTGCAAGCAGCACTTTGAACGTGAAAGCTGGAAGATAGTGATGCAGGAAGAGTGTACGCTCCACAAAGAAGTACGGCAGATAGTGAAACAGGAAACCCATCAGCAGCACCTCCCCCACTGTTACAAAACTCTGCCATGTCTCTGTAAACACAACATACCACACACTTGTTCAATGTGATCTAGATCATGTTATTTATTGGACAAAAATCAAATAACTGTTAATGTCGTTACCAATTATTGCAAGAGTAAATGTTGTGAACATGAGCCAAACAAAAAATTTCACTACCATATTTTGTTACCTATTAATACCATTAATCTATTTCTTTCCAATTTTTTTATATACCAGAGTTACAAGTAATATTAATACAAACATAAATAATAAAGATTTCCTTCTTTTAATCATTGTTCTTTTACTATTTAAATTATTTAAGGTTATTTTAGATACATTAAATATTAAAGGTCACATTTCAATTTTTAATCATTATACATATTATCAGAACAGGAGAATGTTCAATGCCCTCTAGAAAATTTGAGAATATATTAACTAATATATTAATATATTCTCAAATATATATTTATTAACTGAACATGTGAATGTTTTCTTCAAGAACTCTTACATTCCTCAGCTAGATCAACAATACACACACACACACACACATTCATATATGTGTGTGTGTATATATATATTGTGATGCATTGTTGGGCTGGCTTTTGAATTTTGTGGGCAGCGATGAGAGTGGGTCTCGCCTTGTATGGTGGAGGGAGATTTGTGATCTGTCAACTCACTAAACAGTGAGTGGAAGATTCTTAATCTTCACCCTCTTTTCTAATAATAATTTATTTTAAATTTAAAGGAATTGCATATTATTGTGCAATATGTTTTATATGGTGCACTCTTGTATTAAAGTTAATGAACAAGATGTTCTCGTAGTCTCTGTGCACCTGTATCTCGGGAAGTGATGTCAGTCCTTTGTTCATAAATTGCAAGTAATTTGCCTAATTTTACTTGCACTAAGTTGGTTACTATGTGTACCACCTTCTCATGTAAGAGGTGTTATGTAATTATAATTTTTCTGATTTGATATTATATCATAGTACGGGCAGTTCTGTTCACTCAGGGCTACCAATATAATCTATGTAAATCTTGAGATTGTTCTCAAGCTTGGTTTCAAGATCTTTATAAACGTTTGCATTTACGATAAGCTTCTGTTGACAGAAAATTACCACCAGCACCAAACATGTGTTGCCTCCCTCCATGTACAAGCACATTAAAATATAAATTTTATTTAAAGTAATTTAAAACAGTGCACAGTGAATTTAAACTTACAATGCGATACAAGAATTTAATGAAGAAATTTAGTGAGGTGATTATATTTACCGTATTTTACGGACTATAAGATGCACTTTTTTCTTCGAAAAATTGCCTCCAAAATTTAGGTGCGTCTTATACTTGAAATTAGTATAAAAATGTCCAGTATTTGATTTAAAATTCCCGCCAGTCTTAAAAATGGCCATATATTCAATGCCGCGGAAAACCTATCTGTATCTGGCAACATTGGATTCAACTGGCAGAAACGTCACATACAATGCTGAGTAGAGTTGCCGCATCTGTTGCTGAAGTTTCATAAAACCCTACGAAATACTCGCGAATTTCAAGTTCTTGAGAAACAGTAAGGAAAGATATCGAAACTTGTTCTTTCACTGCTATGTCAGTTGTTTCATCCAAAAGCAGGCAAAAGTAAACTGCATTCTGAATTTCACTAGCTAACGAACAAAGCACTTTGTGTGCCATAATTTCAAGCATTTCATTTTCCGCATCGTGTGACACCCACTTATATGATTCTCTTTCAAAATAGTGCTTAAGCTCCGGCGAATCTTCACAGCGGAGTTTAAGAAGCTGGTGAAAATTACTAGTTGATCTGTGTGTCCCCTGATTGCCATGCACTGTTTTGATAAATATAACAAAGATGAGAAAAGTCTATATAACGCGATGCGGGAATTTTGTTGTTGATCCTACAATTTCGAAACGTTCAAACTTGATGCGACATTCACTCCACTTTGCAATGATGCAGCTTTACTATACAATTCTTTAGGTAATGATATTTTTCATGAGCACTAAATTTTCTCAATGCGTGTTTCCAGTTGGAAAAACCAGAAGAAATGAAACAAGAATCTACTTTGGTGGAAAACTTTAGTCATTTATTTTCGTCAGCTTCCTTGCATGTTTTGCATAACACCACATCCTTATTGTTGTCGTAAAAAATCCAAGGATATGTAAACAGCCACGCACTCTGAAAAGTTCTTCTGCTTTTCCTCCCCCCTTTAGCACTTTCAGTTCCACTGGATTTTAAATCAGATTCGCGGTCAGAAACAGATAATTTTGAAATACTCATTTGTTCTTGAATTAAGGATACATCAGAAGTTTCCACGCACTGGTCAGAGGACTTATTAAGTCGTGGTCGCTTGATTATAAATTTATCCATGACGACACTATGATTTCACTTTATAATTCACGCACATATACTTTTACATGAGTTTGAAATATGCTTATTGCCAGCACTGCATGTCACTCATTCAAGTGCAAAAGCAAACTGAAAGGTGGAAAAACTACAAAGTGTTCTCAGTATTGTTGAAAGTGCCATTAAGTAGTAAGTTTGTTCATATTTCATATTAACATCTAAAATCAAAGGGAAGACTGACTTTGAGCCGTTCCTTAGTTGGCTTACGATACCCAAGTCCCGACCTATATCACAAACAAGCCGACAAACTGAATTTCCACTGTCGCAGAATCAAAGAATCAAAGCCAGTGGTTATGTGGATAGTGGCGCAACTTTATACAGACTGTCACCCGATCCCTTCAGACTACCTGCTATAAGGCATATGCTATTAGAAGGCGGAGCTATGCGTGGCTAGTGCATTTCGTCTAGCCTATCATAATCAAGCAGTGTTGTACAATTAGCACTGTAACCACGACATATCGTCTGCCTCTTCCTCTCTTATATACTGATATCTGACAATGGCGCATGAAGAGTGAAGCAGGATTGGCTTACCGTATATGTCTTCTAAGAGCATGCCTGGTTTAGGCTGCTACTACACTGCAGATTGTTCTAGGCTGTCACTATACTGCAATTGTCTATTTTTATATTTATTTAACTCAAAAGAGGTATTAAAATTTTTTTAAAAATTATTGAATCAGGAAATTATTGGGTGGGCCCGGTCCCCACGGGCCCATATAAGTTGGTGCCACTGTAAATTACAATAGGAAGTAACATTATTAGGTGGTTCATAATAAATAAAGTGAATCCAGAATCATCTTACCTCATAAATCATTGTGTTCCATTTGAACATGTTTTGATATGCCATGCACACCATCATCAGCTTGTCCAGAGTAAGATGATTCCTGATTCACCTTATTTATGGTCACACCATACCGATTCTTGGTGCTATTATCTATAGAGGAACATTGATGCCATTTCCAGTTCAAATTTTGGACATGTAAATCTATATGTTTCAATGTACCATCATAGGAAAGCTCATAACATCCCTCATAATATGTGGAGACTCACCTGGAGTGAGGTCATAACATTGTCGACGTCTTCTCAAGAGGTAGAATGTGAGCAGCATGGAGTACAGGACCAAACTGGCTGTGCCAGACAGCCACACCACCAGATTACCCAGCAGGTGGACTTGTGCCTTTAACATGACACAATCAATGTAAGTTCTTTTTATTTTTAAGAAACATTTCTTGAAAGTTGCAAAAGGACAGAAATAAAACAAGGTCATTTGTGTTATTAACATGACTAGAGAGAAAAATCTTCACATGAACTGGGATTGAACTCATCTCCAGCTTTACATACTAATGCTCTACTTAGACATATTTTCTGAATCAAGCCCAAATTTCCAGATTTGCTATGGAAGTAATTCAATGGTACAGTACCAGCACATAAATCTAGGGCTTAAATCCCAGCTCAAGTGCAAACATTTTTCTCTCTTCATAGTTAAATATGGGAAATAACATTATACGGTTCTTAACTGAAAGAATGAATGAGTCATATCTCATCTTACATCATATTTGGTTTTTTAAACACGGTAACTACAGTTTTCAAGAGGAGTCCCTCTTATCTTCAGCTGACATTATGACTACCGGATTTTCTTTATTTAACTTTCACAAGGAAAGAACACTATGAGGTTTAATTTAAGAATTAAATTAATGTTTTTATTACCTCACCTCATATCCTTTTTTCTTCTATACTGCAGTTTTGGAGCTTATCTGCATCGTCAGTAGCCTCTAGTCGACCGGTGTTATGTTGTTTCTTGGCCAAGAAACGACATAACACCGGTCGACTAGAGGCTACTGACGATGGAGATAAGCTCCGAAACTGCAGTATAGAAGAAAAAAGGATATGAGGTGAGGTAATAAAAACATTAAATTAATTCTTACCGGATTTTCGTTGGAATCTTCATAAGGAATAAACAATTAACAAAGAATCAAATTCAATATTTACAGGAAGGAAGCTCATACAGACAATTATATAAAGTCTTCAGGTTTCAATCATATTGTGCATAACATGCAATTTTCAACAGTTTGATATATAGATTATTAAATGTTCCACTAAATGAAAAAGATTTAAAATCTTATAGAATACAATCACATTTTAAACATAACCAATTTAAATGGTTTTGGAAAAGAAATAATTATAAATAAATTAAAGAAATTCAGACAACAAAAAAGATTAAAAGAATACACCACCCAGCAATCTGATTCAAAGAAAGGAAAACAATTCAAGAAAATTACTTAACATCCTGAAATATATAACAAATTTCAAAAAAAAATGTCAAGAAATTCAATATTACATTGGCATCGATAAATACATTTAGCCTTGGTAATTTATTAATAACCAATAAGAAAGTGAATACCCCAGATAGTAAAAAAATCTGGAATTTATCAAATTAGCTGTAAAGACTGCAATAAAGTATACATAGCAAAAACAAAAAGGAATTTGGACACTCGCACAAAGGAACACTTTAGAAATATTAAAAATGGTGAAATTGAAAAATCAGATATTGCAGCACATAGTTTGCTTGAGAATCATACAACTGAAAAAGAGGCTAAACTTTTAAAACATTTGGATAAACCTTTGGAATTCACAGTTTGGGGGGGAAAAAAAAAAAAATATATATATATATATATATTCAGAAGAACAAATTTAGATCCATGAATTTTGAAATTCCCGATGAACTCAAGGTTCATCAAATCAACACCAGATGACAATGTTATAGATGAAGATTCCAATGAAAATCTGGAAGTCATAAAGTTGGCTGAAGATAAGACTCCTCTTGAAAACTGCAGTTACCGTGTTTAAAAAAAACATAAAATATAATGTAAGATAAGATATGACTCATTCATTCAATGAATTTTTCTCTCTATATTAACTACATTAACAGATAATAGTCTGAAAGTATTAATTTCTATAAATGTTTTATAGTAATGTTATTGACTTCAGTTCATAATCATGAAAGTTTAATAAAAGTCATTTTTGGGTTTGGAGCACAGATGTGATAACTGACTAACTAACTAACTCACTGGCAATATCGAACCCATAGGTTCATGGCAGCGCAGACATAAGCTCTCCATACATCCATATCCTGAGCTAATGTTTTCCAATCATTCCCTGTATAATCTATTACCCTCAAATCATAGTTAATGTTATTCTCCCACCTCTTTCTTGGTCTACCAACTGGGCATTTTCCCTCTGGTTTTCCTACAAGAAGTTTCCATGCACAGATGGGCACTTACTGTAATTAAAAAAAGAAAAGGATAAACTACTGTTTTAGAATCTGATTAGCACCTGAGGAATGTGTGTCATTTTTTGACAGATGAAAAAAAATGTGAAAAAATTAATTAGAAGTGGAAGTAGAAATAAGCCAAAAGACATGGTATACATATTATGAATCTTGCAAAGATACCTATGATTTATGGTCAAAACAGGATTGTCAACTTAGAGGAATACCTGCTGGTCACACTGGTACAGACACTATAGGTGTGTCTTGAATTCTACCAGGGTAACTGGCTAAGATGGTATTCCATTCCATCAAGGTAGAAGACTCTGATGTCCTGCATCAACTGAAACTTAAGTTAACTTTTGTAATTATTATGAGTTAGTTATTTTCACTCACTTCTACTTCCTCTGTTGGCTGACCAATGAACTTCCAAATCAATTTTTTTCCCCCGGAAATTAAACAATTCATAGTTTTCTCCTTATTCTTGTGGATGTAAATTTTCTCCCAAATTGTGAGTTCCTTACATTTATGTAACTGTTTCAGTAATTTGGCCTTTGTTTCGATTCCGTGTTTTTCTGTCCATGCATGTGCAGCTATTGCAGACTTTTCTATTTCTCCATTTTTAACATTTTTAAGGTGTTCTTCCAATCTTGTATTCATTTTTGTTTTTCCTATGTATATTTTTTCACAATCTTTACAATCAATTTGATAAATTGCTGATTTTTTTAAAACATCAATATTTTCATTTTTGTTGGTTTTCATTAATTTATTCAAATTGTGATCATTTTTCGGTGCTAAGTTAATGTTAAATTTGCTGAATTTTTTTTTTAAATTTATTAAATGCTATAGGAGGGTAAGTAAATTTCCTGAATTTTTTACAAATTTCTTTATTGGTCTGAAGAGTACTTTCATTTATCACTTTTTGTTTTTTGAATTTATTTATTTTCTTATGAATCATCTTTTCCTCAAAACCATTCTCTTTTGCTATTTTTAATGTTTTTTTTGTCTATATTAAAATTTTCTCTCCTCATGGGAACTTTCACGAGTCTGCATGATAAACTATTAAAAACTGCATGTTTATGTGCAATATAGTTGAAACTGTTGCTTTAATATAATATTATCAATGTGTGTTTCTTTCCTGTAAATTCCAAATTCTATATAATATTTAATTTTAGAAAGTTATATTTTGAGGTTATTTTAATTATATTATTTTTAGTCTGGACATCTTACCTCAATATTAATATATATATATATATATATATATATATATATATATATATATATCAATGTTAATATTGAGGTAAGATGTCCAGACTAAAAATAATATTCCAAATTCTATTTTTCTTTTTCTTCATTTCTCTTCAATTTAACGTCTAAAAATGGTATTTCAACTTCCATAGTAAATTTAATTGTTTTATTGTGAATATTTATAAAAGTTTAACAGCATCTTCCAATTGTTTTTAACTATTGCTTTAATATTGCCCACATACCTACTCCAAAATTTAAAAATCAAGGGGTACATTTTGATTATCTGACATTCAAAGTTTCCCATAGACATATTCGCCAAAAATGGTGATAGTGGATTTCCCATTTCAAGTCCCGTTCTTTGTCTGTAATACAGAGTGATTCAAAAGTCTCTTGACATTTTCATCAAACCAATGTTTTATGCCAAACTTGTTATTACATATGGAAAGTAATGACTATTGGATGATACTCAATACATTTCAATGTGGTGGCCTCTAAAGTCACGGCACAGACTCCATCTTTCTTGTGTACAGCGAAACACTTTTGCCAACATTGTTGGTGTGATTGCTGCTACTGCTGCACCTATTTGGTTTCTCAATTGCCAAGGTGTTGATCTTCACTTCATACACTTTGGACTTAACAAAACCCCAAACAAAGAAGTTTAGTGGTATCAGATCTGGAGAGCGGGCCACTCAAATTCTCGGTGAACCACGACTGACCCATCTACCAGGGAAAATTTTGTTGAGGTGGTCACAAACAATGATGCCAAAATGGTGTGGTGCATCATCTTGTTGGAAAACCACAGTATCTTGTACAGCATCCTGTGCCAGCTGTGGTTCCAGTATTGTTCTAATATGTAAAGATAGTTACTTCCAGTTACTGTTGTTTCTGCAAACATGAACGGCCTGTAATTTTTGTTTTTGTTTTCCCAGCCACACATTTACCTTTGGTGTGTCTCTCTGAAACTCTTGTATGGCATTTGGCTGTTCGCCTGCCCAAATCCTACAATTATGCCTATTGACATGTCCACATGTTTGGAATGTTGCCTCATCACGGAACAACACATGTTCCATGAGGTCTTCATTTTCACTGGCATTTAACAGGTTATCACACGTAGCATGTCGTGATACATAGTGTTCTGGTTCAAGCTTGTACATTATCTGGATGTGATAAGGGCATTTGTTCAGTTTGAAGCGCAAGGTACACCATACAGTGCTTTGGGACATACCCAACTCTCTGAGTCTTCTGGTTGATGCACTGGGACTTCGTGAGATGGCATCCTGTGTGGTTTTCACATCTTCTGGTGTTGTAACCAGCCTCCCTCTACGTGCCTCATCAGCAACAGATCCCGTCCATTTCATTTTCAGTATCAGATCTCTAATAGCTTCCCTGCTAGGACCTGGTTTTCTGAACTTTCTAGTGAATTCGTCTTGGACCTGCCTGCATGTCAATCCTCGTATACAAGCAAAAACAACAGCTAATCTTTCCTCTATTGTTAGCATAGTTTCCAATTACATATAACAAAAATACATAAATTAACAATATGAGGAAAACATCAAGAGACTTTTGAATCACCCTGTATTTTCCTCTGTAAGTGAAGAACATGTGATCTATGCATAATTTGGTTAATTTCAGATATTCTTCTCTGCTCTCATCAACTATCTTGTTCTTATATTAAATTAATGTTGGGAAGTAAACATTATGAGGAATAATCATTCAAATTCACCGGAGAACATTTATTTTAAATAACTCACCTCATAGGATTCATGCTTCCATGATACTGTGGTTTCAAGGAAGTATCTTGTCTTCTTTAGGCATTTTTCCAAAATTTCCCATTAAAAAATTTTCTTCATGAAGACACGAAACTTTATGAGGTGAGATGTTAAAGCATTTTTCCCAACTCATTCATTAAAGAAAAAATATATGCCTAAATCGGGATATTGGGTTCAAATCCCAATTTAGGCATATATTTTTCTCTTCAAATTTAATTTGTCATTCAGTGAAAAGTGATAAATTTAGTATTAAACATCGAAGAAACTACAAGCTGACTTAAACCGGAGAAACTCGTGTTACTAATCAGTTCAATGTCACCTGTCTTCTTGGCTTTTGTCAAGGACTCTAAAGTATATTCACTATTAGGTTGTAGTAAATAACATTATTAATCAAGTTTTTTTGAGACTGGCAGCCTTCAATAGTTTAACTCACAGATTGGTAAACTTATCCTTAAGCAAAGAAGATTTCAAAATAGAGAAATAACACATAATCAAAGTAGCCAGAGAAAACGTGTTTGATGAAAAAATGGTACACAAAAAAATAGAAAAGTACAAAAAAAAAAAAGATCAACAAAAGCACTCTTCAAAAAGAAAAACCACCTACAAAAAAATACAGGAAATTCACATAACATCCTTGAGCACACAATAAATTCCAGAACATATCTGATAAATTCAATATTAAATTAGCAACAAAAAATTATTACAGTTTAAATAAACTAATAAAAACCAACAAAAATGAAAAAATTTATCAAAGTAAAAAATCAGGAATATATCAAATAGAATGTACTGGTTGTGATAAGATATATATAGAAAAAACAAAAAGAATCAAGTTTTTTTTTAGTCTGGAAACATCTTACCTCAATTTAGAGAACAAATCAACATTAAATTGAGGTAAGATGATTCCGAACTAAAAAAAAAAACTTGATTAAAAGAACTTCAAAATATTACTTCCTAAAATAAACCATTAAAACAAAAAGAAACCTAAAAATTAGAACCATGGAACACATAAGAAATATTAAAAAATGGGGAAATAGAAAAATCTGCAGTTGCTGCTCATGTATGGTCCGAAAAACATAATATAAATCTGAACACTAAATTATTAAAACAAGTAGAAAATATAAAAGAACTAACTACTTGGGGAAAAAATCTACATTCAGAAGAACAAAAATTAGAGTCATGAATTTCGAAATTCCTGCTGAACGTGACCTAGATTGGAGGTTCTTCAGCCAGCAGGAGGAGAAAGCTGATATCGCCATCCAGCGTTTACAACATAAAATGCAACAGTCTGGTCAAGCTGACGATGATATAGAAGATTATATCGAAACATGTTCGAGAATAAATCAACATTAATTTGAGGTAAGATGTTTCCCAGTCTCAAAAAAGTTTAACTGAAAAGGACCTCAAAATATTACTTCCTAAAATAAAACAATAATAAAAATAGTCCACAGAAAAGAGATTTGTGAGTGAATGGAAATAATTTGCTTCTAATGACAAATATTGCATTAGAAGTAACAGAGAAAATATGAATAACATTCAAATGATTATAAATCAGATTTTTCATAATGGTACCAGTTTAAAAACTCAAGTACAGTATATATAAAAAATAAATAATTCTAAACTTATATAATTCAAGGTGTATGGAGTTTCTAAATAAGCCTATTGATGAAATATCAACATAAATCAGCTAGAACTAGTATAAATGGAACATTAAAAAATAAATAAATGAAAGTGACGTGTTGAGAATGCTAAAAAAAGAAGAAAACAAGGAAACAATTGATAGAAAAGTACAATATTTATGTAAAATGTGCTATGATACAAAAACATCATGAATATCTCTTTAAAAACAATAGATGACATATTAACAGATGTGAGGTGAGGAATACAGTTTTTTATTCATACTTGTATTTGATAAATATTTACCTCATAGTGTCACTTCCCATGAATGTTTGATAAAATTGTATTATTGTTGTTTCAACTCACATTGCTATGAGGGCTAACCCAGTATGCGATGCCACGGGACATGAATGGCCACTCCAAAGGTTCACTGCTGTACATGTGGTTCTGCACGTTCTCTTGATTTGCAAACAACATCTTGTACTGCAGCTCCAGAAACTTCTCCCAGAAACTGAGTGTTGTCGCTCTCAGAGGAATCATCTCAGCATTCACCAGTTCCCTTTCCCGATCCTTCTGGTCTTCATCTGAAATTCAAGTATTTTATTTTATTTTTATTTATATTTAAATTAATGTCGGGAAGTAAACATTATGAGGTTATATCTTTTTTTTTTTTAGTGGAGAACATATTTTTAATAACTCACCTCATACAATTTCAAATTTCTTTGAGACCACTGGACTCCAACAGTTGGAGTCATGACTGAAGATGAACGAAAAAATTGTTTGAAACCAATGGTCTCAAAAAAATTTGAAATTGTATGAGGCGAGTTATTAAAAATATGTTCTCCACTCAAAAAAAAAAAAAAAAAAATATTTTTATTTGTTCTTTGAAAGAAGATCCATATATACAGGGTGAGTCAGGAGAAAAGGTACATGCTTTGAGGGGTGACAGTATTGGTGATTCTGAACAAGAAACTTCTAATATACATATGTCCTTTTCTTAACCATTTCAGGGTAATTTAATCAAAACAATGATAAACTGCAAAAGTGCAGGTGACAGTAAATCAAGATACTGTTATCTTAAGTTTTATTTAATTGTATATATTTCCTCACAAAAGATGTTCAAACACTACACCACCAACTTCAATGCATTTTGCTGCTCTTGTAGACAGCTGTTCTGTTGCTGATCTGAACTCATTTCAACATTCCTTTACTTGAGCATGAGTAATAAGTTCCTCTTTTGTGTCCACTCTGTGCTTGTAGACTTTGCTCTTAAGCCAACCTCACAAACAGTAATCTAATGAGGTAAGATTGGGTGACCTCAGTAGCCAAGCAATGATTCCACTGCGACCGATCCAATGCCCAGGATACATTTTGTTGAGATGCCATTTCACTGGCCTTACGGAATGTGCAGGAGCTCCATCATGCTGAAAGTACATACGAGCTCGAGTAGCCAAAGGGATATCCTCCAAGTATTCTGGTAACACATTTTCAAGGAATTGGTCGCAGTGGAATCATTGCTTGGCCACCAAGGTCACCCAATTTTACCCCATTAGATTACTGTTTGTGGGGTTAGCTTAACAGCGAAGTCTACAAGCACAGAGTGGACACAAAAGAGGAACTTCTCACTCATGCTTGTGCTCAAGTAAAGGAATGTTCAAATGAGCTCAGATCATCAATACAACAGCTGTCTACAAGGCAGCAAAATGCATTGAAGTTGGTGGTGGAACATCTTTTGTGAGGAAACGTACACAATTAAACAAAACTTAAGATAACAGTATCTTGATTTACTGTCACCTGCACTTTTCCTGTTTATCATTGTTTTGATTAAATTACCCTGAAACAGTTAAGAAAAAGACATATGTATATTATAAGTTTTTTTTGTTCAGAATCGCCAGTACTATTACCCCTCAAAGCATGTATCTTTCCTCTTGACTCACTCTGTATATATATATATATATATATATATATAGAGTGTAACAGGACCTCACCGACAAAGTTATATGGATGATAGGCCATGCTGAGAGGATCATTTTTTCTGAAGGAACATATAGATCCAAACAAGTTGTTTATGAATTATGTGCATGTATCGAGGTGCACGTACCACACACTTGAACCAACCTGTCCATTGTTTATCTGTTCCATCAGCCCTCACTTTGTCATAGCAATACATGCCTGTAGGTTTGGTTTGTTGTTGTCTTGGGAATTTAATCAATATTCAGTATGAGTTGTCTGAACTCAGAGACATGATTGTGTGTTATGGTGAGGCGAGAGGAAATGGAAGAGGCTCATCGCATGTATGAGCAGCAGTATCCCAACAGGAGACATGCATTCCATACTACATTTGCTGCAATTCATCAATGCCTTGGAGAAACGGGGAATCTTCTTCCTCGGACCATTGGTGGCAGGAGGTATTATATGAGGAGACCAAATTTTGAGAATGCTGTGGTTGAGCAAGTTACTGTCGAACCTTCAACCACCTCCATGCTGTGCCTCGTGCTATGAACATAAGTCACAAGTCCATTTATAGGGTATTGAGAGAGTACAACCTACATGCATACCACTATTAGAAGGTGCAGGCAATAGGACCACAAAATTTTGTACCTCATATGAACTTTGTACAGTGGTTTCTACATCAGACTGTTCATGATGCAGCCTTTCCTACACAGGTGTTATTCTCAGATGAGGCCTATTTTATGCATGTTGGATACTACAATAGTAGGAACAGTCACATCTGGGATTACACTAACCCACTCACAATTGCTGTTCACAATCACCAGCAGAGGTTTTCCATCAACATTTGGACTGGAATTGTTGGTACTCAACTGCTGGGACCTGTAATTCTGCCAGTAAGGTTAACTGGGGCAGCTTATCTACAGTTCCTGCAGACCACCCTTCCTGATCTGCTAGACAGTGTACCGCTTGCTATGCGCTGCAATCTCAGGTTCCAGCATTATGGAGCCCCAGCACATTTCAGTGTCAATGCACGAGCACAACTGACCGTCGATTATGGGGACCGGTGGATTGGACGAGGAGGACCTGTTGCAGGGCCAGCACATTTGCCTGATTTAATGCCCCCTTCATTTTTTTTGTTTGGGGGCATGTCAAGAGTATGATCTACGTAACTCCAGTGGCCACCAGAGCTCAACTGATTGACAGACTAATTGCTGTATTTGATGACGTCAAACAGAATCCTGCCATGTTCGGCCCGTGCTGGCCAATCGTTGCTGCAGCGATATCAAACATGCAGTGAGGCACAGGGTCGACAGTTTGAACACTTATTGTAAAAACGTGCCTTTTTCAATAATATGATATGTGTACAATTGTTTGTATTCAATTCTGACCCTTTCAGGTGAACACATTCATCCGCGTATAACTCATAAATGACGTATTTGGGACTATATGTTTCTTCACAAAAAATTATCCTTTCTGCATGGTCTATCATTTCATCGGTGAGCTCCTTTTACATCCTGTATATATAAAAAACTAACTCATTGGCACTATCAAACCTGCAGGTTCATGGCTGCATGTACATAAGCTCTACATACATCCCTATCCCGACTCAATGCTTTCCAATCATCCCCTTCCTTCAAATTATGGTTAATGCTATTCTCCCACCTCACTCTCGGTCTATCAACTGGGAGTTTTCTCTCTGATTTTCCTACCCCATGCCTCTCTTTCATTCCCCATTCATGCCACATGTCCTGCCATCACAGTTTAGAGATTTAACTGTAAATATTATATCTGGTTTCTTTTAAAGAACATCAAGTTCACTGTTACGAGGGTGAATCAAATATAAACCCGGAATTATTGTTTACAATTTTATTGAATTAACCAATAAAAAATACAAAACCACCACATTTGTCTACATAGTCTCCTGCATTTCCAACACACTTTTGCCATTGAGTTGGCAACTTTTTGATGCCGTCCTTGAAGAATGAGGGATGACGTGTAGTCAGCCGGTTGCACACGAACTCCTCTACCGCTGCATTGTCACCAAACCGCCTTCCTCCCAGGTCTTTTTTTCAGTGGCCCAAACAAATGGCAGTCACAGGGTGACAAATCTGGACTCTAAGGAGGATGTTCCAGAGGTGTCCAATGCATTTTCGTCAGTTTTTCGTCAAATTTCTATCTTCCTGGCTGAGGAGCCGAGGAACCCACCTGGCAGACAATTTTTGGAATTTGAGTTCATCACTGATGATGGCTTGAACACTTCCGAAGCTTATTCCAACGTATGAAGCAATTTCAGAAATTGTTACGTGCAGATCCTCCTCAATAAGGTCTCGTACAGCACGAATGTTGTCTGCAATGACGCTTGTTCGTTGCCGTCTTTGGTGGGGCTCATTTTCCACTGAATCCCGTCCTGCTAAAATTTTTTGCGCCAATCATACAACTGCGTCTTCGAAAGGGTCGCTTCCCCGAACTGCGCATGGACCCTTCTCAAAATTTCAGAAGGTTTAGTGCCTTCTTTTGCCAAAAAGTTAATAATAATGTGTTGCGCAACAGACGTGTGTAACTCTTGCTCGCTCATGGCGTACTGAAGCAAGCAGCCGCACTTCGGAGTATGACACATCAAGATCCCTACTCCAGGCACACCAACCACTTCCCCTCCAAACCGCACCCTTTGCAGTTTGCTACCAGAGACTCCAGATACAAATTCTGGTTTATATTTGATCCACCCTCGTACATAGTTTTCTCCATTTGTCTCTGTTCATCTCTCTTTGGTCCAAAAATTTTCCAAAGAGCTTTATTCTCAGATACTTGTAATTTTTCCTCCTTCCTTAAAGTAAGAGACCATGTTTTGAATCCATATAATATAACTGGGAGAAAAATAATTTTACATATTTTTAGTTTAACATCTTTTAAGTGAAGCTGGGATACAAGAGTCCCTGCATAATAACATGCATTTCCAGAATTAAGCCTATTTTAATTATCCTTGTGCCTCTCATTCCTATTTGTAATTATTATTCCTAGGTATGAAAATGGGGATATGATTGCAGATTCTAGGAGTATATTAAATAGATGTTAAAGTTACTTTCATCACCTATTAAATGTACATACAGAACAGGACATTGAGGAGGATAAGTTACAGACAGCAGAAATGCTAGTCGCAGAGCCAAGTGCATTAGAGGTTGAAATGGCGATAGATAAATTGAAGATGTATAAAGCATCAGGTTCAGATGAGATCCCAGCAGAACTGATAAAATCAGGGGGAGAAAAATTGGACAAGATACGCTGGTTGCTTAGTATGATTTGGGAAAAAGAAGCTCTTCCAGATGTATGGAAAGAATCAATGATCGTACCAATTTATAAGAAAGGAGATAAAACTGATTGCAACAACTACAGGGGCATCTCATTACTTTCAACTTCGTACAAAATTCTAACACATATATTAGTAAGCAGACTTACTCCCTATATTGATGGCATTCTAGGAGATCATCAATGTGCATTTAGAAGAAACAGGTATACAACAGATCAGATTTTTAGTATAAGACAGATTTTAGAAAAGAAATGGGAATATAATGGTACTGTACATCAACTATATGTAGACTTCAAAAAGCATATGATTCAATTAAGAGGGAGAAGTTATATAGTATCCTGCTGGAGTTCGGAATTCCTAAAAAGTTAGACTTATACAAATGTGTCTAAATGGCTCAAAGAGTAGGGTGCGTGTAGGCAAACAGTTTTCAGACACTTTTGAAATCCAGAATGGGTTGAAGCAAGGAGATACACTATCTCCTCTACTATTTAATTTTGTACTAGAGCATGCCACTAAATCTTTAGAGAATGAGGAAGGCTTACAACTGAATGGTATTAATAAGCTGTTAGTTTATGCTGATGATGTAGTACTACTGGCCGATAGCGAGGAGATACTAAAGGCCAACACGCACACACTATTGAGTAACACTAAGAAATTAGGACTGGAAGTAAATATCAGTAAAACTAAATATATGGTCACACGTAGAAATTCAGTATATAATGGAAATGGAAACTAATGACAAATGAGGGAAATTTTGAGGAAGCGGCTGAATTCAAATACTTAGGAACAATAATCACAAATAGGAATGAGATGCACAAAGAAATTAAACATAGGCTCAATTCTGGAAATGCATGCTATTATGCATTGCAGAGACTTTTGATGTCCCAACTCCTTTCAAAAAACGTTAAGCTGAAAATATATAAAACTATTATTCTACCAGTTATATTATATGGGTGCGAAACATGGACTCTTACTTTAAGGGAGGAAAGGAGATTACGAGTATTTGAGAATAAAGTTCTTAGGAAAATTTTGGACCAAAGAGAGATGAACAGAAAGGTGAATGGAGAAGACTTACATAACAATTAACTACATGGTCTTTATAGGAAGCCAGATATAATAAGAACAGTTAAGTCTCGTAGACTGCAATGGGCAGGACATGTTGCGCGTATGGGGAATGAAAGACGTGCATGGAAACTTCTTGTAGAAAAGCCAGAAGGAAAACACCCTGTTGGTAGACCAAGAATGAGGTGGGAGAATAACATTAACTATGATTTGAGGGAAGTAGATTATACAGGGAATGATTGGAAAGCATTAGCTCGGGATAGGGATGTATGGAGAGCTTATGTCTGCGCGGCCATGAACCTACGGGTTCGATAGTGCCAGTGAGTAAGTAAGTAAGTAAGGTATTTGCATTGAAAAAGCAGCCCAGGAAGCAATAGGGGAAAAAAAAATTAGAAGCAGAAAAGGAGTAAGAATTTGGAATGAAGAAATAATAGAACTGGCAATTAAAGAAAAACACAATTCATATAAACAGTGGATTCAACAAAAAACAGAAGAATCTAGATAACATATGTAGAAAAAAGGAATATAACTAACTAACTCAATGGCACTATCAAACTTGTAGATTCATGGCCATGCAGACATAAGCTCTCCATACATCCCTATCCTGAGCCAATGTTTTCCAATCATCCCCTGCACAATCTACTTCCCTCAAATCAAAGTAATGTTATTCTCCCACCTCATTCTTGGTCTACCAACTGAGTGTTTCCCTCTGGTTTTCCTACAAGAACCTTCCATGCACGTCTTTCATTCCCTGTTCTTGCCACATGTCCTGCCCATCACAGTCTACGAGACTTAACTGTTCTCATTATATCTGGCTTCCTATAAAGACCATGTACTTCACTGTTATGCAGTCTTCTCCATTCACCTGTCTGTTCATCTCTCTTTGGCCCAAAAATTTTCCTAAGAACTTTATTCTCAAATACTCGTAATCTCCTTTCCTCCCTTAAAGTAAGAGTCCATGTTTCGCACCCATATAATACAACTGTAGAATAATAGTTTTATATATTTTCAGTTTAACGTTTTTTTAAAGGAGATGGGAAGTCAAAAGTCTCTATAATGCATAATAACATGCATTTCCGGAATTGAGCCTATATTCAATTTCCTTGTGCATCTCATTTCTGATTGTGATTATTGTTCCTAGGTATTTGAATTCAGCAACTTCCTCAAAATTTCCCTCATTTGTCATTAGTTGTCCAATTCCATTATATAATGTATTTCTATGTGTGACCATATATTTGGTTTTATTGATATTTACTTCCAGTCCCAATTCCTTAGTGTTACTGAGTAGTGAGTGCGTGTTGGTCTTTAGTATCTCCTCGCTATCGGCCAGTAGTACTACATCATCAGCATAAACTAACAGCTTATTAATACCATTGAGTTGTAGGCCTTCTTCATCCTCTAAAGATTTGATGGCACACTCTAGTACAAAATTAAATAGTAGAGAAGATAGTGCATCTCCTTGCTTCAGCCCATTATGGATTTCAAAAGTATCCGAAAACTGCTTGCCTACTCACACCCTACTCTTTGTGCCATTTAGACACATTTGTGTAAGTCTAACTAACTTTTTAGGAATTCCGAACTCTAGCAGGATACTATATAACTTCTCCCTCTTAATTGAATCATATGCCTTTTTGAAGTCTACGTATAGTTGATGTACAGTACCATTATATTCCCATTTCTTTTCTAAAATCTGTCTTAAGCAAAAAATCTGATCTGTTGTAGACCTATTTCTTCTAAATGCACATTGATGATCTCCTAGAATGTCATCAATATAAGGAGTAAGTCTGCTGACTAATATATTTGTTAGAATTTTGTACGAAGTTGAAAATAATGAGATGCCCCTATAGTTGTTGCAATCAGTTTTATCTCCTTTCTTATAAATTGGTACAATAATCGATTCTTTCCATTCATTTGGAAGAGCTTCTTTATCCCAAATCATATTAAGCAACTGGCGTATCTTGTCCATCAATTTTTCTCCCCCTGATTTTATCAGTTCTGCTGGGATCTCATCTGAACCTGATGCTTTAGCTTCAATTTTTCTATTGCCATTTCAACCTCTATTGTACTTGGTTCTACGATAAGCATTTCTGCTGTCTGTAAATTATCCTCTTCAATATCCTGTTCTATATGTCAATTTAATAGTTGATTAAAGTAACTTTTCCATCTATTTAGTATACTCCTGGAATCTGCAATCATGGCCCCATTTTCATTCCTAATTATGTTGGTTCTTGCCTGAAACCCTTTCTTCTCTATACTAATTTCCTGATATAATTCTCTAATGTTCCTATTTTTGGCATTCATTAATCTTCTCTCTCAAATATTCCCTCTTTTTACTCTTTAGTAACCTCGTGGTTTCTCGTCTAACACTACCCAATTGCTCGAAATTTACCTCATTTGGCTCGGTAACCATTTCATTTTTGCTTGCTTTCTTTTCTTTACAATGTCAGCACATTCCTCATCAAACCATTTCTTGTTTTGCCTCTTTTTTAAGTAACCAATGCTTTCTGATGCTGACAATTTAATAGTATCTCTTATAGCCTCCCATTCTTTATTTATATCAGTTTCTTCTTCGTTTGTCACATTCTCATCTGAAGATTTCGGTACTTCAAATCTATTAGCAATTTTAATTTGGTATTCTTGCCGCATTTCAACATTTTTCAAGTTTTATAAATCAAATTTTTCAGAATCATCTTTAGCGTTTGTTCCTCTCATTAGCGATATCCGTTGTCTGATTTCCACCCTGACCAGATGATGATACAAAAAGCAGTCTGTCCCTCTAACTGATCTAACATTGATGATGCTACTGTACCAGCGCTTGTCCACAAATATGTGATCTATCTGGTTTCTAGTTTTGCCATCTGGAAACGTCCAGGTGTATTTATGAATATCCTTATATATCTATTTTTCAGAATCATCTTTAGCATTTGTTCCTCTCATTAGCGATATCCATTGTCTGATTTTCACCCTGACCAGATGATGATCCGAATTGCAGTCTGTCCCTCTAACTGATCTAACATTGATGATGCTACTGTGCCAGCGCTTGTCCACTAATACGTGATCTATCTGGTTTCTAGTTTTGCCATCTGGAGACGTCCAGGTGTATTTATGAATATCCTTATGCTGAAATGTTGTGCTCTTAACAATGAGATTATTTGATGTGGCAAAGGTGACTACTCTAACCCCATTGTCGTTACTATCTTCATGAAGACTGAATTGGCCTATTGTTGGTTTGAATATATCTTCCCGTCCCACTTTTGAATTAAAATCTCATAAGACAATTTTCATATGATATCGTGGAAGGCTATCAAATATGCATTCTAATTCTTCAACTCATCCTTGATCTTGTCATCTTTATCTTCTGTAGGAGCATGTACATTTACGATTACAAAATCATGCCGTTTACCCTTTAGAATTATGTATGATATCCTATCACTGACAAAATCTCGGATAGCGGATAGAATCCTTCTTCGGACTAAAAAACCCGTTCCAAATTCAGGTCTTTCTGCACTCCCATAGTATAATGTAAAGCTTCCTGATTACTTTCTCCTGGCCATCTAACTTCCTGTAAAGCGACTATAACCAAGGGTGATTTATCTAATTAACGGGTTACTACCTCTAGCGCCCCGCTATTGTATAAAGTCCTAACATTCCATGTTCCTAGGAACATGTCCCTATGTTTGAGCCTTTGGCATGGGTTCCCTGAAGTAGTCCCCGCCCAGAAAACTGAATGGGGAACTATTTGACCTCCAGAAAATGTTACCCCAGTTGACCCATGTCTGCATTTCTTGATGGTTGTATTTTTACGGTGAAAGATCGTCACTCTTTCGACCAAGGTACTTTTTTCTTCTGGCTTATCACCTTCGACCAGTCCGGCATGGGTAACCCTATCGGCAGCAATGCTACCGCCGGCATAGCTCTCGGGATCATTTAAGCACGCAAGCCACTTCACCATGACAAGGTAAAGATACCATGGAGGGAGAAAAAAAAAAAGGAATATAGCAAAACAAGTTATTAGGACAGCTCATCAACATTCTTGGAATAATTTTATAAGTGAAATAGAAAAACGATATTCATGGCAGACAAAATTTTGCATACAAAGTTATAAAACTTTTAAATAAATCAGAAAAGGATACTGCAAAAATAGATGTTATTAATAAAGAAAGATGGATAGAACACTATTAAAATTTGTGGTGTAAAGATGAAAAAGAAGAAGAAAAAGAAGAATTATATCCAGATCATGAAAAAGGAGAAATTCAAACTGATATGATTACATTTGATGAACTACAAGAATCCTTAAAAGAAACCAAAAACAGAAAAGCAGCTGGTCCTGATCAGATAAATATGGAGCTTCTAAAATATGGTGGAACATTTCTACATTGGAGAATATTGCATTTATTTAATGAATGTTGGAGAAACTGCAGAATACCAGAAAGATGGAATATAGCTGAAGTCATATCATTATTTAAAAAAGGAGATAGAAGAGAATGTAAGAATTATAGAGGAATTAGCCTACTTAATTAAATTTATAAAATCTATGCAAGGGTTATAAATAAAAGACTTAAAATAATAGCAGAAGCAATACTTGAAGAAGAACAAAATGGCTTTAGAATGGGACAATCAACAACAGATAATTTTATTAAAATTAATGTTGGGAAGTAAACATTATGAGGTTATATTATTAATAGTGAATGGAGAACATATTTTCAATAACTCATCCCATACAATTTCAAATTTATTTGATTTAATACCATTGGTTTCGAATGAATTTTTCATTCATCTTCAGTTTATTTTCATGACTCCATTTTTTTTCATGACTTGGAATCATGAAAATAAACTGAAGATGAATGAAAAATTCATTTGAAACCTTCTTCTTCTTCTTCTTCTTCTTCTTCTCCCTTTCAAGTATTAGGCCAAGGCCTGTTATGATCCCATAGAAAATTTTCCCTCCATCGTTTCATAGGACGGCCCAGAGATCTTTGTCCTCTTGGTATATAATTATAAACAGCATTCTTTCAAGATGGTGTTTCCAATTTAGTTGGTACTGTTTAATATATTCCAAAATTGGCATAGTCTTCAATTCTTTTAAGATATCGGTGTTCCATTTCCAATCTGCTGTTCTGCGCATGAATCTCATTTCACAAGCCGTAATTCTGCTTTCATGTTGTCTTTTTAGTGTCCATGCTTCATTACCATAGGTCAACACTGGTCTAGCCAAAGTGTTATATAAACGTAATCTGGTGTTTTTTTGTACAAGGGATGGTTTCATAACTTGATTAATAATTCCCAAACTTTTATTATAACTAGTAATTTTTTTCAGGGATATCCTTTTCATCCCAGATAGAGAGATAATATCCAAGATATTTAAATTGATTAGATCTCTCTAAAATTTTATTCTGGAGACAGATTTTACTTTGTATGGGGTCCTTCCCATGAAATGCCATAATTTTAGTTTTGTTAATTGATATTTCCATATTAAATTTGGCACCTATTTTTTGTAAATTATAAATTGATCATTGCAAATAATTTTCGGAAAGTGCCAGAAGCGCTAAATCATCTGCAAAAAGAATAGCATCGAGTTTGAGGTTCCTATTGATGGGTATATATCCCCATTGTGTTTTCCTCCATTCGTTTATTATTCTATTCATATATATAATGAAAAGCACCGGTGAAAGTCCACATCCCTGTCATTCGAAACCAATGGTATTAAATCAAATAAATTTGAAATTGAAGTGAGTTATTAAAAATATGTTCTCACTCACTATTAATAGATAATTTATTCATATTACAGCAAATCTGAAAAAAGAAGAGAACATAACCTACAAACGCATGTTGCTTTTATTGATTTTGAGAAGGCGTTTGATCATGTTCATAGAGATAAATTATGGAAAATTAATTTATGTGAAAAATGTGTGTATGTAAAATCTCAAATTATAATAAATTTAGGCATATCAAAGACCGAAGCTATTTTTTAATAAATAGAGGTGTAAGACAAGGGTGTAAGTTTATCACCTACTCTTTTTAATCTATATATTAATGACATCATCCAAAATTGGAAAAATAGTAGTAGTAGTAGTAGCAGTAGGACTTTATTAGACAAAAAGTAAGATATTTACAATATTATTTACAAATATGGATCGCACGGGCAGTAAGCTGTACATGCTGTTGACAGTCCGTTACAATAAAGTAATAATTGGTACTAGTGTAAAGAAAAATAAACAACAAAAAAAGCAATACCATTACAATTACATAAAGAAAACAATAATATTACAATTAAATAATAACAATAGCATTATACTAAAAAAACAATAATATTACAATTACATTAAAGAAAACACAATAATATTACAATTAAATAATAACACAATAGCATTATACACTAATTAATTTATATATAATTATTAAGAATTAATGGTACTGCATTTTGATAACATATTCATGAATGAGTGTTGTTCTTATTTTCCACGTTTTGTCCAGAAATTTACCCAAGTTTATCCTATTTTCTGGATTTACCAATAACTCGTAGCATGCCAATCTTTCCCGATTTGAATTTAGAAATCTTTCCGGTAATAACTGACATCTCCAATATTCTAAATCATTACATTTTCCTAATATATGTATTTCATCTTCAAAGTTCCCTCACATTGGACATATTCGCATATCGTGATCGTCGCTAATTTTTAGAAATTTCCATGCCCCTAGCCTAAACCAAGCAAGCCCTGATCGCTCTTTAAATCCTAGGTTGAGTATATACGATTCTTTTCCCTAGACGTGTTTTAGGTCTCTTTGTAAACACAGTGAGCGTTTTCCTGTACATTTGGCGAAAGTATCTTGTTGGTTTATATCTAAGTACCTCCTCCTTATTTTTCTCCACACGTTCTTGCAATTTTCAGTCCCTTTTTCCCATATCCAGCCGATCCCAATCTTTTGGAGTTCTCTCCAAACCTCGTCTGCCCAAAATTTAACATCTATGTTTTTAATTTGGTGGTCGTAACAAATTGCTCTAAGCATTGTTTGTTCACCTTGGATTACTTGCAACCAGTATTTGAGTACACGAATTTTACAGTTTATGTCGTCCTGGAATGAACCAAATTCATATAAAATTCCACAGTTAGAAACGGCCTTACTAGTACCTCCTCCTTATTTTTCTCCACACGTTCTTGCAATTTTCAGTCCCTTTTTCCCATATCCAGCCGATCCCAATCTTTTGGAGTTCTCTCCTAACCTCGTCTGCCCAAAATTTAACATCTATGTTTTTAATTTGGTGGTCGTAACAAATTGCTCTAAGTATTGTTTGTTCACCTTGGATTACTTGCAACCAGTATTTGAGTACACGAATTTTACAGTTTATGTCGTCCTGGAATGAACCAAATTCATATAAAATTCCACAGTTAGAAACGGCCTTACTAAGTCCTATAATATATTTTAGAAAATGCGTATATACCTTATTTTGTATTTCCGTTCTTTGGAAACCCCAAATCTCACTATCATAGTGCATTACTGGCCTGACCATCGCTCCATACATTTTTTCTAATGTGCTGACTGGAATATCAGGCACTCGACCCAGAATACCAAGTACACTGTTAAGTTGTCCCCTCCCTTTAAATAATACTATGACAATATGTTTTTCCCACTTCCTGTTCATTTTCAACGTCGTACCAAGATATTCAAAATGTTTAACGTTTTGAAGTACTTGATCTCTGTATTTCCATTCCTCTGCTCTACCATAAACCATCCCATTTTTAAAGGTCATTGTTTTTGTCTTACTAACATTTACAGTCAATCCCCAATTCCTACAATATATTTCCAGTAGGTCAAGACCTCTTTGCAATCCCTTGATTGTCTTGGAACAGATAATTAAATCATCTGCCTACAACAGGACTGGGACTTTAACATTTCTTATCTCCGGAGCCTCAATTTCTCCTTCTAGCATTATGTCTACAATATCATCAACGAATAGATTAAATTGCATTGGTGATAAAATGCAACCTTGTCTCACTCCCTGATTGGCTTCACTGCTCTCTGTAATGTGCCCTTGGTCTATTTTTATACAAAATTTAACATATTTATAAATTGACATTAAAGCATGTATAATTTTATGAGACAATCCTTTCCGATTTAATTTTTCCCAAAGTGCGCTTCGGTCCACAGTATCAAATGCCATCTTAAAATCAATGAATGCACAAAATAATTTACCCCCCTTCATTTTCAGATTGTCATCAATTAATGTTCTCAAAACAAATACGTTGTCCACCGTGGAGTACCCTTCTCTAAAAACTGCCTGATATTTTGAGAGCCTATTGTTCTCTTTAGCCCATTGTCTCATTCGTTCGTAAAGTACTTTACAATATATTTTTCCGAACACTAACAAGAGACAAATTCCCCTGTAACTTTCTGGTAACTGTGTCCCACCTTTCCCTTTGTATAGCGGTTGGATGACACCTGTCGCCCAGGCTTCCGGATAATCTCCTCCATTAAAAAGTTTGTTGAACGCAGTTTTCAAAACGTCTGATAATTTATTAGATGATATCATATTTTTCAAGAATTCCCCTGGCATTCCATCAATTCCAGGTGCTTTACCATTCTTTAAACATTTAATGGAAGAAACCACTTCATTTTTCGAAATATCCTGATCCAGTAATTGAATATGAATTGGGTCAGGGATCTCAACTATATTTCCTTGATTATATCTTAACCTCTCATTTCCCAGCACCCTATCAAAGTAACTTTTCCATTCCCGGGCGTTATTCTTCTCCCGATTTATGGACTTTACTTTTAGTTCCATTATCACTTTCCATATGTCCGCAATGTTCCCACTTTCAATCGCAACTCTCATTTCTTCGGATTTCTTATTTTGCCATGCTAGTTTTGTTTCTCCCAGTAATTCTTTATATTCCTTTCTCTCTTGCGCATAATTTTTTCTGCTTTCATCTGTGCTTTCTTTTCTAAACTTTAAAAGACTACTTTCGACAAACTTCTTCTTCTTTCTGCATGCATTATTGTACCACCCTTTGTCCTTCTGGTTCATTGCGCATTTAACCTTGAATTTTTCCCCTGCTTTCTGAAAAGATTCTGTCAAAGTTTTAATAATTTCCTTCCCGCTAAGATCATTTAATTGCAGATCCTGTATTAGCGTTTCCAAACTCCTGATAAATTCTTCTCTCTGATCCTCGATCCACCTGAAACGTGTAATTGGCCGCAATATTGTTGCCACCTCATCATTAACTGTCTCACTAATACCTTTCATATTTAAAATAAGTTTTTGTTTGGGAAGTGGTGTGATTCGATTCTGGAAACTATACAGAAATTACTTAGGACTGGAATCATGTCTTGTGTGCATATTGAATAATCGATTACGCTACCTCCATTTTTATTAATAAATGTCAGTTCTCCATTTTTATCTTCCCCATATTTCCCATTCAGAATTTCAAGTTCAAATGCATCGCAAAAAGCTAACAATTGGTTTCCTTCTGAATTTATAATCTTATCTTTGCTTCTCCTACCCTCACCTCGTGTTTCATTATCATCTGTTTTTATAGTGATATTTTCCTCCCCAATCCTACAGTTAAAGTCCTCTAAAATTATTATTCCCGCTTCCGGAAACCTATCTTTTATTTCTGCCAACGAGTCAGACAATTCAACGAAAAAATTTGGATTGGCATATCTGGAATTTAGTGGTTGGCGGTCAATAGACAACAGACACATTTCTGCTCTTCCTGCATGGTAATATATACAAATAGCCTCTTTTAAAGCAATATTTACCTTTTTAATATATGGGTCTAATTTAGCTTTATATAAAATGGCAACACCACCTGGATATCTACCTCTCTTCCCTCTAGTTTCATTACCATTAAAATAACCTTTTATATTACATACATTTACGCATTCATTTGCTTTTAACCATGTTTCTCCTAGAGCTAATATATCAAAAGTCTCAATAAACTCTACACATCTGTCCATTGAAAGTTTTTGTTTTAACCCTTCGATGTTCCATGTACCAACTGTCAACAAATCCTATTGTGTTCCCTTGTCATTAGTCTTACCCTCTCAATAGTTCCTTTTCTGCGGGTAAATTCAGCAGTCTTAGTGATTTTCTTGTTTGCGTTCTTGTGTCTGCCGGTCGTTCACCTATTAGAGGTAGGGTATTCTTTTTGCGTTCGGCTGTTTTGTGCTGAATGTTTACTGGATCCCTCGGAGTTAGTATCGTAGTACTCCCTCTCTCTTTCTCTCGTGTAGAATTTTCTCCCTCCTCTGCTGTAAGGAGACCACCTGCTGTTGTAGCGTCCCCTGTAGGTCTTGGGGACTCGCTGTCAATGACCTCTTCAAATTCATTTTCAGGGTTGTCCATATTTTGTAGTTGTTCCCTGCTCCAGATTCGTCCATTTATAATCAATTTATTAAATTGCAGGATTGCATGACAGCCCTGCCTCCTCGCCTTGAGCATGTGTCGCTTAAGAAAGTCCCTTTCGTGACGCACCTTCTCACTAAAGTCTTCAGCAATGTTGATGCCGGTCCCTTTAAGATATTTACTGTCTCTAAGAATCCAATATTTTATTTTGTAGTGTGATAATTTGCATACAATCGGTCTCTTTCCACTATTCCAACGACCTACTCTGTGCGCTCTTTCAATATTGCTGTCCACCAAATCAATCCCGATTTACGCCACTACTCTTTTAACTATAAGTTCAGTTTCCTCCCAGCTCTCCCTGTCTTCTTCATGCACTCCATATATCACAATATTATTACGGCGGCTCTGGTTTTCGAGATAGTCTAATTTAGATTCCAGCCATTTCAATCTGTCCTCCACCCGATGCATGTTTGTCTCAATATCACGAATTTTTTTACCCACGTTGCACTTTTCAAACCCCTCTTTCACTTCAGTTGACAATGTTTCAATCAGCTTTCTAACTTCTTCCATAATGCTTTGTCCCCTGCACACTTCAACCACTCTAACAAAAACACATCCGCTCTTCTCTACGGCCTGCTTGGAACTCCAATTGGAAAAGTATTGTATAAGAATGGACCGTTTTAAAATGTTAAATGTTTTAATTATGCTGGCAATGTGGTTATTATTCAAGAAAATGAAAAAATCAATTAAATCAGTTATGCCAAGAATATAATTTTAAAATATTAAAAGAAAATATTAAAAGAAAAAAATAATGACATTTCGGTGAAACGAACAGAGCCATGACTGAAGAGGGACAAGATATTGTCTGAAACCGCCGGTATCAAAGAAATTTGAAATTATATGAGGTGAGTCATTAAAAATATGTTCTCCACTCACTATTAATGTAAGATCAAAAATCGTAATAGACAACAAACCTCTGGAAGAAGTAACAAATTTTAATTTTTTGGGTTGTCATTTTACTATAAACACAAAACCTGAAAGAGACATAAATATGAAACTGTCTAAATTTCAAATGATATGCAGGACTATACATAAAATATTAAAGAATAAAACAAGAAGAGATACTAGATTGAAGTTTTATAAAACATTGGCAGTTCCTGCATTACTTTATGGGAACGAAACTTAGGTAATGACCAAAAATTACAAAGTAGAATACAAAGCGCAGAAATGAACTTCCTTAGAAGAACAGAAGGCTGCACAAGATTGGATCAGATAAAGAATGAATATATAAGAACAGAGTTTTTTATATACATATATAGATATCTACTGAATGAAAAAATCAAAGAGTATAGAGTGAAATGGCTTACACATGTAGAAAGAATGAATGTAACATGATTACCAAGAGCAGCATTCAACTACAAGCCAAGAGGTTCAAGGAATGTAGGAAGGCCAGTGAAGAAATGGACAGAACAACTGTGAGGTGGAACAGGCAATTTTTGCCTAGCCCGTGAAGTGATGAAGAAGAAGAAGAAGGTATTTGAATTCAACCACTTCTTCAAAATTTCCTTCATTTGTCATTAACTGTCCATTTCCATTACATAATGTATTTTTGTGTGTGAACATGCACAGTATCCCATTCAAGCCTCCCACATTTTAATTAATCATAACTCTCAAAGTATGCGGAATTATGAAATGGGGTTGGTATTAAAAGAAAGAAAAACTCAAGGAATTTTTGTTTTCATTGTTGCAGTTAATTTATCTGTCGTATGTTGGACAATAATGACATCATAATGACAATAAAGACGTCACTCCACTGGACTTCTTCCTGTGGGGGTATGTAAAAGACCGTGTGTTTGCGACTCCAGTACAAGATCTTCATGATCTTGACACAATTGCAACAGTACCAATGGACATGTTGGACAGAACATGTCACGAAATTGAATACAGACTTGATATTGTTCGTGCTACTAATGGTGCACGTATAGAAGTGTTTTAGTGTGAGGCAATGTGTGACAATGAAAAGTCTTTGAGTTTCTGTTTTGTTTAAAACCGGCCTCATTTCATAATTCTCCATACTTTGTTAGTTATGATTAATTAAAATGTGGGAGGCTTGAATGGGACATCCTGTATATTTATTTAGTTTTGTTGATGTTTATATATATATATATATATATATATATAATATAGGGACTGGAAGTAAACATCAACAAAACTAAATAAATATATATATATATATATATATATATATATATATATAGGGACTGGAAGTAAACATCAACAAAACTAAATAAATATACAGAATGTCCCATTCAAGCCTCCCACATTTTAATTAATCATAACTAACAAAGTATATATATATATATATATATTGCAATGTTACTGAGTGCATTATTTTAATATTTACTGTATTATCTTTATAACAGTGTATGTATAAAATTATTTCTCAAATTAAACAGATATTCGGTCTTTAATAGCTTATTAACAAAACATAAACATATGTAAACTAGTAATTATTAATGAGTTGTATATTAATAGTGAGTGGAGAACATATTTTAATCGACTCACCTCATACATTTTCAAACTTCTTTGATACCGACGGTTTCAGACAAAATCATGTCCTTCTTCAGTCATGACTTCCACTGATGAAATTCCGTGATTGTTGATTTCTTTAGTGACATCACTTCTTGTGCTGCCATCTTTCGTTGGGATTATAAACTTTGTAATTAAATTTGTATCCACCGGAATATCGAAATTCATAGATCGATATTTATTCTTCTGAATGTATATCATTTCCCAAATTGTCAATTCCAACGGTTTATCCAATTGTTTCAAAAGTTTTGCTTCTTTTTCAATTTAATGATGTTCTAGTAAACTATGTGCAGCAATTGCTGATTTTTCAATTTCACAATTTTTAATATTTCTAAAATGTTCTTTAGTGCATGTTTCCAAATTCCTTTTTGTTTTTCCTATGTATACTTTGCTACAATCATTACAATTAATTTGATAAATTCCAGATTTCTTACTGTCTGGGATGTTGATTTTTTTATTAGTATTTAGAAATTTTTCCAGACTAAATTTATTTATTGGTGCCAAAGTAATATTGTATTTGTCAAATATTTTTTTTAAATTTCCCATGTACTATTGGATGGTAAGTAATTTTCTTGAAAATGTTTAGCGAAACTTTTGAAACAATTGGATAAACTGTTGGAATTGACAATTTGGGAAATGATATACATTCAGAAGAATAGATATCGATCTATGAATTTCGATATTCCGGTGAATAAAAATTTAATTACAAAGTTTATAACCCCGACGAAAGATGGCAGCACAAGAAGTGATGTCACTAAAGAAATCAACAATCACGGAATTTCATCAGTGGAAGCCATGACTGAAGAAGGACATGATTTTGTCTGAAACCGTCGATATCAAAGAAGTTTGAAAATGTATGAGGTGAGTCGATTAAAATATGTTCTCCACTCACTATTAACCCATCAGCGTGGATATTTAAACATGGTGTTCCCTTCCCAGATGCAGAAGGACGTGTTAGAACGCCAGGACTTTTAAATAACCAAATGCAGATTGCCATGTCAACACGCGTGGTACATCTATGTTTTACATGTTGGAGAACTTATTTTTTTGTCACTGTGTTAAGGAAAGATTCCCCTTCATGTTATGACATAATTTATGACAGGGCAAGTGGAGTGAGGTGGCTATTTGTTAGTGAAAGGAAATACTTTTTTTTTTCAGCCAGACCCTCTTCTGAACATATCCTATACCTTATTTTTGACGAAAAAGAACAAATATCTGTAAAGTGTCTCATTGTGTGGTCTCAAACTTTTCTTTTGAAACAATTATCGCAGTCTTTGTGTAACCATGGCTCGTGCGTGTGCAGGAAACCAAGTGTTGTCAGAAGAGAAACATTTTAAGTTTGTCGACAAAATTTTAGATAAGATTGATAAACACAGTGATTTAGCATCTAGGCCCTATATCAGATAGTTCTTTGCACCTGACTATACACAAGCTCCTCAAGATATAAGTGATAGTGACATCTGCTGTGTTGACGAGGGAGATATTCAAACACTGACACGTGTCTTGATTGCTACAGGGCTAGGGGGGAGTGTCCACAGATTTTGTATGGCAAAATATGGACACGTTTAATTCAATACGAGAGACTTTCTGTGACATCAGTGGTCCACCACAGTTCAATGTTTCTGGGGACATTGTTGCTATATTCGAGGAAATATTCGACCACACGTTGTTGAATATTATTGTTGAAGAAACAAATAAATACGCTCAACAATCAATATCAAGATCGACTTTCCGTGAACAAAGAATATTTACAACCAAGGTAAGATTAGAAATATAATTAAACTAAATATAATTTATTCATAATTTAATATATATCTAAAATAAGCTCTACATAACAGCGAACTACATGGTCTTTATAGGAAGCCAGATATAATGACATAAATTAAATTAAACCTCATAGTGTTCTTTCCCTGTGAAAGTTAAATAGAAAAATATATGCCTAGACTGGGGTTTGAACCCAGGACCTTTGACTCTCTATGTCAATGCTCTTCCATGTGAGCTACCTAGTCCTCCAATCTAAATGCGTATTTTTCTCTTATACATAGTTAATTCCCTAACATACTGACAACTACATAAAATCTTCAGGTTTTAATCATTTGTCACATAAACATGCAATTTTCAATAGTATATTACACAGATTGATAAATATCCCACTTAATGTAGAAAATTTTTGACAAGGAATATAATCATATTGTACATGTTGCTAAAATAAATGGTTTTAATGAAGACATAATAAAAAATAAATTAAAGAAATTTAAACAACAGAAAAGGTTACAGGAATACGCCACCTTACAACAAGATTCCAAAAAAGATGTAAAATTCAAAAAATTTACTTACCATCCTGAAGTTCATAATAAGTTTAAAAAAATTTTCAGAAAATTTAATATAACATTGGCTCCAATCAACAAATTTAGCCTGGGTAATCTTCTGTTAAATAATAATAAATTTAACACCCCAGACAACAAAAAATCTGGAATTTATCAAATTGATTGCAAAGATTGCAACAGGATATATATAGGAAAAACAAAAAGGAATTTTGAAACTCGTAAAAAAGAACACTTCAGAAATATAAAGAATGGAGAAATTGAAAAATCAGCTATAGCAGCACTTAGTTTATTAGAACATCATAGGATTGAAAAAGAAGCAAAACTTTTGAAACATCTATCAAAACCATATTTGGTTCATCTTCCAGGCTTGTAGGCCGTGGTCTTGTTGTCTTCTTACTCAACGTTTCGTCTACTGCTGCGGTAGACCTCATCAGGAGATACTGCGTGCTCTCTGTGAATTCCTCAACAGTCGGCTGCAGACTGGCTGGTGGTTGGAAACTGTCTCTCTATTTATAGCTAAACCCCGGGTGGTGGGGAGGTTTTCTGCGCGGACCGAGTTTTTTGCTGTTGTGCCGATTGCAGAAGTCATAGGTTTCGTTGTCGTGTTATGCAGTGCTGGAATCAAAATTTTGTTTATCTTCATGGTTTCTTCTTTTTTGTTGAAGGAATTTTTATGTTTATATATTTCAATGGCTTCTCTGTATAGTCTGGTGTAGTAATGTGATGTTTGTGATAATACCTGAGTATCTTTGAATCTTATAATATGTTGTTGGTTGTTCATCAAGTGTTCCGCTACGGCCGATTTTTCATTTTGTTTTAGTCTGCAGTGTCTCATGTGTTCCTGTAATCTTGTGTTGATCATTCTTTTAGTTGTACCGATGTACACCTCTCCACAACTGCATGGGATACGATATATACCGGCATGACTTAAAGGATCTCTAGTGTCTTTGGCTGGGCGAAGTATATTGCTGATTTTTTGTGTTGGTTTGTAGATTGTTGATATGTTGTATTTCTTTAATAGTCATCCAATTTCCTCTGTTGTTGTTTTGATATAAGGTATGTAAACCTTACCATTTGTCTCTTCCTTGTTTTCGTTTTCGGACCTATATTTCTTGGGATTTATGGCTCAACAAAAATCTGTTTTGCTGTATCCATTGGTTAGAAAAGCTGCATGGAGATGATTGATTTCTTCTTGCAGATACTGTGGTTCCGAAATCCTTTTGGCTCGTTTAACCAGGGTTTTTATTATCCCGCGTTTTTGTCTCGGATGGTGGTTAGACTGTTTATGTAGGTATCTGTCTGTATGTGTATTTTTCCTGTAAACCTTGTGTCCAAGTCTCATGTCTTGGTTTCGTATTACCAAAACATCCAAAAACGGTAGACTGTTGTTTTGTTCTTTTTCCAGGGTGAATTGGATGCTGGGGCAAATCCCATTTATGTATTTCTTGAAGTTATCTAGTTCTTCCTCACCGTGCTCCCAAATGACGAAGGTGTCATCCACATATCTCAGCCAAACTGTGGGTCTTAAGGTAGCATTCTCCAAAGCCTGTTTTTCAAATTTTTCCATGTAGAAATTTGCTATTACGGGACTTAATGGACTTCCCATGGCCACGCCATCTATTTGTTCATAGAATATACCTCTCCATTGAAAATAAGATTCTGTGAGACATATGTTGTAGAGCGCTATTGTGTCTGGAGGAAACAGTTCTTGTAAGTATGTCATAGTATCTTCGATAGGTACCTTAGTGAATAATGCAACCACATCGAAACTTAGTATTATGTCATTCGGTTTGAGTTTCAGAGTGTCTATCTTTTCTATGAAGTGCGTGGAGTCTCTAACAAAAGTGTCGGTTTTACCAATATATGGTTTCAGCAGTGAGGCGAGATACTTGGCGAGTTCATATGTAGGTGAACCAATGGCCGAAACAATAGGTCTGAGTGGTGTTCCTTCCTTGTGTATCTTAGGTAACCCATACAATCTAGGTGCAATGCTTCTGATTTGCACAATCTTTGTTTAATGTCTTCATCCAGTGAGGAACTCTTGATAAGTTTATTAGATTTACGTAGAACTCTTGCTGTGGGATCATTTTTAAGAATCTTGTATGTCCCTGGATCTAAAAGCTGCTGTATTTTCTGGTTGTATTGCTCGGTTTCCATGATGACGGTAGCATTTCCTTTATCAGCAGGGAGAACGATGATATCGTTGTCTGAGTTTAAAGTTAGTAAAGATTCTTTTTCTTTTCTTGATAAATTGCTCGTAGGTGGTTTGCTTTTTCGGAGGATGCGGGACACTTCACCCCTTATTTCCTCACTCTGATGAAGAGGCAGCTGTCTTATTCCGGCATCTACATTGGCTATGATGTCTTCAATAGGTACTGTTTTAGGTGTTACAGCAAAATTTCCTCCTTTGGCAAGAACCGAAATTTCTTCTTCATTGAGTTGCCGGTCAGTCAAATTTACTACCGCTCTTGAGTTGGTTGGTTTATTTTTGTTTTCTGAATGATATTTGGTGTATTTTTGTTTTTGTCGTACAGTGTTCTTTTCTATGGTTCAGCAAAAGCTGTGATATGTGATGTTGTCCACCTTCTCCCAGTCTCTCTTGGAGAGAATATAGCTGAGCTTTAGATGTAAATGAAGTAGTTCATGGTCATTCATCCCTAATGTTCTTCTTGTATCATGAATACGTTCTCTAAGTAGAGCCCGTTCCATTCGTCCATATATCCTCTTAGCCTTTGTCGTTTTGAAGATATGTTTGCATTGTAAAAATTGAGGAATAGTTTCCGTGTCTCTGCACCGTAGAAGGAAGCTTAAATTGCACAGGAAGCATCCTTTTTTCTTTCTTAATTCTTCAAATTGTCCCGCGCCGTAGCCGAGCGGTTAAGGTAGGAAGCCTTGGCGCAGAGCTACAGGACTTGCGCTGGTTCGAGTCTCCATGGGGGAAGAAATTTTCTCATGGTATTTCTGCCAGTATGGGACCGGTGCCCACCCAGCATCGTGAGGCAATTGGGTAGCTACAATAAGTAGCGGCTCCAGGTTGAGGAACCAGCTACAACGGCTGGGGGACTCGACATGCTAACCACATGTCACCCCTACACTGGCTGTTGATCATCTACCTCTGTGATTGACACATGTGAATGTGAAGGGCCAGCAGCCGGCTGGTAAAAGGGCAACCACTGAAAAGTGGAAAGACCCTCAATCGGAATTCTTCAAATTTCCGAATAGAAAGAAACACACCCTTCCCGTAGAGGTTGCTTATATATAATTGTAGGATTTCACGGCCGGCGTCTTGATCCATATTTGGTTCGTCTTCCGGGCTTGTAGGCCGTGGTCTTGTTGTCTTCTTACTCGGCGTTTCGTCTACTGCTGCGGTAGACCTCATCAGGAGATACTGCATGCTCTCTGTGAACTCCTCAACAGTCGGCTGCAGGTTGGAAACTGTCTCTCTATTTATAGCTAAACCCCGGGTGGTGGGGAGGGGTTTTCTGCGCGGAACAAATAGATGGCGTGGCCATGGGAAGTCCATTAAGTCCCGTAATAGCAAATTTCTACATGGAAAAATTTGAAAAACAGGCTTTGGAGAATGCTACCTTAAGACCCACAGTTTGGCTGAGATATGTGGATGACACCTTCGTCATTTGGGAGCACGGTGAGGAAGAACTAGATAACTTCAAGAAACACATAAATGGGATTTGTCCCAGCATCCAATTCACCCTGGAAAAAGAACAAAACAGTCTACCGTTTTTGGATGTTTTGGTAATACGAAACCAAGACATGAGACTTGGACACAAGGTTTACAGGAAAAATACACACACAGACAGATACCTACATAAACAGTCTAACCACCATCCGAGACAAAAACGCGGGATAATAAAAACCCTGGTTGAACGAGCCAAAAGGATTTCGGAACCACAGTATCTGCAAGAAGAAATCAATCATCTCCATGCAGCTTTTCTAACCAATGGATACAGCAAAACAGATTTTCGTCGAGCCATAAATCCCAAGAAATATAGGTCCGAAAATGAAAACAAGGAAGAGACAAATGGTAAGGTTTACATACCTTATATCAAAACAACAACAGAGGAAATTGGATGACTATTAAAGAAATACAACATATCAACAACCTACAAACCAACACAAAAAATCAGCAATATACTTCGCCCAGCCAAAGACACTAGAGATCCTTTAAGTCATGCCGGTATATATCGTATCCCATGCAGTTGTGGAGAGGTGTACATCGGTACAACTAAAAGAATGATCAACACAAGATTACAGGAACACATGAGACACTGCAGACTAAAACAAAATGAAAAATCGGCCGTAGCGGAACACTTGATGAACAACCAACAACATATTATAAGATTCAAAGATACTCAGGTATTATCACAAACATCACATTACTACACCAGACTATACAGAGAAGCCATTGAAATATATAAACATAAAAATTCCTTCAACAAAAAAGAAGAAACCATGAAGATAAACAAAATTTTGATTCCAGCACTGCATAACACGACAACGAAACCTATGACTCCTGCAATCGGCACAACAGCAAAAAACTCGGTCCGCGCAGAAAACCTCCCCACCACCCGGGGTTTAGCTATAAATAGAGAGACAGTTTCCAACCACCAGCCAGTCTGCAGCCGACTGTTGAGGAGTTCACAGAGAGCACGCAGTATCTCCTGATGAGGTCTACCGCAGCTGTAGACGAAACGTTGAGTAAGAAGACAACAAGACCACGGCCTACAAGCCCGGAAGACGAACCAAATATGGATCAAGACACCGGCTGTGAAAGCCTACAATTATATCTATCAAAACCTTTAGATTTAACAGTTTGGGAAAAAAAATATATATTCAAAAAACCATACTAGAACTATGAACTTCGAAATTCCAGATGAACTAGCTTGATTACAAAGTTCTTCAAAAATCCAACAGATGGCAGTTTAGAAGATGATTCATTAAAATGAACACCAGATGGCAGTTTAGAAAAGTAATTCTTTAAAAGAACATTAGATGGCAGTTTGGATAATTAACAACAAAAGTAAAAATTGACAATCGTGAAAACAGCTGATGATGGTGATAAGAAATTGCCAATACTGCAGTGCTGTATTTAAAGAAATATAGAAGTATGAGGTATGAAATAATCATGATTAATTGAATTCTTATGTATTCTCCCATATAACTTATATGAACATGTGACAGATAATATATATTTTTATTTCCTTTATTTCGAGTGTTAGAGAGCGAACTACATTTTCTTATACACTTAAAGGTTAAACCATTATTCAATCCATGAAAATGCATCATGCATCTGGTTTGTTTACATTAGAACTGGAACTTAGTTTAGAACAGGTAGAAATCATGTTTTATATTTGAAGAGAAAAATTTTCGCCTAGACCGAGACTCGTACCCTTGGCTTTCCAGGCCAAGTGCTCTACCAACTGAGCTACCGAGGCGAGTTGCGATCTAGATGCAAATTTTTCTCTTATATAAATTGTTATTCCCTCGTGCCAAATGCTTGAAACCTTTGCTTCTATCTTTGCAAATGGTGGCTTCTTAGTTAAGAAGACATTTATTGGAAATTTAACACTACTTTATAAAGCCAGTAGGGCTTCTATTGACGTTTTTATTATTAATTTAACACTTCTCACTGAAGGATAAATTATATTTGAAGAGAAAAATTTTCACCTAGACCGATACTCAAACCCGGGACCCTTGGCTTTCTGGGCCAAGTGCTCTACTAACTGAGCTACCGAGGCGAGTTGCGATCTAGATACACATTGTTCTCTTATATAGAAACCGCCATTTGCAAAGATAGAAGCAAAGGTTTCAAGCATTTGGCACAAGGGAATTACAATGTATATAAGAGAAAAATTTGCATCTAGATCGCAACTCGCCTCGGTAGCTCAGTTGGTAGAGCACTTGGCCTGGAAAGCCAAGGGTACCGAGTTCAAGTCTCGGTCTAGGCGAAAATTTTTCTCTTCAAATATAATTTATCCTTCAGTGAGAAGTGTTAAATTAATAATAAAAACATCAATAAATCATGTTTTATTATCTCATTCTTATTTAATTAAAATTACAGTGGGAGGAAACACTATGAGGTATTTATATTAATAAGTGAGTTGGAGAAAATGTTTTAACACCTCACATAGTTGCGTGTCTTCAAGATGCCGGTTTCAAAAGTATAATATTACTTCCATCTTCAGTCAAATTCCAACTGTCAAAATTTCATCGTTAACTTCATCTTCTGAACTGCCATCTGGTGTAGATTTTATGAACTTGGAATTTGACTGAAGATGGAAGTAATACTACACTTTTGAAACCAATATCGTGAAGATATGCAACTTTGTGGAGAGAGATGTTAAAACATTTTCTCCAACTCATTTATTAATCTCATTCTTATCCTACATAACGGATGTTTTCCTTCTGGCTTTCCCACAAGAAGTTTCTATACCCTCTTTCATTTCCCTTCTATTTGTGTATATAATTTCTACTGAGTACCAATGTTTACCCAATGTTTATTTACTTGCAAAATTACTAATTGAATGAATGAGTATTTCTCTTCATAAATTAATGAGTCATTTGAGTATTTGTCTATGTAATTTTTACTAATTTTGCTTGTTTACTTGTAAATTCACCAATTAAATTTTATATGGTTCATTCATATATTGGTGAAAGCAGCATCTGTTTTGTAAATATTACAGAACATGGCACTGTAACGTTTCCATTGTTGATAATTTTATCATCATCATCATCCATGCAAGTATTAGGCCGTATAGCCTGTTACGGTCTCAAAGAGGAATTTTCCATCCAGCGCTTTTTTGGACGTCCCAGCAATCTTTTGCCTTGGGGGCAGTAGCAAAGTATGGCTTTTGGAATTCTATGAGACGGCATTCGTTGAAGATGGGTTTTCCAGTTGTTCTGGTAGTTTTGTATATGGTGAAGAATGGGTTCTACATCCAACTCTTCCATAATTTCCTCATTTCTTTTATGGTCCCACTTTTGTAGCCTGCTGTTCGGTGCATAAATCGCATCTCATTTGCTGTTATTCGGCTTTCATCTCTTCCTCGTATCGTCCATGCTTCACTACCATATCTTAATACTGGTCTTGCGAGAACCTTATAAAGCCGTAATCTTGTGTTCTTCTGTACTGAAGATGGTTTCATTATACTGTTAATTATCTCCGTTGTTTTTGTAAAATTTGTGATTTTCTTTGATATATCAGCTTCATCTTGAAATGTTAAATTATAACCCAAATAATTAAATTCATTTACTCGTTCTAAAATTTCATCATCCAAAACAATATTGCTAGGTATAGGGTATTTCCCTCAGAAGGCCATCACTTTAGTTTTCTTTATATTGATTTCCATATTGTAACTTTTTGTCTTCTTCTTCTTCTTCTTCTTCTTAAACTTAATTTGTAGGATTTTCATCCTGTTTATTTCCAAAATCACTCCTCGGAGGAAGACGTATTGGATGTGCATTCACTGTCTATCCATCTCTTGGCTGGTCTTCTCCCGTCCATTGGTCTATCTTCTTTAGCTCTTTTTGCAAGCCGGTTTTCTTTCATTCTTTCTATATGACCCTTCCAATATTTTCGTCTATCTATAATAAATTTAGTTATGTCTTGAATATGGCATTTGTCCCTAATTTCTGTGTTGTGTATTTTATCAAATAATGTTTTCCCCTGAATAGTTCTTAAGATCTTCATTTCACATGTGCTTATTATTTGTTTAGTTTTTGTTGTATCAGCCCTAGTTTCTGCTCCATATACGACAACTGGTCGAACTATCGTTTTGTATATGCGGGTTTTGCTTTCTATTGACATATGTTTGTTACCCTGATATTTGTGCTGCTTTATCAGCTTGTTTCTTTACTTCTTTTTGTTATTAATACACCTAAATAATTAAATTCTGACACTTGTTCTATAATTTTTCTTTCCACTTCTAATTTGCATCTTACTGGTTATTTTGATATTGTTAAGCATTTTGTCTTATTCGTGTTAATTTCCATATTGCATTTTCTGGCATTTATATTAAATTGATGTAATGATCTTTGTAAATTATCTTCAGATTCTGAAAGGAGAACGACATAATCTGTGTAACATATTAAGTGAAATCTAGTGTTTCCCATTTTATAACCCAAACATGGTAGAATGTTTTCAATAATTTTATCCATTATAATATTAAATAAGAATGGACTTAAAGAGTCACCTTGCCTGATCCCTTTGTGAGGGTTATTTCTTCAGTATGCTGTTCTTTTACTTTGATTACTGTTTTGCAGTGTGTGTTAATTGATATTATTGCTCTAATCAGTTCGTTAAGAATTTCAATCTCTCTCAAGATATGTACAACATCTTCAAGCTGTACTCTATCAAAAGCTTTCTTCTTCTTCCTTCCAAGTATTAGGCCAAGGCCTGTTACGATCCTATAGAAAATTTTCCCTCCAGCGTTTCATAGGATGGCCCAGTGATCTTCGTCCTCTTGGTATATAATTATAAACAGCTTTGGGGATCCGATTTGAACTCATTCTTTCAAGATGGTGTTTCCAATTTAGTTGGTACTGTTTAATATATTCCAAAATTGGCGTAGTCTTCAATTCTTTTAAGATATCGGTGTTCCTTTTCCGATCCCATCTGGTGTAACCCGCTGTTCTGCGCATGAATCTCATTTCACAAGCCGTTATTCTGCTTTCATGTTGTTTTCTTAGTGTCCATGCTTCACTACAATAGGTCAACACTGGTCTAGCCAAAGTGTTATATAAACGTAATCTGGTGTTTTTTTGTACAAGGGATGGTTTCATAACTTGATTAATAATTCCTAAACTTTTATTATAACTAGTAAGTTTTTCAGGGATATCCTTTTCATCCCAGATAGAGAGATAATATCCAAGATATTTAAATTGATTAGATCTCTCTAAAATTTTATTCTCTAAAATTTTATTATTACTATCTAACCTCTCTTGGTCAACTCTTGTTTTTTTCGACCCCGATGCTATTAGGGCATCCGAGGGCTAGGGAGTCTTTCCTTTCTTCCATTTCTTCTTTCCTTTATTTTCTTTTCTTCTCCAGAAAAGCCTGACCAGAGGCTATAAGATGGCAGCCCCATCACTGGTCTTGCCTTCCTTTGGCCAGCAACCAATCGAAGGGACTATTATTATGCTTTCAAGTCTTATACGAGAATTTCCTGGAAGGATCAAAAGCTTTCTTCATATCTATGAAACATAAGAATACTGGTTTATTGAATTCCCATGATTTTTCCACAATTTGTCTAAATATGTAAATTGCATCTAATGTGTATCTATTTTTCCAAAATCCTTGTTGTTGTTCTTTAATATGGATTAACGCGTTTAATTTGTTGTTTAATATTTTTGTGAATACTTTTAGAGAACTATTAAGTAATGTAATTCCACGATAATTTTCTGGTTTAGTTTTATCACCCTTTTTAAATATTGGGATAGTTATACTCAATTTCCATTCTAGTGGGGTAGTACCACTTATTATGATATTTTGGAATAACTTCTGTACTTCATTTATCAGTTGTATTCCTCCATATTTCAGCATTTCATTTGTTATCGTATCAGGACCTGCAGCCTTTCGATTTTTCAATCTCCGTACTGTGTCAGTTACTTCATCTATTGTTATTTCATTTAATTCATCTTGATTTTGATATTCATAAACATAATAATTAAATGAATCGTGATTTCTTCTTACCTCATACGTCTATGTTTTTTTAAACACAACACTGCAGTATCGGCGACACGTCGTCATCATCAGCTGTTTTCACGACTGTCAATTTTTTCCTTTTTGCCGGTAATTCTCTAGACTGCCATCTGGTGTTCTTTTGAAGGAATTCATAAACATCCTAATTATTTTCCTGATTATTTTCTTCTTGTTTATATAGTTCCTGGAAATAATTATTCCATTCTTGCATTGTCAATTTGTTTGTTTGTATACTATCCCTAATTTTCATTTTATTTCTTCTTAATGTTCCCCATATTTTTCGTTGGCCTCCATATAGATCATGTTCCATATCTTTGGAATATTTTTCCCAATAATCTTGCTTAATTTTTCTAATTTTAGCGTTTGCTATACTGCGTTCTGTTGTGTATGTTTTCCAAGATTCAGGGGTTTTATTTTTCAAAAATTGTAAATATGATTCCTTTTTCTTTTTGGCTATTTCCTTAATTTCAGGTACAAACCATGGAGTATTCTTCTTATTGCTGTTTACATTTACTTGTCTTTGTCCTATTACTTCCTTAGCTGCATTTAATATACTGTCTTTTATTTGTTGCCATTGTTGATCTACACTATTTTGTGTATCCATTTGGACTTGTTGCAGTTTTTCCTTTAATCTTTGCTGGTATAGTTGTCTTGAGCTTTCATTTATAAATGATTCAATATTAAATTTTGTTATATACATTGACTTTCGTTTCTTTATGTTTGGCAATCGTATTCTTATTTTGCATAAAACTAATTTGTGGCCACTTAAGTGTTCTGACATCAATTATCTGATCAAAATTAATTTCTCTATTTGTTAAAATATAGTCAATTACTGACTCCTGTGATCTGCTACTATGGAAGGTATATTTATATTTCATTGGATGATCAAAAAATGTATTATTAATTCTTAAAGCATTCGTTGCAGCAAATGTAATGAGCATATCTCCATTTTCATTTCTGACATCTTCATTAAACCTTTGTGTAATGCCTGGTAAACAGTTTTTCCCTATTCTTCCATTGAAGTCTCCAAATATTATAATTTTTTCTCTATTGTTTATTTTTGATACAACATTTTGAAGAGTTTCATAGAATGCTTCTCGCGGATGGGGTTCGTTAGTCCTGCAAGACAACCCATCTAGGAGAGACAACTCCGAAATAAAACGGGGCAGGCTGAGCTCTGGAGCTGGGTGAAGGCAATCGGCCTAGGGAGGAAACCCCGAATAATAAACCCGCCATGAAAACGGGCTAGCAACCCACTTCAAGGTGTATCTTATACATTGCTTGCAGTCCCAAGGATCAAGTCTCGGATGAAAGACGGAAACAAAATACAACAAACGCTAGGAAAAGGTCTACCTTTTTGTAGTTATATAAAAATTGTGTAGAGAATACTGTACGAGGGTCATACTGAAAGTCGTGAGCAACCCATTGTTAAAATTCAAATTTCAACAATGTAACAAAAACAACTGCAGGATCGTAATCTACAGATTTTTTACCACAACATTGCCGTTTTGTGGCATCATAGCTTCTATCATGTGACCACACACAGAGTTTCCAAAATGGCAGACATCAATGTTTCGTTTCAACAGCGTGCTGTCATTAAATTCCTTGTTAATGAGGAACAATCTGCTGTTGATATTCACCAAAGACTTCAAAGTGCTTAGGGAGATGCCTGCATGGGTGCCAGCAGTGTTAGGAGATGGTTGAAACATTTTAAAGATGGGAACATGAGTATCAAAGATGAGCCTCGTAGCGGTCGCCCATGCTCTGCCTCCACGGATTGCAACAGGGAAAGAGTAGATGCGCTCATTAGAGACAACAGGCATATCACAGTGAATGAAATCGCTACAAAACTTGCAGTAGGACACAGTGCAGTGCAAGAAATGATTCACAGCTTAGGTTACCGAAAAGTTTGCCCGTTGGGTTCCACGTTTATTGAATGAAGACCACAAACTTCAGAGAAGAACCATCACCCATAACCTTCTTCAGAGATTTCGAAATGAAAATGATGATTTTTTTTGCGAGTATTGTGATAGGTGACGAAAGCTGGTTTCATCGCTACGAGCCTGAAACAAAACGCAAGAGTATGGAATGGCACCACTTGAATTCGCCATCAAAGAAAAAAGCGAAGACAGTGCAATCTGTTGGGAAAGTTATGGGCAGCGTCTTCTGGGATGCGCAAGGTTGCATTCTGGTTGAATTTCTTGAACCTGGACAAACCATAAATGCTGCCCGCTATATCCAGACACTTGTGAAGCTCCGTCGTGCATTGCACGACAAACACCCTGGAAGGAAGATCATTCTGCAACACGATAACGCGCATCCTCACACTGCTCGTGCCACTGTGGAGAAGATCAGGACATTTGGGTGGGAAACTCTTCCACATCCTCCCTATAGTCCCGATTTGGCACCCTCCGACTCCCATCTTTTCGGTTCTGTGAAGGAGCAGATGAGAGGCCAACGCTACGAGATGCTGGAGGATATTCGGAAAGCAGTGCGTCAGTGTCTTGGAGCAGCTGGAACGGATTTCTATCATAAGGGAATTTTCAAGCTTGTAGAATGCTGGACAAAATGTGTGCAAAGAAATGGAGAATATGTTGAAAAGTAGCACAAAGGTCTGTAGATTAACATGGTGTACTTGGTTTGTCTAAAATAAATATTATGATTGTTTAAAAAAATGTTGTTGTTGTTGTTGTTGTTGTTGTTTTCTAATGGCGAGATTTGACGCTTAAGTTAAAAAAATGTTGCTCATGACTTTCAGTATGACCCTCGTAAATTTGTTTCTGTTGGAGCTATTAATACCAAATCATCTGCAAAAAGCAAAGAGTCTATTTTATGGTTTATATTAATTTGGATAGAACCGTGTCTCATCTTGATAATTTTATAAAACCGTAAAGTAATGAAATAACACATAACATGAAAAAAAAAAGCTAAACTTATAAATTAGGTAGTGAAAAATAGACTGTGCACATGATTTGATCAGATCAGTCTAGACATCTTGTGTAGTGTGTCATCTGATGAAATCATTGCATTTAAAACTTAAAATAAATTCTTTATCACCTCACCTCATATCTACATAACTTAATAATACCTCATATCCTGTCTAATTAGACTGGTTTCAAAACCTTGCTGGTTCCATCTTCAGTAATTTTACAACCGTTGTTCTGTCGTCTTGAAGCACTGCTTCATACTCCACCTGTTGGTAGACCAATGAACCTCCAAATCAAATCAACTTGCTCGAGAATTTCAAAATTCATTAATTTTTCCTTCTTGTTTTTTTAATGTGAATTTTCCCAAATCATGAACTCTGTAAGTTCTTCTATTTGGTTTATTAATTTATCCTTTCTTTCAATTTGAGGTTTTTTCTGAAAAAGCATGACTGGCTACTGCAGACTTTTCTACTTCCCCATAGATGGAGTAAGAAGCGGTGCTTCAAGATGACAGAACCAACAGTTGTGAAATTACTGAAGATGGAACCGATAAGATTTTGAAACCGGTCTAATTATAATACATAATATGAGGTGAGGTGATAAAAAAATTATTTTAAATTTAAAATATACCTCATTACTATTGAGGTAAGATGATCAGACTAAAAATAATATAATTAAAATAACCTCAAAATATCACTTCCTAAAATTAAATATTAAATATACCTCATAGAGTTATTTCCTATATGGTTTAATTTAAATCATTGCATGTTAGTTTACATGTGAACACATAGCACTTACTCTTAGTGTAACGATGTTCCTCCACATTCCACACAGTGTCATCCTGGTGCAGAATCCGATCAGTCACTACCTCATGCTGGTTAAATCCCCAGTCTGACAGCTGTCGCCCACTGAATTTCAGAGCTTGACTGGAGTTAACATGAACTAAACGAACCTAAAATTACAACAATCATCTGGAGTAGAAATCTGGAAACTATATCAAAATTTGCAGTCAAAATGATTAGTACCAGAAACTAATTTCTTACAATACTTAGTCAGACATTCTAAACTGGACTGAATAAGAAATTAAGTGATAGGCAACACATTAATAAAGAAAATTTAATTCTAGATTTTGTAAAATACAGACAATTGCAATGGTATGGACATGTAAAACAACAGATGATGAAAAGTTAACAAGAAGAGTTTTTTTTTCTAATGGCTGAATTTTGGATCATTCCATTTTGCACCATGCTTCCCAGTAGAGTAAGATAAGTTTTATTTTGTTCTGTTTCCTTGTTCAGTTTAGATTTAATTTTGATAAGTAAGTTTGATCTGCTGTCATCTTACCACATATTTCATTGTTAGATGACGGCAGACCAAACTTATTAAGTAGAACCTCAGAATGTTACTTCCAATTGAATTTTAATAATTTAATTTTGATACCTAATGTGTGTGCACTCATAGCTTTAATTTGTCAGTGCAATTTTGTTCCTTTTTTGTTTTTTTTAAATTCATTGCCAATATCTTTCCCATTTATGCTGACATATGATGGCATCTATTGAAAATGTGTTATCCCTGTTGTAGATTTTCTAATATTTTTATTAATTTTCCGGTTTCACAGATTTTGTTAGTAATAGGTAGAGATCCGTGAAAGTGGTTTTATTTTTAGGGAAAATTTGTTTTAAAATTTAAAGATTTCGATGTTATTGGGAATTTGGCGGTGTTATTCTAAAAAATTGTAAATTTGAGCCTTTTAATCCTAGTTCAGTATATTAAACCCAATAACCATGATATATCCAGTAATTTAAGGGCGACTTTTAGCTTGGGCAATTAATATCGATTTTAATACACTAAAATACATAACATTTTAATCGTAGTCACTAATTTGTAAGCAAAATTTACGAAAAAGCAACAATGGTGAGTATCCCTACATACTCAGGTTTCAATCTCCGCCTTTGATCACTCACCACAACACCATACTGAGAAATAGATCTTTCTGAGTCAACATTTGAAGTTGGATACCAGATGGCTTCAAGAGATGTCTTCACAAACTCAGTATACTGTTACATTATTTTTAGTCTGGACATCTTACCTCAATATTAATGTTGATTTGTTCTTGAACATGTTTCAAAACAATTGTGTTTTATCGTCAGCTTTCCCAGTATACTGTTCCCTCAAAGAGCAAATCATTTTGCAAATGTCTACATGGGTACACTCTGGTCATTTCAACTCTTCTTTTATGAGGCCTTGGAGAACAACATAGCCTTCCTAGAATTTAGAAGATTCAATGGCACTTGCATATGACAATTTCTTCAATTCCACCATGGCACTTTCAGCACTGAGAATTTGATTACTAAGTGTCCCGGGGTCGAATAATTTACTAATTACTGCAAACACCTATTTTGAAGGGTCTTCCACAATCAAGTTTTCCATCTTCATAAGACTCTTTTGTGCAGTGTTTTCAACTAGTTCACCACTTCAGCTTTCCTGAGATCTGATCTCTTGCACAAAGTTGTGAGTTGTGTCAAGAATACCTCTTTTGTTAATAAATCAAGCATGTTCTCCATAACCTTTAGTTTGAAATGAAGAACATGAACTGTGGGATAACTGTTACCTTCCAAGAAGGTAATCAAATTAACAAATCCATTGCAGTTATCAGCAACATATTGAGCCTGAACTTTTGTGATGGCTAAGAATTGAGGACTTACATTTTTAAGAAACTTCATGCCACTGTTTTCTTCACCCAGCTGCTCCATAAATTCCAATATGTCATCAAGGTATTCATGTATATACTTTGCAGCTTCAAACCAAGTGTTCCATCTAGTTTGTACTGGCATGGGAAAATGCCAACTTTTCCAGGGTCATTCTCATATTTCTCACGAAGAAAGTCAAGATACAAATGCTTTCCATCTAGTTTGTACTGGCATGGGAAAATGCCTAACTTTTCCAGGGTAATTCTCATATTTCTCATGAAGGAAGTCAAGATACAAATGTTTTCTTGTATTGAGAAATGCAACTTTTGTTTTAGCAACAGTTATGTTCAATTCATTTTGCTGCATTGCCAAATCTGACCCACCAAGTTGATTTTGTGGGCCCAGCATTGAATATGAGCAAGTTTCTCCCCCACTAAGTCTTTTAAAGTATTGGCACATAAAGTCATATATCATACTGAGTGGGTAATAATTCCTAGCACATTGCCTTATCCAACTTAATATTTATTTAAAGTGTCCACAATACTTTGAGTGCATGTTGAACTGGTGGCTTTGTCAAGCACAGCACTGGCAGCCAAGTAAACACCTCGCTGAACCATGGCCTCCAAAAGACGAAACAGAATATTAAATATGCAGTTCCCAGACTTGTCAGTTGTTTCATTACCCATGATGAAAAGTTTTTTGTCCTTTACTAATCCATTCAATTCCTCCACTTTTTTTGTTCCAATAATGTATGTAACGTTGCCTAATTCTATCTGCAGAAGACAAGTCACAACTGCCATTTATATATTCGGCCAACTATACTCTCATTTTGGGATTATCTAACTTTTCCACAGAAATTTCTGCACTCAAAAATGCCTCCGTGGTCTCAACAATGAACTCTGATTTATCTTCTTTTGCTTTTTTAGCCTGTAAAAAGAACCCTTCAACAGATAATTGTTGCTTCATTGATGTCTTCTTATTCTTAGCATTTTTGTAAATTTGACTGGCTATATGTTTTAGCAACGTCCTTTCTTTCATATTTTAGACTTTTGTCATAGGACCGGCACATCAATATTTTTTTATCATTTACAAAAAACTTTCACTGCTGAATTCGTGTGCCCTACTTGAGGCTAACACACTTGGTTTTGGCATGACAATAGGTAGGGGAAAAAAAAAAGACAATTACTTAAGACTTAAGTAAAACAAAACTGACCAAAATATACATTTCACATTTACTAAATGTATTTGTTGATTGAAACAAATTTTGAAGGGGGAAAGAGGGGGAATTAAAATTGTGTGTGACCATTGTTGTTCAAACTGTCAGTATTTGTTTTGTTGTTCATCTTCTTCTGAATCATAATTTGTAGGATTTTCATCCTGTTTATTTCCAGAATCACTCCTTGGAGGAAGACATATTGGATGTGCATTCTCTGTCTATCCATCTCTTGGCTGGTCTTGTTCTTGTTCTTCTTCCATCCATTGGTCTATCTTCTTTAGCTCATTTTGCAAGTTGGTTGTCTTCCATTCTTTCTATATGACCCTTCCAATATTTTTGTCTATCTATAACAAATCTTGAATATGACATTTGTCCCTAATTTTTGTGTTGTATACTTGTTTTGTTACATTTTGTTAAAAATCCATGTTTTAGATATGTAATCCAATAGGAGTATATTAAATAGATGGAAAGGTTACTTTAATCAGCTATTAAATGTACATACAGAACAGGACATTGAGGAGGATAAGTTACAGACAGCAGAAATGCTAGTCGCAGAGCCAAGTGCATTAGAGGTTGTAATGGCGATTGAAAAATTGAAGATGTATAAAGCATCAGGTTCAGATGAGATCCCAGCAGAACTGATAAAATCAGGGAGAGAAAAATTGATGGACAAGATACGCTGGTTGCTTAGTATGATTTGGGAAAAAGAAGCTCTTCCAGATGAATGGAAGGAATCAATTATCATACCAATTTATAAGAAAGGAGATAAAACAGATTGCAACAACTATAGGGGCATCTCATTACTCTCAACTTCGTACAAAATTCTAACAAATATATTAGTAAGCAGACTTACTCCCTATATTGATGACATTCTAGGAGATCATCAATGTGCATTTAGAAGAAACAGGTCTACAACAGATCAGATTTTCAGTTTAAGACAGATTTTAGAGAAGAAATGGGAATATAATGGTACTGTACATCAACTATATGTAGACTTCAAAAAAAGCATATGATTCAATTAAGAGGGAGAAGTTATATAGTATCCTGCTGGAGTTCGGAATTCCTAAAAAGTTAGTTAGACTTATACGAATGTGTCTAAATGGCTCAAAGAGTAGGGTGCGTGTAGGCAAACAGTTTTCAGACACTTTTGAAATCCAGAATGGGTTGAAGCAAGGAGATGCACTATCTCCTCTACTATTTAATTTTGTACTAGAGCATGCCATTAAATCTTTAGAGAATGAGGAAGGCTTACAACTCAATGGTATTAATAAGCTGTTAGTTTATGCTGATGATGTAGTACTACTGGCCGATAGCGAGGAGATACTAAAGGCCAACACGCACACACTATTGAGTAACACTAAGAAATTAGGACTGGAAATAAATATCAGTAAAACTAAATATATGGTCACACGTAGAAATTCAGTATATAATGGAAATGGACAGCTAATGACAAATGAGGGAAATTTTGAGGAAGTGGCTGAATTCAAATACCTAGGAACAATAATCACAAATAGGAATGAGATGCACAAAGAAATTAAACATAGGCTCAATTCTGGAAATGCATGCTATTATGCATTGCAGAGACTTTTGATGTCCCAACTCCTTTCAAAAAACGTTAAGCTGAAAATATATAAAACTATTATTCTACCAGTTATATTATATGGATGCAAAACCTGGACTCTTACTTTGAGGGAGGAAAGGAGATTACGAGTATTTGAGAATAAAGTTCTTAGGAAAATTTTTGGACCAAAGAGAGATGAACAGACAGGTGAATGGAGAAGACTACATAACAGTGAACTACATGGTCTTTATGGGAAGCCAGATATAATAAGAACAGTTAAGTCTCGTAGACTGCGATGGGCAGGACATGTTGCACGTATGGGGAATGAAAGACGTGCATGGAAGCTTCTTGTAGGAAAGCCAGAGGGAAAACGCCCAGTTGGTAGACCAAGAATGAGGTGGGAGAACAACATTAACTATGATTTGAGGGAAGTAGATTATACAGGGAATGATTGGAAAGCATTAGCTCAGGATAGGGATGTATGGAGAGCTTATGTCCGCGCGGCCATGAACCTTCGGGTTCGATAGTGCCAGTGAGTTAGTTAGTTAGTGAGTTAGTTAATCCAATAGAAAAAATGTGTTTATGTAATTAAATTCTGTTTTAATTTAATTGGGAATAATAACATTTATCAATATAATATAATTACCCATGGTCCATTGTTGGCTTATTCAAATTTGGCAGTGCTTGCATTTATTGTCAGGTTACTTCTTATACTTAAAGAAATGTTTTCTTCAGATTTGAACATACCATTACTTAATAATGATTGATATAAAATTGATAAGTATGTCGGCAAAAATGTAGGGGGGAAAAACGTATCTTACACGTTAATATAAATTGTATCTTGGAATTCATATTGGCTGTAGAACTTAAAATCTATGGAGAGACCATGTTTGAGCATGAGAAGGACAGAAAATATTACCTCTATGTTGTGAATTGTGTTGCAATCATTTCCCTTTACAAGAGTGCATGGAGGAAGCAGATATGGCACCATCAGATATGGCAGTTAAAGAAGGAGATGGAATCCGAAAACAGTGTTTAAAAATGCATTATGAAAATTTCGTGAATAGAACAAAAAAAATCTCCGGAATTGGTTAAATTTTTTTTTAAATTTTGGTGTTATTTTGCATTATCATAGGATTTCGTGTCATTTTGCGATTCATAAATGCTTTTTTTTTTGAGGTTATGAGAAGTGGAGTTAAGAAGCGGTACAAGAAAATGACAAAATTAGAGCATTTCACATTATCGTGACTCACGAATTTCATGGATCTCTAGTAATAGGTATTGTTAAGACATTTAGTCTGTATATTCTTACCTCTTATGGTTGTTTTTGTCGAACTTATGTTTCAAGGCTTCTGAGCCCCATTGTCAGTAATTACAGACTGTTCAACAAAAACAACCATAACAGGTAAGAATGTACAGACTAAATGTCTTAATTATTAAATAAACCTCTTAATGCTACTTCCTATTGTATTTTAAAATAGGTATTGTATTTGATTAAGGTAGAATATACCTCATAGTGAGAATTCCTAAAATAAGTAATTGTATTTGATGTTATGGGACAAAGTTACTTGGCTGCATGAGATTCTCTACGTCATACATGTTCCCTGGTATGGTAAAATGAGTAACAAATGGCCCGATTCTAATAGGAGATTTTAATGCCACATCACCACTATGGGGTTATAAGTATAGAAATGACCCCGGAAAAGTGATATAAGATATCTTAAATGACAATGATATTGAATTGACCTTTAATTCACTAGACATCCCAACTTCCTACACCATACAGGAGCAACAATTCCAAAGTTAGCCTTGAAGCAAAGTAATAGAAGACCCAGGCTGTGGCCATAGAGCAGCAATATTATCAATAAATATGGGAAATTATATTATTTTTAGTCTGATCTTACCTCAATATTAATGTTGGTTTGTTCTTGGACATGTTTCAAAACAATTCTGTTTTATCGTCAGCTTGTCCAGACTGGTTTGATTTACGTTGCATTATGTTGCACACCCTGGTTGTCGATATCGGCTCCATCCTGTGGTTGGCCAAAGAACCTCCAAACAAGGTCACGCTCCGTCGGTATTTCAAAATTCATAACTCTGTTTTTGTTCTTCTCAATATAGATTTTTTTCCCAAATAGTCAGCTCTTTTGTATTTTGTAACTGTTTTAATAATTTAGTGTCTGAATTTATATTATGTTTTTCAGACCAAACATGAGCAGCAATTGCAGATTTTTCTATTTCCCCATTTTTAATATATCTTGAGTTCTTTGGCTCTAATTTTTAGATTTCTTTTTGTTTTTCCTATATATATCTTTTCACAACACATGCATTCAAATTGATATATTCCTGACTTTTTATTTTTATCAGTTTTTCATTTTTGTTGGTTTTTATTAGTTTATTTAAACTGTAGTTATTTTTCGGTGCTAATTTAATATTAAACTTCTCAAATATCATAATGATAAACAGAAGTACTCTTGAAAAAGAAGAACCACCTATGAAAAAATATTCACATATCACCCTTGGGTACATAATAAATTCCAAAAGATATTTGAGAAGTTTAATATTAAATTAGCACCGAAAAATAACTACAGTTTAAATAAACTAATAAAAACCAACAAAAATGAAAAAAACTGATAAAAATAAAAAGTCAGGAATATATCAAATTGAATGCATGTGTTGTGAAAAGATATATATAGGAAAAACAAAAAGAAACCTAAAAATTAGAACCAAAGAACGCAAGAAATATTAAAAATGGGGAAATAGAAAAATCTGCAGTTGCTGCTCATGTTTGGTCTGAAAAACATAATATAAATTCAGACACTAAATTATTAAAACAGGTAGAAAATACAAAAGAGCTGACTATTTGGGAAAAAATCTATATTCAGAAGAACAAAAACAGAGTTATGAATTTTGAAATACCGACGGAGCATGACCTTCTTTGGAAGTTCTTTGGCCAACCACAGGATGGAGCTGACATCGACATCCAGAGTGTGCAACATAATGCAACGTAAATCAAACCAGTCTGGACAAGCTGACGATAAAACAGAATTGTTTTGAAACATGTCCAAGAACAAATCAACATTAATATTGAGGTAAGATGATCAGACTAAAAATAATATAATTAAAATAACCTCAAAATATCACTTCCTAAAATTGAATATTAATTAAAACATGGGAAAATTTCATAATAAGCAGACAACCAAAGTTTCTTGGTCATCAAGAAATGTTTTGGATTAGATTACAGCAAGAAGGAGAGGGAAAGGTAGAGGTAGACATAAAAGCACCTGGCTAAAGGACATTAAGAAAACAAATGAAAAAGGATTATGAGACTGGGTCTGGGAAGGTGGAGAGATTCAAATGAAAAGGACAAGAGTGCATTGGTCACAGAAAGGTGTGATACTACTGTAAACCAGTTCATGATATGATGATGATTACACACAATAATAATAAATATTCAAAACTTTTTTTATTTATGCTAATAATCTGAAAAATGTATTTAAAAATAGGAAAAAACTAAATGAACATGTGATGGAAACATCAATAAACTCAAAATATGATTTGATGATTGAATCACTATTTCTTCAGGATTGACTGTTTACATGATTTTATGTGTGCATAATGAACTTCACAACAAAACATGCTCTAAAATAAGTTAAAAATATTTAATAATATGATATTATTAACTCACCAAGACTATCAAACCCAGAGGTTCTTGGCTAACTGGACATAATTTCTCCTGAGCTAATATTTTCCAATCACTCCTTGCATAATTTAATCACCCTCAAATCAATTAATGCTATTCTCCCACCTCATTCTTGGCCTATTTACTGGATGCTTTCCCTTGTTTTCTCAAAAAACTTATCATGCCTCTCTTTTATTCTCCATTCATATCACATGTCCTGACCATCACATTCTAAAAGAATTAACTGTTCTTATTTACATTTGGTTTCCCATAATGCAGGTTGAGAAAATCAGCTAACAGTTGGGGGACCCGACATGTCACCCTAATAGTGGACAGATGATCATCCACCTTTGTGAATGATGTGTATGGATATGAGGCCAGCAACTGGCTGGTAGGCCAAAACCTTCCAGGCCTGTTGTGCCATGGAGTATTTTTTCCCATAAAGATCATGTAGTTATATAGTTTTCTCCATTTGCCTGTTTGTCCATCTGTCCAAATAAGGAAACACTTAAAACATGGAACATTTAAAATCATGATATTGTTATCAAACATGGGGGAGCTATAAGGAAAATTGTTTTATTGTCAAATTGTCAGTATTAGATACATGCATTTTATTATTTTGTTATATGTATGAATAATATAATCATAGTGTGGAGTGTATATATACCAATGACTCAATGGTGTGCCAGATGTCTCCAACCTGATCTCGGTTAATGATGTCAACTCTCCACAAATTCTGTGCTGGCATTGATACATTGTAGTCAATGTAACAGCTAACCTCCTACATAAACAAGAAAAATTAACATCACACATTAGACTCTTTATAGTTTTATGACTAAAAACATAAATAAATTAGCTACATAGAAATTTTATTTTCCTTCAAAAACAGTAATACAGGAAATTTTATTTTTAGGTCACTTTTCAACCTTGATTTTTTCAATTATGTTTCGTAATGCTTAGGGAAAGGACTTTATGTAATAAAAGTTAATGGAATATAGTATAATATTTATGTAATTGGAACATGACAAATAATATCCATGTTATGAGAGTTAGAGTGATGAAACTCATCAGGTTCTGGGAGGAGTGAATGTATACAACAATGAGAGAGAATGAGAAAATGGCTAACACAGGAGAAGCCACTGTTCTGCGATCTATAATTTCACACAATTCAGTATGCAATAACAGTTCAGGGAGAAGCACCATCCAGTATGATAATCCATGCTTGGTATTTAATTTTACAAGAACTGGATGTTCATGTATATGAAAATCCATCCATCAGTCTCAAATGAAACTATTGACTGGATAAGGAAAAGTTATCAATGAATTCCATGAAAATCAACAGTAAAGGCAAGCAGGAGCTAGGAATATTACAACAGACAGTGTGAAAGGTGCTGCCCAACCTGATTAAATGTGAAACCATATTGTTTGCAGCTACATCAAGCTCTAATATGGAACAACCAGAATCTGCATCTATAATTTTTCCATCACTTATCAAGAAAGAAGATTGAATAGCTTTTGCAGTAGATTCCTCAATAAAATACAATGTTATAGGCCAGTTGGCCAGCCATGGTGGTCTAGTGTTTATATTCCTTGCCTCTAAACTCAAGGGTCGCGGGTTCACACCCGGCTGGGGTCAATGGATTTTTAGGATGGAAAAATTCAAGGGGCAAGTCACCCAGGAGGGACATTAAGCTGTGGGTCCTGAGTTTGAAGATTTTTGGGTTCATAAAAGAACCCCCATGTCTGAATAAAAATACCTCTGAGAAAAATTTAACTGACCTTCATCCATCCAAATAATACCTTAGTTTCTTAGTAGAATTCACCTTGAGGTGATGTACTAAACACACGTCCCTTGCTAACATCTGTAAGGTACCTAAATTATTCTGGTTAAGAAACTTCCTACTAGGGAAGCACACATGTCCTGCAGTGGGGCAAATGACAATTAGTGAAAATTAATGAATAACGAATTAATGAATGTTAAACCACACACACCTGATGGGAGGGAAGAATAGAGAAAGATACAATCTATCTGCTATATATGTATATATATATATATATATATATAAGGAATTGGAAAGTAGCTACAGAAGATAGCAAGAAATAGAAGAGAATAGGACAGGTCATGATCTGAAAATAGGTCAAAGCACCATAGGATGATGATTATGATGAAATCTACAAACTCAGGACTCACAACTTGATTTCCTTTTCTGAAGGAAGTCATACTCAGTTTATTGCCCTGAAAAAATCCATCAACCCTGGTCAGGCTTCAACCTGTGAACCTTGAAACCAGAGGTGAGTATAATCATGACTGACTAATATTGTTTATTTTTTATTATTTCACTCACCTCATACTTCATAATTCATAGCAGACCCTGGGTTTCTTCACATCTTTTGTGACATTCTCAATGCTGTGTCACGTTCACAACTGACGTCCAACGGCTTTCTATCCTGCAGACTAACCTCCCCGCCATCTGGTGGCCGACCGAAGAATTTCCAAATCAGTCCTCAGAGGACCCTACTGGGTATCAAACCCGGGCCCACTAGTCAGGAAGTAGGCATGCTACCACATGAGCCAGCATGGTAGACTTGATTAAAACGTTGATAGTATTTTTTATTTAATGATGTTTTTTAACAATTTAAGTCATTAGCATTGCAATTCAAATCTGGGTGTAAAAGGGCCAACAAATTTTGATCAGAGGGCTCTTATTTCAGGCTTCAAGTTTACTTAATGTGGTAAATTTACAAAAAAAACACATTACTTAATAAGTTATAATAGGAAGTGACATTATGAGCTTCTATTTGATAATTTATATTTGAAAAGAAAAATATACGCCTAGACTGGGGTTTGAACCCAGGACCTTTGACTTTCTATGTCAATGCTCTTCCATCTGAGCCACCTAGGCCTCCAATCTAACCCAATCAAACCCCAGTCTAGGCGTATATTTTTCTTTTCAAATATAATTTGTCCATCATTAAGGTGTTTAAAAACGATTAATATTAACATTACTTCCTTTCCTAAGGAAGTAATAATCTGGATTTTTGGTAAAATGTCAGGATACACCTTTATTCCCAAACTTGTTGTGAAATAAAATTAAAACACTTTCATTTATCCATTTATAACGAGGTAAATTAAAAAAAACACACACACACTTCTTTGCAGCATTTCAGTTAAGCCAAGTTATGGTCAAGAGGGGTTTAAAACTCCATGGCACGATAAACCTAGAAGGCTCCTGCCTCACCACCTGGCTGCTGGCCTTACATCCACATTGTCAATAGCAGAGATATACAATCATTCAAACAGTATACAGTATTAAGTGGTCTCCCAGCCATTAAAACTGGTTTTCTCAATCTAGAGCAGCTCTTACCATAACTAATAAATGAGTCATGAATATCTCACCTCATAAACTTCATGTTCCTCAAAGCACAGGACTGGTTATAGAAAAAATCTTTTCTATCTTCAGCCATCTTTACTATTATCAAATTTTCGTCATCTTCATCTTCAAAACTGTCATCTGGTGTTCATCTGATGTACTTTGAGATTGAATCTTGCTCGCTGGGAATTTCAAAATTCATGATATCAAAGTTCACCAATTCAATACAAGATGGCAGCTTTCAAGATGAAGGTGAAGAAAAAAATTCAACAGACATAAAGATGGCTGAAAAGAGGAAAGATTTTTTCCTGAAACTGGTCCTGTCCTTTGAAGAACACAAGAGTTTATGGGTGAGATATTAATGACTCATTAATTATTATTAACTTAAAAGCCTCATAATGGCATTTCCCATAATAAATCTTATCATAACTATCCAAATTCTTCTCACAGTTGGATTGGCACCATTCTAACACACAGGTAAAACTTCCACCCCATGGTGACTTGAACCAATACTACTACAGTCATCAAGTTCTGAGACTTTACACCTGGATGGTAGGCACCCACAAGAATCTGGATGTCTCACAAGATGCAGATAACTTGGCGTACACTTAAACACATCCTCCCTCAAAATAATCGTCAACATTGGTATAGCTGTTGGAAGCACCACTGAAAGATGTTGGCAGGAAGGTCCTGTATTGCTTCTCTTGTGGCAGTCATGACCTCTTCGGAAGAATGAATTATACAGTCATGACCTCTTTGGAAGAATGAATTATACGCCCATGTAGGATTGCTTTCATGTGAGGAAAGAGAAAAAAAATTGCATGATGCGAGATTAGGTGAGTATGGAGTGTATGGCAAAACTGTCACCTGTTGCCTTGCAAGTTCCTCTTGTACAAGGACAGAATGATGTGCGGGGGCATTGTCGTGTAGCAACAGCCAATTCTTTGTACGCCAAAGCTCAGGTCGCTTACGGCGAATTGAATCACGTAAACAGCCAAGGATCTCTTTGTAGCGGGTTTTATTTACAGTTGCACCTTCTGACATGAATTCCATGTGAACAATTCCATTTGAATCAAAGGAGTTCAAGCATCACCTTGCCTTTTGACTTGTCTTGTCGCGGTTTTTTCTGTCATGGTGATAATAGCGTTTTCCAGATGGCAGATTGTCGTTTCAGTTGCAGATTGTAAAGGAAAAACCATGTTTCGTCTCCAGTTTTTATACAGTTGAGAAATGTCGGATCATTGTCAGCACTACTGATGAAGTCACCATAAATTGTCATGCGATCATCACATTGGTCTTGCGACAGATTTGTGGCACACTGCGCTGGGTAACACGAGACATGAACAGGTCATGAGACAGAATTTTGTAGCAAGTACCATGGCTGACCCCTACCACTGCTGCCAGACCATCTTACTGATTGGGAGCAGTTAGCATGCACCAACATTACAACTTCTTCGATCTTGCGTTTAGTTCTAATTGTGGCCGACCAGTATGCACATCATCTTCTAAACTATATCTTCCTTGCAAAAAAGTCAGTGCCACCTAAACACAACATTGCGACTCACCGTAAAATTGCTGCATCATTTGAAACATTTCGGCAGCAGTCTTGCCTAATTTCTGACAGAACTTGATGTTGCTCTAACTGTGACATCTCGAGTTCCGATGTGCACATTCAAATCACCGTCACAACAAAGACCATAGTTCTGGTTTCAGTGCATGCACTCAACTGCCTCTTGCTGGGACGAGAGACTAACTGACAAGGTACCGTACCACAGCACCACCTATGCGCTATAATGCATTACAGCACCACTATGTGCTCAGTCTCAAAACTTAATTACTGTACCACGTATGTATCTCAATGTATTGCACTAAGACAGAATGCCTTAGACCACTCACCTATGATGTGACAAAAGCAGAGTTTAACTATTCTTAATATGTACAGTTCATTTGATCCTGATTTTTTTATGAATTGTACAAGTTTGTAAATGTAATTTACCTGGTTCTGTGGAGACATTGGTGCAGCAACATCATGTGAGTTGAGAGCTCGACTGGTCATGCCATGAACCAACTGAATCAAATCTCCATGTCTGATAGCGTCGACAGGTTGTGAAACCACCAGGTCATTGCGTCGCGGCCGCTTCACTATCCACCAGTTGTTGACATCCTTGAAGGAGTAACAGGTAACCTGCTGTTGGTGAGAGCTGCCCCGTTTGTCAGGATAACGTATCGGGTACACATGTGTATGTGAGTGCAGCCAACAAGTGCGTCCATGAGAGTGTCGCAGTGTGACTTGTGAGCCATGAGCCACTTCCAGTGGCTGTCCTCTTGTAATAGATGCAAGTCCACCCTGAAATACAACAATAGCTTTATTTAAGGAAAGTGATACAAGAATGGGGCACAAGGGATGATGAAGCTTCTCTCAACCAAGTGCCGGTCTCACCTTCTCGTGGGGGGCCCTATTTTACACGCTTTATATTAGCTTGACCTGTATCTATGTAACGGAATCTTTCAATGCGATTTTCACCCACTTAAAATCATTGGATCGACTTGAAACTTTTAGGACCCGTGACAATACAATAATTTCATATTTATTTACAAACAAGGATATATCGATTGAGTATTGGCAGGATAACCATAGACACTGTTTTGCACAAGGGAAAATACTTATGCATATTGACTTTTTAGGTGTTAACACTATGAGGTATTATTTATTTAAGAAAAATTGTATCACCTCACCTCACTTCTTAATAGACCAGTTTCGGGACCTAATTAGGTTCCATCCTCAGTACTTTCATGACTGTTGTTTTGTCATCTTGAAGAGCCGCCTCCTACTTCCTCTGTTAGTAGACTGAAGAACCTCCAAATCAAATCACTTTCCCCGGGAATTTCAAAATTCATTAATTTTTCCTTTGTGAGCTCTTTAAGTTTTTCTATTTATTTTATTGATTTAGTCTATCTTTTAATTTGATGTTTTTCTGACCTTGCGTGGGTGGCTACTGCAAATATTTCTACTTCCCCATTTTTGACATTCATGAAATGTTCTTTCACTCTGGTTTTTAAATTTATCTTTGTTTTCCTTATATAGACTTTATCACATTTTCCGCATTTAATCTGATAAATCCTAGATTTGATTTCTTCTTCCATTTTCTCATATTTGTTGGATCTAATCAATATCCACACACCATCTAAGTGGAGGGGCAGGTACTTAGGCCTTCAAGTGGCAGCCCCACCAGATTATTCAGGTGCGATGGACCAATCACCATCCACCTTAAAATAATGATGATTAAAGAATCTTGAAGTAAAGAGACTGAGCCAAACTGCTAACTTGAAGACAACTGTTGCCAGTGATCGTGTCTGGTGGAAAGTTCTTACTGATGCCCTATGCTCCTAAATGAAGCTACAGGATCATAAAGATGATACAAGTGTAGACTTTATTCCTTGTACATATAATCAAATTGTAATATACTTTCGGTTATAAATATATGGTTTTGTTGAAAAAATAATTTTTATGCATACATTTATTGATGTACAACATAGACTGAAATGTAGCATTGGAACTAATGAAGGAGAAGTTTGCTTCTGTCACCACATTATGATTCTGGTTTCCAATTCAACATTTGTTAAGTTGGTGCTATAATTTTATTAATTTAATATTAATATCAAAATAATCTATTTGTGTATGTATTTTCTGTTTTTGCCCTCCATGGTATCTTTACCTTGTCGTGGTGGAGTGGCTTGTGTGCTTAAATGATCCTGAGAGCTATGCCGGCGGTAGCATTGCTGCCGAAAGGGTTACCCATGCCGGACTGGTCGAAGGTGATAAGCCAGACGAAATAAGTACCTTGGTCGAAAGAGTGACGATCTTTCACCGTAAAAATACAACCGTCAAGAAATGCGGACATGGGTTCTACTGGGGTAAAATTGTCCGGAGGTCAAATAGTCCCCCATTCGGTTCTCCGGGCGGGGACTACTTCAGGGAACCCATGCCAAAGGCTCAAACACAGGGACATGTTCCTAGGAACATGGAATGTTAGGACTTTATACAATAGCGGGGCACTAGAGATATTAACGCGGGAATTGGATAAATCGCCCTTGGATATAGTCGCTTTACAGGAAGTTAGGTGGCCAGGAGAAGGTAGTCAGGAATCAGGAAGCTTTGCATTATACTATGGGGGTGCAGAAAGACCTGCATTTGGAACGGGTTTTTTAGTCAGAAGGAGGATCCTATCCGCTATCCGAGATATAAAGTTTGTTAGTGATAGGATATCATACATAATTCTAAAGGGTAAACGACATGATTTTATAATTGTAAATGTACATGCCCCCACAGAAGATAAAGATGACAAGATCAAGGATGAGTTCTATGAAGAATTAGAATGCTTATTTGATAGCCTTTCACGATATCATATGAAAATTGTCTTAGGAGATTTTAATGCAAAAGTGGGGCGGGAAGATATATTCAAACCAACAATAGGCAAATTCAGTCTTCATGAAGATAGTAACGACAACGGGGTTAGATTAGTCACATTTGCCACATCAAAGAATCTCATTGTTAAGAGCACAACATTTCAGCATAAGGATATTCATAAATACACCTGGACGTCCCCAGATGGAGAAACTCGGAACCAGATAGATCATGTATTAGTGGATAAACGCTGGCACAGTAGCATCATTGATGTTAGATCAGTTAGAGGGACAGACTGCAATTCAGATCATCATCTGGTCAGGGTGAAAATCAGACAACGGCTATCGCTTATGAGAGGAACAAACGCTAAAGATGATTCTGTAAAATATGAATTAAAAAACTTGAAAAATGATGAAATGCGGCAAGAATACCAAATCAAAATTGCTAATAGATTTGAAGTACTGGAATCTTCAGATGACAATGTGGCAAACGAAGAAGAAACTGATATAAATAAAGAATGGGAGGCTATAAGAGATACTATTAAATTGTCAGCATCAGAAAGCATTGGTTGTTTAAAAAAGAGGCAAAACAAGAAATGGTTTGATGAGGAATGTGCCGACATTGTAAAGAAAAGAAAGCTAGCAAAAATGAAATGGTTACACGAGCCAAATGAGGTAAATTTAGAGCAATTGGGTAGTGTTAGACGGGAAACCACCAAGTTACTAAAGAGTAAAAAGAGGGAATATTTGAGAGAGAAGATTAATGATCTTGAAATGAATGCAAAAAATAGGAACATTAGAGAATTATATCAGGGAATTAGTATAGAGAAGAAAGGGTTTCAGGCTAGAACAAACATAATTCGGAATGAAAATGGGGATATGATTGCAGATTCCAAGAGTATATTAAATAGATGGAAAAGTTATTTTAATCAGCTATTAAATGTACATACAGAACAGGACATTGAGGAGGATAAGTTACAGACAGCAGAAATGCTAGTCGCAGAGCCAAGTGCATTAGAGGTTGAAATGGCAATTGAAAAATTGAAGATGTATAAAGCATCAGGTTCAGATGAGATCCCAGCAGAACTGATAAAATCAGGGGGAGAAAAATTGATGGACAAGATAACGCTGGTTGCTTAGTATGATTTGGGAAAAAGAAGCTCTTCCAGATGAATGGAAGGAATCAATTATCGTACCAATTTATAAGAAAGGAGATAAAACTGATTGCAACAACTATAGGGGCATCTCATTACTTTCAACTTCGTACAAAATTCTAACAAATATATTAGTAAGCAGACTTGCTCCCTATATTGATGACATTCTATGAGATCATCAATGTGCATTTAGAAGAAACAGGTCTACAACAGATCAGATTTTTAGTATAAGACAGATTTTAGAAAAGAAATGGGAATATAATGGTACTGTACATCAACTATATGTAGACTTCAAAAAAGCATATGATTCAATTAAGAGGGAGAAGTTATATAGTATCCTGCTGGAGTTCGGAATTCCCAAAAAGTTAGTTTAGACTTATACGAATGTGTCTAAATGGCTCAACGAGTAGGGTGCGTGTAGGCAAACAGTTTTCAGACACGTTTGAAATCCAGAATGGGTTGAAGCAAGGAGATGCACTATCTCCTCTGCTATTTAATTTTGTACTAGAGCATGCCATTAAATCTTTAGAGAATAAGGAAGGCTTACAACTGAATGGTATTAATAAGCTGATAGTTTATGCTGATGATGTGGTACTACTGGCCGATAGCAAGGAGATACTAAAGGCCAACACGCACACACTATTGAGTAACACTAAGAAATTAGGACTGGAAGTAAATATCAGTAAAACTAAATATATGGTCACACGTAGAAATACATTATATAATGGAAATGGACAGCTAATGACAAATGAGGGAAATTTTGAGGAATTGGCTGAATTCAAATACCTAGGAGGAACAATAATCACAAATAGGAATGAGATGCACAAAGAAATTAAACATAGGCTCAATTCTGGAAATGCATGCTATTATGCATTGCAGAGACTTTTGATGTCCCAACTCCTTTCAAAAAACGTTAAACTGAAAATATATAAAACTATTATTCTACCAGTTATATTATATGGGTGCGAAACATGGACTCTTACTTTAAGGGAGGAAAGGAGATTACGAGTATTTGAGAATAAAGTTCTTAGGAAAATTTTTGGACCAAAGAGAGATGAACAGACAGGTGAATGGAGAAGACTACATAACAATGAACTACATGGTCTTTATAGGGAGCCAGATATAATAAGAACAGTTAAGTCCCGTAGACTGCGATGGGCAGGACATGTTGCGCGTATGGGGAATGAAAGACGTGCATGGTATGAAATAATCATGATTAATTTAATTCTTATGAATTTGAACCTCATAATGTTAAAAATTCCCAATTAAAATATATAAACTTACTGTTATTATTCTCTCATTCACATATTTGTAGCTTATTATTTTTGATCTTCATTTGCTATTAATTAGTATAGCTACACCACTGCAAGCTCTTCTATCTTGAGGTACTCCACTGTATATTAGTATGTAATTACCAATATCTTTTGTTCCTTTCAACTTCTTTTTTGTTTCAGTAAGTATTGCTATTATATTTGAAAAAAAATATAATTTGTCCATCATTAAGGTGTTTAAAAACGAATAATATTAACATTGAAAGTATTAACCTTTTTTTTTTATATAGGAATTATCACTGTGAGGTTCAATTCAATATTAAATTAAAAGATTCTTACCTCTCCTCACATTATTCTGTTAAGTAGATCGCGATTTCAGGCCTATACTTAACAGAATAATGTGAGGAGAGGTAAGAATCTTTTAATTTAATATTGAAAGTATTGCTATATCAATATTTTGATTATTAATTCTTCTTCTTTTGTATTTAGTCCTCTGACATTCCAAGTTCCCACTTTAATCCGATCTTTTATACCAAATCGTTTGTCCTTAATTCTACGCTGAGGTCGTCTTTCGTTAAGTCCATCCGAGTTTCCATTGTGAAGAATACGTGTAATATGTTTTCCTGTACCAACGCTATGCAGAGTAGACCATTGGTGGGGCTGCCACCTCAAAGCTTTAGGTCCAGCTCCTGGATGTACTAACCCCATCTAGAGGGTTGCCACTTCCGCCAACCTATTAAAAATTATGAATTGTGTTCTAACTCTTTATATAACTGAATTATATAATAAATACGAAAATCAAATAAAACTATGTTTTATTTTTATTTAATTAATATTAAAAATTAGTTGTCGTTGTGGACTTTACTCTTGTTTCCCCGAGCATGGGTCTCTTATCATCCCAGAGAAAGGACCCCCTCTTCCCATCAGTTCTCCGACCCAAATCGCTGAAGGGATTCTATACCACAACCTTGATTTGGGTTAGATTAACAGGTCCACCTCGAGCAGGTTGGGAGAGGAGTTGATATGCAGAGGCTGTGTGTTTGCAATGGAAACTATATTGCGCGTACATACCCTTGGACCATTTATAAATTTAATTTTCCAATCTATTTCTCTTCATTTCTTACTATTGTCCAAGCCTAAATCCAATGAAATTGATTGATATTCAAAAACAGAAAATACTTACTTACTCACTGGCACTATCGAACCCGTAGGTTCATGGCCGCGCGGACATAAGCCCTCCATACATCCCTATCCTGAGCTAATGCTTTCCAATCATTTCCTGTATAATCTACTTCCCTCAAATCATAGTTAATGTTGTTCTCCCACCTCATTCTTGGTCTACCAACTGGGCGTTTTCCTTCTGGCTTTCCTACAAGAAGTTTCCATGCACGTCTTTCATTCCCCATACGCGCAACATGTCCTGCCCATCGCAGTCTACGGGACTTAACTGTTCTTATTATATCTGGCTTCCTATAAAGACCATGTAGTTCATTGTTATGTAGTCTTCTCCATTCACCTGTCTGTTCATCTCTCTTTGGTCCAAAAATTTTCCTAAGAACTTTATTCTCAAATACTCGTAATCTCCTTTCCTCCCTTAAAGTAAGAGTCCATGTTTCGCACCCATATAATATAACTGGTAGAATAATAGTTTTATATATTTTCAGTTTAACGTTTTTTGAAAGGAGTTGGGACATCAAAAGTCTCTGCAATGCATAATAGCATGCATTTCCAGAATTGAGCCTATGTTTAATTTCTTTGTGCATCTCATTCCTATTTGTGATTATTGTTCCTAGGTATTTGAATTCAGCCAATTCCTCAAAATTTCCCTCATTTGTCATTAGCTGTCCATTTCCATTATATAATGTATTTCTACGTGTGACCATATATTTAGTTTTACTGATATTTACTTCCAGTCCTAATTTCTTAGTGTTACTCAATAGTGTGTGCGTGTTGGCCTTTAGTATCTCCTTGCTATCGGCCAGTAGTACCACATCATCAGCATAAACTAACAGCTTATTAATACCATTCAGTTGTAAGCCTTCCTTATTCTCTAAAGATTTAATGGCATGCTCTAGTACAAAATTAAATAGCAGAGGAGATAGTGCATCTCCTTGCTTCAACCCATTCTGGATTTCAAACGTGTCTGAAAACTGTTTGCCTACACGCACCCTACTCGTTGAGCCATTTAGACACATTCGTATAAGTCTAACTAACTTTTTGGGAATTCCGAACTCCAGCAGGATACTATATAACTTCTCCCTCTTAATTGAATCATATGCTTTTTTGAAGTCTACATATAGTTGATGTACAGTACCATTATATTCCCATTTCTTTTCTAAAATCTGTCTTATACTAAAAATCTGATCTGTTGTAGACCTGTTTCTTCTAAATGCACATTGATGATCTCCTAGAATGTCATCAATATAGGGAGTAAGTCTGCTTACTAATATATTTGTTAGAATTTTGTACGAAGTTGAGAGTAATGAGATGCCCCTGTAGTTGTTGCAATCTGTTTTATCTCCTTTCTTATAAATTGGTATGATAATTGATTCCTTCCATTCATCTGGAAGAGCTTCTTTTTCCCAAATCATACTAAGCAACCAGCGTATCTTGTCCATCAATTTTTCTCCCCCTGATTTTATCAGTTCTGCTGGGATCTCATCTGAAGATTGCAACAGGATATATATAGGAAAAACAAAAAGGAATTTGGAAACTCGTAAAAAAGAACACTTCAGAAATATAAAGAATGGAGAAATTGAAAAATCAGCTATAGCAGCACATAGTTTATTAGAACATCATAGGATTGAAAAAGAAGCAAAACTTTTGAAACATCTATCAAAACCTTTAGATTTAACAGTTTGGGAAAAAATATATATTCAAAAAAACCATACTAGAACTACGAACTTCGAAATTCCAGATGAACCTAGCTTGATTACAAAGTTCTTCAAAAATCCAACAGATGGCAGTTTAGAAAATGATTCATTAAAATGAACACCAGATGGCAGTTTAGAAAATAATTATTTAAAAGAACATCAGATGGCAGTTTGAATAATTAACAACAAAAGTAAAAATTGACAATCGTGAAAACAGCTGATGATGGTGATAAGAAATTGCCGATACTGCAGTGCTGTATTTAAAGAAATATAGAAGTATGAGGTATGAAATAATCATGATTAATTTAATTCTTATGAATAACAGTCAGGTTGAAAATAGATCGGAATTACTTAAACATTGTAGGAGTGTATGCACCAGAAGAAGGGAAAATTGAAGACACTGTTATTTTCTATGATAAATTACAACAAGAAATAAATGGTGTTAAAAACACAGAAAGTATCATCTTAGGAGGTGATTTAAACGCCAGAGTTGGTAATCTCCCAATCCCAGGAATAGTAGGTATGTTTGGAGAAGATGTAATAAATAGAAACTGGGAAGAACTTCGACAATTTGCTACCTATAATAAACTAAAAATCACGAATACTTTCTATAGGAAAAAGGACATACACAAGTATACATGGTGCGCTAGAAACCAAAGATCTTTAATAGATTAAATAATGATTAATGATAGACTCAGGAATCAAATACGAGATGTAAGAGTATACAGAGGATGTGACATATATACAGACCACTATCTATTGGTAGCCATGATACTTATAATAGCCAAATGGAAAAAACCAAAAACTCAAGAAAGAATAAAAGAAGAAGTTTTTAAAGTATATCGTCTAGAAGAAGAAAGTATAAGACAACTAGCTGGCCCGGCGAACATTGTATTGCCTTTAAATATTTTTACGTTAATTTTTCCGATGTTTTAATAGTTATCTGCTGTTTTAATAGTTATCTGCTATTCGGGACAGAAACAAATCTAACAAATCAAAGATCATAAAAATCGGTCCAGCTGTTCTTGAGTTATAAATAGTGTAACTAATCCGACTTTGTTTTATATATATATATATATATATATATATATAAGTCCCGGCCACGCGTTGCTGAGGCTAAGGTATATGTTAAATTATGTTGTAGTAAACTAAGTGAGACATCTAAATGAGAAAGTTTTTGTTTTACACAATTTTTTAGTTCTGGTACGTTAACTACACACGGTATAAATATGGGTGGTTTTGTTGATTGAGATGAATTTATGTTATCTGCATTCTCAGTATCATCATAAGTGTATCATAAGGATTATATACATTTATTGATGGAATATTTTAAGGAGGCTTGCTGATTTCATTATACTTTCGTTTTTTCCTACGAACTTGTTGGCAGTTTGGATTCTCATCATCATCAAGAAGTCTCTGTATAGTAATATCATCTTGTGATATATTAAAGTCATCTTGTTTTTCATTTAATTGAGGCACGGAGATTGTTTCTGTAATATTAGGCATATTATTATAACTAACAGACTTACTTACAGTTTTGTTATTCCGTTCCTTAGGACCTTCATATGTTTTTAAATTGACATTCTTCTTAAATGTAAGATTTATGTCACATAGGCCTATACCAATTTGCGGAAATTCACTTGATATCTTATCATTCATGGTTTCTAGAACTGATTCGCCATATTGTTCAATGCCCCTTCTTGGTCCAGTTAAATTTAAATTAAGTTGCTGTCTTTCAGCCAGATTATTTAAAACTAATACTTACACACGAAATTAATATTATTATCAATACATTGAAAATAAAATAAACACAAACACACTTAAATTATGAAATAATCAATATTTGTAATGCAATTGAAATTCACGGTTGCAACCAAAAGCACAGCCACCTGGTTAAATAATAAACCAATTACCTTACACGGCCATCTGTTAGAATCGTATGAAACTCACAGATAATTATAACTCTTTGTTAAATAATAAACAAATAATTTGCAATAAAAATAATGCGACTATAAATTTAGTTATAAACTTCCCTAAGTCTCAAGTTGGATCAAACTGCACACAGTGTGCAATATTTTATTAAAATTGGTTCAGTAATTTAGGTATCCATCGCAGACAAACAACGTGACACGTAATTTTTATATATTAAGATTATACCGAAAAAGGCTGCAAGAACACTTAGAAAGACAAGCAATTAATAATAATCTAAATGAAGAGTGGGAAAATATGAAAACATGATGCTGCAAATGAAGCTATAGGAAAGAAGAAAAAGATTCGCAATAAAAGAGGATTAAAGATATGGAATGACGAAATAGAGGAGGCTGTGCGAGACAAAAAATTAGCTTATTTAGAGTACTTACAAAAGAAAACTGAAGAATCTAGAACTATATATAAACAAAAAAGAAATCGAACAAAACAAATAACTCGAACAGCTCATAAAGATTCCTGGGAACGATTTATTTCCAAAATAGAGCACGATGTACATGGCAGACAATCGTTAGCATTTAAAGTAATGAAACAATTAAATACAACAGAAAAAGATACTGCAAAACTAAATACCATTGATCTGAAGACATGGGAGAATCACTACAGAGAATTATGGTGTAACGAAGAAGAATTAGTTATAGAACGCCCTTCTGAAAGTGAAAATAAATCAGAAATAGACAGAATTACTCTAAGCGAAATGAGAGAGGCATTGAAAGAAATGAAAAATAGAAAAGCACCAGGTATAGATGGTATAAACAATGAACTGATAAAGTATGCAGGTTTATTTGCAGAAATAAGATTATTAAACTTAATAAACGAATGTTGGAACACATGTAAAATACCTGAAAATTGGAAGATAGGTGAAGTCATATCCCTCTTCAAAAAAGGAAATAGATTAGATAGTAAAAATTATAGAGGTATCAGCTTATTGAACTCCACTTATAAATTATATGCAAAAATAATAAATAATAGATTGAAGAAGATATCTGACACACTCTTAGAAGAAGAACAGGCTGGGTTCAGAAAAGGAAGATCCTGTAGTGATAATGTGTTTATTATAAAGAGACTAATTGAAAATAGAAGAGAATTTAACCTGCCAATATATTTGTTGTTCATTGATTTTGAAAAGGCATTTGACAGAGTAAATAGATCTATACTATGGGAAATAATGAAGGAGCGAGGATATCCACACCATCTAATAAAATCAGTCCAAGGCTTATATGAAGAAACTAAAGTTGTGATAAAAACTGATGGAAAAAGGTCAGAAGAAATTTTAATAAATCAAGGAGTTAGACAAGGGTGTAGTCTATCGCCCACTCTTTTTAATATATATATCGACGACATTATGGAACAATGGAAAATTATAATGGACAAAGGCCTTAGATTGAATAATAACTTAAGTAAGTTATGTAGATAGGAAATAACACTATGAGGTTCTTTAATATTGTTTATTTTTTATTATTTCACTCACCTCATACTTCATAATTCATAGCAGACCCTGGGTTTCTTCACATAATTTGTGACATTGTCAATGCTGCGTCACGTTCACAACTGACGTCCAACGGCCTTCTATCCTGCAGACTGACCTCCACCTCATCTGGTGGCCGACCGAAGAATTTCCAAATCAGTCCTCTTTCTTTATAACCGGGTATTTCAAAATTCATAGTTGTATTTTCATTCTTGAATGAATTTTGAAATACCCGGTTATAAAGAAAGAGGACTGATTTGGAAATTCTTCGGTCGGCCACCAGATGGCGCGGAGGTCAGTCTGCAGGATAGAAGGCCGTTGGACGTCAGTTGTGAACGTGACGCAGCATTGACAATGTCACAAATTATGTGAAGAAACCCAGGGTCTGCTATGAATTATGAAGTATGAGGTGAGTGAAATAATAAAAAATAAACAATAACTTAAGTTAAAAATCATCGGAGAACATATTGTTTAAATAACTCACCTCATAGGATTCATGCTTCCATGATATCGCGATTTCAAACATAATCATGTTCATTAACATGATTATGTTTGAAATCGCGATATCATGGAAGCATGAATCCTATGAGGTGAGTTATTTAAACAATATGTTCTCCGATGATTTTTAATGATTATACCTCATAATGTTTACTTCCCAACATTAATTAAATATAATAACTTAAGTATTAATAACTTAATTTTCGCCGATGATTTAGTCTTACTACACCATGATGATCTGTTACAATTGGCTGCTTACAAACTAAATGCAATATGTAGCGATTATAATTTTAAAATTTCAATAAGTAAAACAAAAGTAATGGCAATTTGTGGAAGAAATACTCTGCGTGCAAAAATAGTAATTAGAGATGAAATTATTGAACAAGTATCCCACTTTAAATATTTAGGATGTGAGATCAGCTATGGGTATGATAAAGATATTGAACACAAAACACATCAGTTTCAAGCTATTTGTGGTACAATAAATAGAACATTGAATAATAAAGCCCATAAACAAACAAAATTAAAATTTTATAAAACAATGGCTGTCCCTGTCCTTTTGTATGGGAGTGAATCTTGGATTACCACTACTAAACAAGAAAGTAAAATCCAAGCAGCCGAGATGAAATTTTTAAGAAGAGTAAAAGGCTGCACTAGAATGGACCAGATAAGAAACGAGGATATCTGTATATCTGTGAAGAAATGCAGATCTACTCCATAAAAGAAAAGATATTTAACAACAAGATACAGTGGAAAGAACATGTAGAATGAATGGAAGAAAGTAGATTACCAAATAAAATCTTCCATTATTTTCCAAGAGGAAGAAGAGATGTTGGACGTCCTCGGAAAAGATGGTCTTAGATCCATTAGTGAAGACGGAACAGGCAACTCTTGCCTAAACCAGGAAGTGAAGAAGAAGAATGAGTTGGAGAAAATTAAGACTTGAAAATATAGTGGTGGTAGTGACTTCCTGATTGAGTGCTAGATGGCATTTTGTCAATCTGTGTCATCATTTTGTGTGTTCATACATTACTTTATAATAAGATGAACATTGGCTTGATTTTCACAGAGTGGCACGCCGTAGCGTAGTGGTTAAGGCACTGTGCTACAAGCCGGAAGGTCGAGGGTTCAAGTCCCGGCGGGGTCAGGATTTTTAAACTGGCCCAAACCTTCTGGCGGCACTATGACCCTGGGGTCGACTCAGCCTCTAACAGAAATGAGTACCAGATGCTTGTTCTGGGGGTAAGGCGGCCGTCACGCAGAGCTGACAACCCGGCTGACATCAAGTGCCGATTGTCCAGAAAAAGTGGGAGCCTTAACCTCCCACTACCCCAAGGGTCTCCTGAGGCCTGTAGTGGGAATACTTTACTTACTTACATATCATATTCTCTTTAAACTCCTTCCAGAAGCATAGGGAATCAACAAAGTGTCTGCAATGAATCCTAATATGTGCTATCTTATTTACTTCTTTCCAAATTATTCCTATCCTTGCAATTTCATCTTCTATGGTTCTTCTCCTCTTTGTCACTGAGGATTCCACTCTAAAAGGACAGAAAAAAGGACGAAGAAGAAAACAGGAATGTCACAAAAACCAAGAATTGAGAAAACTTGATTTAAATGTTGGAACAATCGTTGTTTTTCTCCAGCAGAGCAAAATTTGAACATTGATTTTACTGAGACATTCCATGTTTTTCCAATATTTATCACTGCCAACTGAAAAGTTAAAAAAAATTGCACCAGATGATGTCAGTGTTATCTCTATTTTCATTATTTTGAGACATACCTTGTTTTTTCCTTGTGGTCTTCAAATGTTATTAATACCTTTTAGTTTACACTTTAAGTTAAAATGTAAACTAATAACCTCCATAAGTTATAAATAAAGATATATCAGCCAAGAAAAAAAAGGGATTTAGACTCTCTTTGCTATTGCTGCCAAAAAGATCTAGAAACCTAATCAATTCTATTTTACTATATTCTGCTTTTTCAACTGCTTCATTATCTTTCCATAATGCATCGTACCCTAACCAGTTCCATTTTCATACAGAGTACATAATGGAATATAGATTAAATAAATGAAACAACTTTTTTGATGAACTACATAAAATTGCTACAATGTTATCAATTCTCCTTATTTAACATTAATAAAAAGTGTTTATTTTATTTTATTTGTGTGACCAGCCTCATGGTCTTTTGGTAAGAGCTTCTGACTACAGTTCACTAAAGTTCTAGGTTTTATTCACACTCAGAGAACAGAAATGTTTCCTTAAAAGGAATTTTTCCCTTGGTCACCCTTGTTTTCTGGAATTTAGATTAACTTTAGGTTTAAGGCAACATGCTACCGGTGTGGTTAGGGTTTTGAAAGTGGACTAAACCTTCTGGCAGCACCATGCCCTGGTATCAACTCAGCCTCTGACTGAAATGGGTACCATATATTTGATCTGGGGTAAAGGGCTGACACCTCATGCCGATTGTCTAGAAAGATGGGAGCCTTAGGGCCGCATGCAAATACATTAGTCTCTACTCAAATTACTTCCAATCACCGGTGAGCTGACTTTCCGTGAGCAAGTGCAAAGATCGAATTAGTGACCCACTAACTGGTCATGCATGAAAGTCGTCATATTCATAATATTGGCAAGAAATTACCCAGAATTCTCAGTGATAAAACCACTTCCATTATTTTCGTCTGCTAGAGGAATGCATTTAAGCTTGCGTCCCGCAAATAATACCGTATACGACATCTGCATCGCGCGATATTACGCCGATTCTCCTGTTCTTCCAGTTGAATTCTTTGGTAGACTCTATCAAATTCCTCTTCTCCGCGTATACCGAAAACATGATCGAAGTCTTCAAGGTCCAACATCTTGGATAAAGCAGCAAGGTTTCAAACTACATTGGTTACCATCAGGTTGCTCACGATTCATTCTCTGCAAAGTCACCTCGCCAGGTAGCTTAGGAATTTCGACAATTATTATCACATGAACAGATTTTTGAGTACACAAAAAGTCTTTGGATGAAACTTTCTCAGCAGAGAACGACTTTTACGGTCTAATGCATTCATAGATATGACCCTTAATCTCCTACTACTCCAAGGGCCTTATAAGGCCTGTAGTGGGATCACCTTTTTAGGTTTAAGACCTCTCATGATGCTTCATTATGATTTATCATCCATCATATCACTAAGGTAATATAACTAAGCCTTCCAGGTGTCCCAACCTCAGAAGTGGATTACAATTATGCCAGTACCAGGAGAAAATGCCAGAAATATCATATGACACCTGGTGGCATTAAGCGAAATAAAAAATTAATTGTGTTAACAGAGACCACGGGATCAAAAAATATCTATGTACTAACTACCAGGCCTGTGAATCATTATAGGGAGATTTGGACGCAGAATTTTTTTATTTTTTTTTCCACGTAGTACTCGGGTCATCTTAAGACTGCGCCACCGTCACTATTTTATCTCGTCCGATCTCGTGAATGTACTATGATGATGATGATGATCTCGTTCTCTACGGTTCTCTATATGTGGATTAAATTTAAATAAATCAACGGTAGAATTGATACGTACGTTATGAAGGTTATGACAAACAAATCGAAATGTAAAATTGAATGTCGAACTAAATTTGAAAAATGAACGGTAGAATTATTATGTACTGTTCGAAGAGAAATTTGAGGTTCAATATAATATAATATTGTTAATGCATCGAAGTTAATTATTAAATTGATTAATTTTCTACAATCTGAAGGAGAAAGTGAAGCTGGAAAATACAGCTAATGGAAGGTAAGAGAATGATTACATATGACATTTTTTTCCCTCAAAAATTTGGTCCACTTTTCAAAATCGTGTTTTCAAATAATACTGTGAACTATGTAAATTGGCATGCCGTACATTTTGTTTGCATCGTGACATTATAATGTTTGTATTTGAATTGTAATATCCCTTTAAAAAAAGCTTGTTTATATTTCATATTATTTTTTATATCTTGGTCTGTAATGTGTGTACTTATTCATCAATATTTCTTTCACAGAATAAATGAGGCTGTCAAGATCAAATCGTATGGGCGTATTTCCTTATAACAGTGATTGGGAAGTCTACATACGTATATAATTTTAGGTAAGTGGATCTAATGCTTCTACCTTCATTTTACTAACTCGGGTGTTTAACCTTAAATTGATTTAACCTGATAAAAGTTAGCTAAACTAAATTACCCTATCATATTTTTATAGATTAAATTTCTTGTGTAGGTTAAGTTATGAGTGAGGTAGCATTATCTAGAACACCTGTAAGTCTAAAAATAAAATCTTAAAAGATAACCGAAATTTAGGGATAAAGTTTCCATTATGTGACAAAAAAATGAAAAACTTCAGTTTACCTTTCCTAATAATTTTTCTAAGTCCTGCAGAATAGTGAACATGTGCAAAAATTTATAAAAAGTTTATAGAGTTGAATTGATAGATGAAACCACGTAGATGTGAAATCGATATGACCAACCTTTGCAATAAATCCTTAATATTAATAATAATCATTATTATTAGTTTATTTATGGTATTAGTATTTCATTCTTTTAAGTCAAGTATTTTCAAGAATTGTCATTTCAATTTTCAATGTAATTTTTGATTGTTTGTGAAATATTACAAAGAAACTTCAAAAAATGTATGTGTGTACATGTTCATAATACATATACAATGGTTTAGTATCGCACTGTTTGAAGTCCATTTTTTTACAGTTCTTGTTATGAGGTTAAGTGAATGTTCCATTTTCATAGCTATTTGATAATAAATCAGAAATTCAATATTTTTTTATTAGTAACACCTTTAGAAAATTGGAATATATAATTCTTGTTTTATTCATCGGATGTTCATAGATATGGGAAAATAATTTTATTTACTTAAGAGTTGGAGATACCTTCATTGTGAAGGACACTGACAAATGCATTGACTTTCACTTGACTTGCGACCCACTAGCGAAGACACTATGTGGGTAGCGTGAGTTGATGACTCAATGCTTGCAGTCATTTTTCCCGCTATCGGCCGCAGGTCAAGTGAAACCACTGTATCTGTACATATATATATATATATATATATATTTATTTATTTAATTTTTTTTTCAGACTCTACAGTAGATGTAATAAAGTTGTGCTTCAAGAATATCTGCAACTGTTTTGCAAGAACATACCAGTACATTATAGACTATACAGAAAAGTGTTTTTGTTTTTTATTAAAAAAAATTTTTAATTGAACTATTATAGCAAATATTTTAAATTACTGAAGTTGCGCTTCAAGAATATCTACAAGTGTATTGCAAGAACATACCAGTACATTATAGACTATACAGAAAAGTGTTTGTGTGTGTTTTTTATTAAAAACAAGTTTTGAAAAACTGCACTTAAACTAGCGTGAAATATTTTCTAAGTCCTATAGAACAACAGTGCACATGCGCCAGAGTTTATAGAGCCAGTGATAATCCACAATCGAACCACATATTGATTATCATCCTCGATTACGATCCGTCGCTACAAAATTTAAATGACCAATATTTGCAATTAATCCCCAAATCTATGTTAAAAAATATATTAATAATATTAAAATTACCAAACGTTTATTAAAAATGGGTGTACACTTATTTATGACTCCCTAATGCTGATCCAACCAGCGATAACCCAAAACTGATAGAAAAATCATAGACTAAGTAATATACTCTGTGAAGAAAATAGCAGTTAGCATCACCATATCGTCTAACAGTGTCATAATATTGTGATTTGCATATTTAAATAAATATTTGAAAATTGTCTAATAATGTTATAAAAATTGTTTGAAGAAGTTTAAAATATTAAATAATGGTAGTAAATACAGAAGAAGAGCTATAGTTTACAACAATATAACTGAAAAATCAAGCGCTAGTAGAAATGCAGTTGAGCCCAAATTTTTAATTGAACTATTACAGGAAATATTTTAAATTACAAATTTTAAAATTAAGTTAACATTGTTTTATGTAAACTTCAATTCATCCGTACTTCTACCTCATTAAGAACTTTCTATGTCTTTTATAACATTTATTTAACATGTGCAAAAAATATCTTATTATGAAGTGTTGGTAATTACTTAGAGAACAAAACTGATGTCTTTTAACAAAAATAATTAGTCCTAACCTTCAACTATTCAGTGATTTCCTGGTAATAATCAAGGTAGGCATTTCTGTTAGGCTTAAATAAATGTTTAAGCCTAAAAGTCAATTTGGATTTTTCTTGCAGGTGAATGTTGAGCCAGCAGCTAGCAGGTAGGCCAAGGGCATTCTCAATGTGTTGCTCCTTGGAGAATATACATAATATGGTTTCTTTTCTAATGAACTATCGGATTTTCTCATTATAGGGCTTGGAAGACCCCTGGGGTAATAGAAAGCTAGTAAATAAATGTTCAAATAGTCTTCTTATAAAATTACATATAAAATAATTATGTTTATTGAATCTTTAACTATGTATGTGAATTAAGTTTCATTGAGAAAATTCTGTTCGTCTTGAATAATGTACATTCTGCAGTAACTATAAAATGTATATATTTTTTGAAATTATTAATTTTAATACAAGGCAATAAATGAATCATGTTATTTCATTTTTAAAAGCAAACAAACTCATCAAGACAAGTCTGGTTACTAAACAGAGTTGATGTGCACGCATTCACATGTGAGTAGTTCAGAATAGTGAAACAATGCATAGGTTTTAGTTTGAATTTATTTTTGCTACATTCTTATCAAATTAAGGTATTTATAAATTTTCGTTTTAAGAATATTTAAAAACTTGAACTTAAATTACTTTATGGTTTCGGTTCTTAAAACTCCTAAAAACAAATAGCATATCATTACTCATTAGACCAGGCTCGTCAAATGGTGCCGCCATAGCATATCATTATCCAGATCCTTTTTGATATTTCTTAATGGAAATAACACAAGAAATGTTACTTTGTAAACAATTTGCATTTTTTATTTTTACTTCAGAAAATTATTACAAAAATTTTGCCAATATTTTTGTTCTATATGTCTAACATTTTCAATTACTTTGTAATAAATAGTGATTTTCCATATTCACTGTGTTCATCTAAGAGTGAAATTGTTTTTTAATAAACACTTGGGAAATTGTGTAAATTATTTTAGTCAACTTACTAATTGATGAATTTTGAAATAAAGAAAAATGAAAATAATATAGTTAAAGACATCTGAAAAGTTGGCAAAGTTCTTGTAATTTTCTACTGATGAGAGTAAGAATAAAACATGCGAAAATTGTTCACAAAGTAGCATTACTTGTGTTGAACTTACAATTTTATTTTTAAATGAATGGAAAGGGTAGGGTACTGTTCTTGCGATTGAGCCACCGACACCCCGATTGAGCCACCGTGACCGGCCAAAGTAGTAGCATGTAGTACCCAGGTCATCTTAAGACGGCGCAGCGGTAGAAAATTGCGTCCAAAATTTAACACAGAGAGGCCACTCTATTCGGTTCTCTATGCTGACTACTCACCTCTAGACTTGCTTGGAAGGCGCTTGTCATGACACTGTCATGAGGACCGGCCCGGCTCAACACTGATAGATGTGCATAGAAGATGCCAAGGTAGATGGCAGCAGGAATTGTTGTTAGAACAAACACACGAGACACCAACTGACACAAAACAGCTGCATCTGAATACCGATGGTCACCTAGCATCCTCCAATAGTCTCTTCCTATCACTGCTACAGCCAGGCAGCACGAGAAGAAACCTACATATTTTACACTGACAAAACACAAATTATTAATCAGTGTTTTCACACAAGTCATCTCTGCCACAAATCACTAGGGGTCAGGTATTTAGTAAAATTTTATTTAACACATACGTGTTCATGATTTTACATTTCATAGTCAATCAGCATAGCAAACAATTCATGAGATAAATTAAAATGTTTCATACCTCTCCTCTAAAACATTTGAGGTATGGAACATTTTAATTTATCTTAAATTAAACCTCATAGTGATTTATTCCTATAAAAGTTCAACAATTTATAAATTGAGTTGATTAAAAGTTTTTCATCTCACCTCATAAAGTTCTGTGTTTTCACAGGCTTTTGCCTCCATCATCAGCCAAAAACTCTGACTGTTCTTTAGTTTCTCTTCCAATTATGTGATTCTCTAACAAACTATGAGCTGAAATTACCAATTTTTCAATTTCACCATTTTTAAGATTTCTTAGAGAAGCCTGTTAAATTAATAGTTAAGGAAAATATTTACATTCAGAAGAACAAATACAGATACATGAATTTTGAAGTTCCCAGCAAGCAAAATTTGATCTCCAAGTTCATAAAATCAGCATCAGATGGTAGTTTGGAAGATGCTGGTAATGGCAGAATTCAAACTGTCGGAGTTTTGGGTGACAATGGAAGCGAAGGCCTTTGAAAACATAGAGCTTCATGAGGTGTGATGAAAAAACTTTTAATCGACTCAATTTATAAATTGTAAATTACCTCATAGTGTGAGGACTGTTCAATTATGACTGACACTGAATTTTTTTCCCTCTGTTAAGTGATTGCTTGCGACATCTGTCTACGCTCAGAGCAACTACGTACTCTTCTTGATAATTACTGAAAGTTTCACAGTGATAGATCCGTCAGTCGAGTGTTGCCAGCCTGTGAGCATTAACATGTCGCATCATCACCTCTAAACATCGCCATGGCTGATTTCCAAGAGCAGAGTTATGCAATAAAGTTTTGTGTTCTGTAGAAGAAAAACGCCACAGCGATCTACGGTGATCTTAAGAGAGCTTATGAGGACTCTGTAATGTCTTGTCAAGTATATTTTCATTGGCATAATTTTTTTTTAAAAAAATGGAAGTCAGCCAATAAGGCCATAGTCATCACTTTTTTGATTGCCAGGGGATGGTGTACACTCACACAGTTCCAAGACACACTACAGTCACTGCAGTGTACTACAAGAATGTCCTGAAGCAATTGATGAAGGATCACATCCCCCAAAAATGAAGGAACCTCATTGGGAAATGGAAGCACCATCATGACAATGCCCAGCCTCATATTGTTAATGCTGTTTCGATTCCTGGCACAAAAAGGCATCTCTGTGGTATCCAATCCACCTTACAGTCCCGACTTGGCTCCATGCAACTTTTTTCTCAACTCAACAGTCAAAAAAGACCTTAAGGGACATCGGTTTGACAATGAAACCAAGGTGGTGAAAGCTTGACAGGTGACTCTGAAGAAGATGTAAAAGCAATGTCTTCCTGGAATGGTAAAGAAGGTGGGACAAGTGTATAGCATTCGGGGGGAGGGAAGTATTTTGAGGGAGACAAATGTTTGTATGAGTAATTTTCGAAAACAAATTGTTATATGAAAATTAGTGCCAGTCTTAATTGAACATCCCTCGTACTTCCCACTGTAATTTTGATTAAAATAGGAATTGGTTAGTTGATATTTAATTTTAGGAAGTTATATTTTGAGGTTATTTTAATTATATTATTTTTGGTCTGGACATCTTACCTCAATATTAATGTTGATTTGTTCTTGGACATGTTTCAAAACAATTCTGTTTTATCGTCAGCTTTCCCAGACTGGTTTTATTTATGTTGCATTATGTTGCACCACCTGGATGTCGATGTCAGCTCCATCCTGTGGTTGGCCAAAGAACCTCCAAACAAGGTCACCCTCCATCGGAATATTAAAATTCATAACTCTGTTTCTGTTCTTCTGAATATAAATTTTTTCCCAAATAGTCAGCTCTTTTGTATTTTCTAACTGTTTTAATAATTTAGTGTCTGAATTTATATTATGTTTTTCAGACCAAACATGAGCAGCAACTGCAGATTTTTCAATTTCTCCATTTTTAATATTTCTTATGTGTTCTTTGGTTCTAATTTTTAGGTTTCTTTTTGTTTTCCCTATATATATCTTTTCACAACCCATGCATTCAATTTGATATATTCCTGACTTTTTATTTTTATCAGTTTTTTTCATTTTTGTTGGTTTTTATTAGTTTATTTAAACTGTAGTTATTTTTTGGTGCTAATTTAATATTAAACTTCTCAAATATATTTTGAAATTTATTATGTACCCAGGGGTGATATGTGAATTTCCTATATTTTTTCATAGGCGGTTCTTCTTTTTCAAGATTACTTCTGTTTATCATTTTTTGTTTTTTATACTTTTCTATCCTTTTATGTAAGTATAAAAAACAAAAAATGATAAACAGAAGTAATCTTGAAAAAGAAGAACCACCTATGAAAAAAATATAGGAAATTCACATATCACCCCTGGGTACATAATAAATTTCAAAATATATTTGAGAAGTTTAATATTAAATTAGCACCAAAAAATAACTACAGTTTAAATAAACTAATAAAAACCAACAAAAATGAAAAAACTGATAAAAATAAAAAGTCAGGAATATATCAAATTGAATGCATGGGTTGTGAAAAGATATATATAGGGAAAACAAAAAGAAACCTAAAAATTAGAACCAAAGAACACATAAGAAATATTAAAAATGGAGAAATTGAAAAATCTGCAGTTGCTGCTCATGTTTGGTCTGAAAAACATAATATAAATTCAGACACTAAATTATTAAAACAGTTAGAAAATACAAAAGAGCTGACTATTTGGGGAAAAAATTTATATTCAGAAGAACAGAAACAGAGTTATGAATTTTGATATTCCGATGGAGGGTGACCTTGTTTGGAGGTTCTTTGGCCAACCACAGGATGGAGCTGACATCGACATCGAGGTGGTGCAACATAATGCAACATAAATAAAACCAGTCTGGGAAAGCTGACGATAAAACAGAATTGTTTTGAAACATGTCCAAGAACAAATCAACATTAATATTGAGGTAAGATGTCCAGACCAAAAATAATATAATTGGTTAGTTGGTTGATTGGTTGGTTAAATCAATTTTCTTCACTAGAAAAATTTCAAATAGCTGACAGAGACCTAATCAGCCTATGGGGTCTAGAATTTAAGTTCTTCGCTGATCCCAAGGGTCATGCATTCAAATCCAGCTGAGGTGAATGGATTTTTTTAGGATGGAAAAATCCGAGGGACAAGCCCTCTGGGAGAAACTTTAAATTATGGGTCAAGAGTCTGAAGATTTTTGGTTTCATAAAACAACCTCAAACCTAAAATAGAGACACTCTGAGCAAAATTTAATTGGCCTTTCTCATCAAAGTACTGCACTTACCAGACCTATTTTTCCGAAACCTGAAATTAAAAATCATGACTCATCTTAAATTCTCTGATTAGGAAATAAACCCGGTTGAGGTTAAAGTTTTTACATTGCATAGTAGGCTACAAAGCTGCCGGTTAGTGAGGTCAATGGTTATTATGCTGCATAGTGCACAGTTGTTATCTCAGAAATGATTGTAGATGCAATAATGGACAAATAAACTGTGATGAAAGAATGAATGAATGAGTCACTTCTTATCTTACTGCATTGTTTATGTTTTCTTAAACATGGGAACTGCTGATATTTTTATTATTAATTTAACACTTCTCACTGAAGGATAAATTATATTTGAAGAGAAAAATTTTCACCTAGACCGAGACTCGAACTCGGGACCTTTGGCTTTCAGGGCCAAATGCTCTACCAACAGAGCTACCGAGGCAAGTTGCGATCTACACGCAAATTTTTCTCTTATATTCATTGTAATTCCCTTGTGCCAAATGCTTTGAAACCTTTGTTTCTATCTTTGCAGATGGTGGCTTCTTAGTTAAGAAGACATTTATTGGGAATTTAACACTACTTTATAAAGCCAGTAGGGCTTCTATTGATATTTTTATTATTAATTTAACACTTCTCACTGAAGAATAAATTATATTTGAAGAGAAAAATTTCCGCCTAGACCGAGACTCAACCCGGGACCTTTGACTTTCTGGGTCAAATGCTCTACCAACTGAGCTACTGAGGCGAGTTGTGATCTAGACACAAATTTTTCTCTTATCCTTCAGTGACAAGTGTTATATTAATAATAAAAATATCAATAGAAGCCCTACTGGCTTTATAAAGTAGTGTTAAATTCCCAATAAATGTCTTCTTAACTAAAAAGTCGCCATTTGCAAAGATAGAAACAAAGGTTTCAAAGCATTTGGCGCAAGGGAATTACAACATTTATAAGACAAAAATTTGCGTATAGATCGCAACTTGCCTCGGTAGCTCAGTTGGTAGAGCATTTGGCCCAGAAAGCCAAAGGTCCTGGGTTCGAGTCTCGGTCTAGGCAAAAAATTTTCTCTTCAAATATAATTTATCCTTCAGTGAGAAGTGTTAAATTAATAATAAAAATATCAATAGAAGCCCTACTGGCTTTATAAAGTAATGTTAAATTCCCAATAAATGTCTTCTTAACTAAGAAGTCGCTATTTGCAAAGATACAAACAAAGGTTTCAAAGCATTTGGCGCGAGGGAATTACAACGTATATAAGAGAAAAATTTGTGTATAGATCGCAACTCGCCTCGGTAGCTCTGTTGGTAGAGCATTTGGCCCGGAAAGCCAAAGGTCCCGGGTTCGAGTCTCGGTCTAGGCGAAAATTTTTCTCTTCAAATATAATTTATCCTTTAGTGAGAAGTATTAAATTAATAATAAAAACGTCAATAGAAGCCCTACTGGCTTTATAAAGTAGTGTTAAATTCCCAATAAATGTCTTCTTAACCCATTTGCCTCGAAAGACAAGGTAGACTCGCCGGCAGTTAAATGGCCTTCAACTCAGAAGAAGAGGTACACTCGCTTAACTCTGATGTTATGTATTTTGCAATATTTTGTACATCCCTTGGCAGGGTAATCTTTTGTTAATATTTATGAATAGTAGAGGAATGTGTTTTAGTCTTCAGCCTTATTGTGATCTCAAATATCGTTATCATTTGTCTGTTTAGGATGTCTGAAAATAGACAATATAATTTACTGTAGCTTAAATCCGGTTTCTGGGGAAATGCATTGGTAATTTAAACTTGAAGGGAATGGGTTAACTAAGAAGCCGCCATTTGCAAAGATAGAAACAAAGGTTTCAAAGCATTTGGCATGAGGGAATTACAACATATATAAGAGAAAAATTTGCATCTAGATCGCAACTCGCCTTGGTAGCTCAGTTGGTAGAGCATTTGGCCCGGAAAGCCAAAGGTCCCGGGTTCGAGTCTCAGTCTAGGCGAAAATTTTTCTCTTCAAATATGGGAACTGCTGTTTTCAAGAGGACATCCCTCTCATTTTCAAACGATATTATGACTTTTTTTTTAACTTTCACAGGGAATAAACCCTTGAGGATGCCAGATGCAGTCTCTGGCAAAACGTCGGGGAACTACAAGCCTCACGACCACGGCCTACAGCCCGAAAATCTTCTTCAAGATCATCATAACTATGAGGTTTAATTTAAGAATTAAATTAATGTTTTTATTACCTCACCTCATATCCTTTTTCTTCTAGACTGCAGTTTCGGAGCTTATCTCCATCATCAATAGCCTCTCCTCGACCGGTGTTTTGTTGTTTCTTGGCGGTTTTCTTCTTCCTTCTATCGATGGACCGTCAAAATTTGTGGGAGTTTCGAAATTCACGAGTTTATCTTTCTTGTTTTTTTGGAATTGGATTTTTTCCCAGACCGTGAGTTCTTTCTGTTTATCTGTGTGTTTGATTAGGCTAGCTTTTGTATCGATTAAAAGTTTTTCAGACCAAGCATGGGCTGCTACAGCTGACTTGCGCATTTAGGTCTTGATTAGGAATGAATGCACAAAAGTAATAGAGGAGATCAAAGAAATTCCAATAAATAAAACGGGAAAGGGAAACATGAAAATCATCACAGGAATAAACAAGAAAAATGTAATAATCACAAAAGCAGACAAAGAAAATCAGGTAGTAATCTTGGACACTGATGATTATAAAAACAGAATGAACAATCTTTGAGAATCAACTGAATACACCGAAATTAAATCTGACCCACTTCCGAAATGCATCAAAGAGGTGGACTATACCTTAAAGGACATAAAAAAATTTTAACCAAACAAAAAAGTTCTTCCTAACGATTCCTAACCCTAAAAACCCTAATATGCATGGTCTCTCGAAAACACATAGGGGAGGAAACAAAATGAGACCCATTATCAACTGCATAGGGTCTCCTACATATCAAATATCTATATGGTTATGTAGCGAATTTAAGAATATGGCAGGGTTTGAGAACCTTTCAATCGACAACTCATTACAATTGATAAAGGATTTCAAGAACATTGAATTAGAACCAACTGACAGGTTAGTATCATTTGATGTACCGTAGTTTCATTGTTTCCCAGTGTCCCAAGAGAAACTACTATTGAAATTTTGGAAAAATGGTTAATGAATAATAATTTAGAAAAGGAAAAGGTAGAAGAATATATAATTTTGACCAAATTGTGCATTGAACAAATGTTTTTCACATATAATGTTAAATAATCAATAGATACATTCAGTAAATGTGAAATGTATACCTTGGTCAGTTTGTGTTTTACTTAAGTCTCAAGTAATTTTCATTATTATTTGTTTTTTTTAATTTTCTACCTATTGTCATGCCAAAACCAAGTGTGTCAGTCATAAGTAGGGCACACAAATTTAGCAGTGAAAGTTTTTTTGTAAATGATAAAAAAAATATTGATGTGTCAGTACTGTGACAAAAGACTAGAATATGAAAGAAAGGACATATTAAAACATATAGCCAGTGAAACTCACAAAAATGTTAAGAATAAGAAGACATCAATGAAGTGCCAATTATCTGTTAAAGGGTCCTTTTTACAGGCTAAAAAAAGCAAAAGAAGACAAAACAGAGTTCATTGTTGACACTATGGAGGCATTTTTGAGTGAAGGAAAGTTAGATCATTCCAATATGAGAGAATGGTTGGGCAAATATATAAAGGGCAGTTGTGATTTGCCTTCAGCAGATAGAATTCGGCAACATTATATACCAATATTGTTTATTTTTTATCATTTCACTCACCTCATACTTCATAATTTATAGCAGACCCAGGGTTTCTTCACGTAATTCGTGACATTGTCAATGCTGCGTCATGTTCACAACTGACGTCCAACGGCCTTCTATCCTGCAGACTGACCTCCGCGCCATCTGGTGGCCGACCGAAGAATTTCCAAATCAGGCCTCTTTCTTTATAACCGGGTATTTCAAAATTCATAGTTGTATTTTCATTCTTGCATATGTAAATTTTTTCCCAAATTGTGAGCTCCTTCGGTTTTTTCCAATTGTTTAAGTAATTTGTTTTGGTTTCTATTCTATGTTTTTCTGACCAGGCATGTGCAGCTATTGCAGATTTTTCGGTTTCTTTCTCCATTTTTAACATTTCTGAGGTGTTCTTTTAATCTTGTATTTAGATTCCTTTTTGTTTTTCCTATGTATATCTTTTCACAATCTTTACAATTAATTTGATAAATTCCCGATTTTTTGCAGTCTTCAATTTTTTCATTTTTGTTGGTTTTTATTAAATTACCTAAGCTGTAATCATTTTTAGGTGCTAATTTAATGTTGAATTTGTTGAAAATTTTTTGAAACTTGTCAAATACGAAAGGATGGTATGTGAACTTCTTGAATTTTTTGCCTATATTTTTATCTGTCTGAAGAGTACTTTCATTGATGACTTTTTGTTCTTTGAATTTATTTATTTTCTTGTGTATCATTTTCTTGTGAAAACCATTATCCTTAGCAATTTGTATGATGTGTTCTTTCTCTTTATTGTAATTTTCTTTGCTCATGGGGACATTCACAAGTCTGTGTGTTAAACTATTAAATACTGCCTGTTTGTGTGAAAAATTATATACCAATTATAGGGACAAAAAAAGTGGAGGAGTTAAAACAAATAGTAAAGAATAAAAAACTTTTCATCATGTGTGATGAAACAACTGACAAGTCTGGGAACTGCAAATTTAATATTCTGTTTCGTCTTTTGGAGGCCAAGGATCAGCAAGGAGTTCACTTGGCTGCCAGTGCTGTGCTTGACAAAGCCACCGGTTCAACATGCACTCAAAGTATTGTGGACATTTTAATAAATATGAAGTTGGATATACAATGTGCTAGGGATTATGACCGACTCAACACGGTACATGACTTTAAGTGCCAATACTCTAGAAGGCTTAGTGGAGGAGAAACTTGCCCATATTCAATGCTGGGCCCACAAAATCAACTTGGTGGGTCAGATTTGGCAATGCAGCCTAGATGAATTGAACATAACTGTTGCTAAAACAAAAGCTGCATTTCTCAATACAAGAAAAAGGAAGCATTTGTATCTTGACTTTCTTCGTGAGAAATATGAGAATGACCCTGGAAAAGTTAGGCATTTTCCCATGCCAGTACAAACTAGATGGAACACATGGTTTGAAGCTGCAAAGTATATACATGAATACCTTGATGACATATTGGAATTTATGGAGCAGCTGGGTGAAGAAAACAGTGGTGTGAAGTTTCTTAAAGATGTAAGTCCCCAATTCTTAGCCATCACAAAAGTTCAGGCTCAATTTGTTGCTGATAACTGCAACGGATTTGTTAATTTGATTACCTTCTTGGAAGGTAACAGTTATCCCACAGCTCATGTTCTTCATTCCAAACTAAAGGTTATGGAGAACATGCTTGATTTATTAACAAAAGAGGTATTCTCGACACAACTCACAACTTTGTTGCAAGAGATGACAGCTCTCAGGAAAGCTGAAGTGGTGAACCAGTTGAAAACTACTGCACAAAAGAGTCTTACGAAGCTGAAAAACTTGATTGTGGAAGACCCTTCAAAATTGGTGTTTGCAGCAGTTAGTAAATTATTTGACCCCAGGACACTTAGTAATCAAATTCTCAGTGCTGACAGTGCCATGGTGGAATTGAAGAAATTGTCATATGCAAGTGCCATTGAATCTTCTAAATTCTACGAAGGCTATGTTGTTCTCCAAGGCCTCATAAAAGAAGAGTTGAAATGACCAGAGTGTACCCATGTAGACATTTGCAAAATGATTTGCTCTTTGAGGGAAGAGTATACCGAATTTGTGAAGACATCTCATGAAGTCATCTGGTATCCAACTTCAAATGTGAACTCAGAAAGATCTATTTCACAGTATGGTGTTGTGGTGAATGATCGAAGGCAGAGATTAAAATCTGAGAATGCAGAGATACTCACCATGGTTGCTTTTTCTGAAAAGGTAAATTTTGCTTACAAATTAGTGACTACGATTAAAATTGTATGCATTTTAGTGTATTAAAATCGATATCAATTGAACAAGCTAAAAGTTGACCTTAAACTATTGCATATATCATTGTTATTGGGTTTAATATACTAAACTAGGATTAAAAAGACTCAAATTTACATTTTTTTTTTAGAATAATACCGCCAAATTCCCAAAGATGTTGAAATATGGAAATTATAAAACAAAGTTTTCTAAAAATAAAACTTCTTTCACAGATCTCTACCTATCAGTGACAAACTTATTATCTCGGATAGCAGACAGGATCTTCCTTCAGACTAAAAAAACCCGTTCCAAAATCAGGTCTTTCTGCACCCCTGTAGTATAATGCAAAGCTTCCAGATTCCTGACTACCTTCTCCTAGCCATCTAACTTTCTGTAAAGCGACTACATCCAATGGTGATTTATCTAATTCCAGCGTTAATACCTCTAAGCACCCCGCATGTCCCTATGTTTGAGCCTTTGGCATGGGTTCCCTGAAGTAGTCCCTGCCCGGAAAACCGAATGGGGGACTATTTGACCTCCAGAAAATTTTACCCCAGTGGAACCCATGTCGTCATTTCTTGACAGTTGTATTTTTACGGTAAAAGATTGTCACACTTTTGACCAAGGTACTTTTTCGTCTGGCTTATCACCTTCGACCAGTCTGGCATGGGTAATCCTATCGGCAGCAATGCTACCGCTGGTATAGCTCTCAGGATCATTTAAGCATACAAGCCACTCCACCACGACAAGGTAAAGATACCATAGAGGGATTTAAATTAGCTATGTTCAAAATTTGATTATATTCTCTCTTAAAATCTTCTTCATTTAGTGAAACATTTAATAATCTACATATCAAACTGTTGTTTATGCGTAATATGATTGAAACCTGAAGACTTTATATAATTAAGTTATGTAGATAGGAAATAACACTATGAGGTTTTTAATATTGTTTATTTTTTATTATTTCACTCACCTCATACTTCATAATTCATAGCAGACCCTGGGTTTCTTCACATCTTTTGTGACATTCTCAATGCTGCGTCACGTTCACAACTGACGTCCAACGGCCTTCTATCCTGTAGACTGACCTCCGCGCCATCTGGTGGCCGACCGAAGAATTTCCAAATCAGTCCTCTTTCTTTATAACCGGGTATTTCAAAATTCATAGTTGTATTTTCATTCTTGCATATGTAAATTTTTTCCCAAATTGTGAGTTCCTTCGGTTTTTCCAATTGTTTAAGTAATTTTGTTTTGGTTTCTATTCTATGTTTTTCTGACCAGGCATGTGCAGCTATTGCAGATTTTTCGGTTTCTCCATTTTTAACATTTCTGAGGTGTTCTTTTAATCTTGTATTTAGATTCCTTTTTGTTTTACCAATGAATCAATATGGCTTCACCCCGGGCAGATCAACGCTACATGCTGTACATGAAATTATAAAAGAAATAACAACGACCTTGGCGCAACCCACCACCCCTCTGTACGCAATCCTCATAGATTACGCTAAAGCCTTCGATAGCATCAACAGGAATATACTCGTTCAAAAGCTAGAAAGCGTACTAGGTAGGACTAGCAATGAACTACAAATAATCGCGTCTGTGCTAACCGCAAACTCTGTGGCTATACACGACGGCATAACTACGTCGAAAAATATCATCCAGACAAGAGGGGTACTACAAGGAGACCCGCTGAGCCCGATACTCTTTAACGTCATGACGGCGGACATCGGTCAGGTGATAGACACAAGGAACGTCAAACTCCTTATGTACGCAGATGACATGGCTATCCTCTCCAGGAGCCTAGAAGACCTACAAGCAGCCATGGAGAAGATCAGGAAATGGGCACTAGAAAATTCAATGGTAATAAATAGCTCAAAGACCAAAGCTATGAAATTTAGGAGAGGAGGAAGACTATCCAAGAGAGATCACCTCACATGCGACGGGTCAACTCTAGAATTCGTTAGCAGCTTCAAATACCTAGGAATAACACTACAGACCACCGGAACAGTATTCTCGATGCATATACAAGAGCGTGCTACAGCTGCCACAAAAGCCATTTTTGTTTTTCCTATGTATATCTTTTCACAATCTTTACAATTAATTTGATAAATTCCCGATTTTTTGCAGTCTTCAATCTTTTCATTTTTGTTGGTTTTTATTAAATTACCTAAGCTGTAATCATTTTTAGGTGCTAATTTAATGTTGAATTTGTTGAAAATTTTTTGAAACTTGTCAAATACCAAAGGATAGTATGTGAACTTCTTGAATTTTTTGCCTATATTTATATTTATGGGGATCTTTGAATGTCATGTAACCAAAGCACATCCTTTGATGTTTAAATTTTGGAGAAGATATGTAGATGATATCATAGCAATAGTAAAAGAGAAACAATTAGAAGATGCCATTAAACTGTTAAATATTCAAAATAAAACAATCAAATTTACAATGGAAATAGAAAATAATCATGAAATACCATTTTTAGACCTTAAATTGATTAGGAATGAAGAAAAAAAGAAAATAGAATTTGGAATCTACAGAAAAGAAACTCACATCGACAATTATATAAAAGCTACTGGATTTTACCATTTTTCACACAAACAGGCAGTATTTAATAGTTTAACACACAGACTTGTGAATGTCCCCATGAGCAAAGAAAATTACAATAAAGAGAAAGAACACATCATAAAAATTGCTAAGGATAATGGTTTTCAAAAGAAGATGATACACAAGAAAATAAATAAATTCAAAGAACAAAAAGTCATCAATGAAAGTACTCTTCAGACAGATAAAAATATAGGCAAAAAATTCAAGAAGTTCACATACCATCCTTTGGTATTTGACAAGTTTCAAAAAATTTTCAACAAATTCAACATTAAATTAGCACCGAAAAATGATTACAGCTTAGGTAATTTAATAAAAACCAACAAAAATGAAAAGATTGAGGACTGCAAAAAATCGGGAATTTATCAAATTAATTGTAAAGATTGTGAAAAGATATACATAAGAAAAACAAAAAGGAATCTAAATACAAGATTAAAAGAACACCTCAGAAATGTTAAAAATGGAGAAACCGAAAAATCTGCAATAGCTGCACATGCCTGGTCAGAAAAACATAGAATAGAAACCAAAACAAAATTACTTAAACAATTGGAAAAACCGAAGGAACTCACAATTTGGGAAAAAATTTACATATGCAAGAATGAAAATACAACTATGAATTTTGAAATACCTGGTTATAAAGAAAGAGGACTGATTTGGAAATTCTTCGGTCGGCCACCAGATGGCGCGGAGGTCAGTCTACAGGATAGAAGGCCGTTGGACGTCAGTTGTGAACGTGACGCAGCATTGAGAATGTCACAAAAGATGTGAAGAAACCCAGGGTCTGCTATGAATTATAAAGTATGAGGTGAGTGAAATAATAAAAAATAAACAACTTTATATAATTGTCTGTATGAGTATCCTTCCTGTAAAAATTAAATTGAATCTTTCTTGAATTCAACATTTACTCATACAGACAATTATATAAAGTCTTTAGGTTTCAATCATATTGCGCATAAACTTGCAATTTTCTACAGTTTGATATATAGATTGTTAAATAAAGAAGATTTTAAGGAAGAATACAACCAAATTTTGAACATAGTTAATTTAAATGGTTTGGTGAAATGATTATAAATAAATTAAAGAAATTCAGACAACAAAAAAGATTAAAAGAATACACCACCCTGCAACCTGATTCATAGAAAGGAAAACAATTCAAGAACATGACATATCATCATATAATTACTTATCATATATTGTTATATACATAACAAATTTCAAAATATTTTCAAGAAATTCAATATTACATTGGCACCGATAAATAAATTTAGCCTTGATAATCTATTAATAACCAATAAGAAATTGAACACCTCAGATAGTAAAAAATCTGGAATTTATCAAATTAGTTGTAAAGACTGCAATAAAGTATGCATACGAAAAACATAAATGAATGTGGACACTCGCACAAAGGAACACTATAGAAATATTAAAAATGGTGAAATTGAAAAATCAGCTATTGCAGCACATAGTTTGTTGGAGGGTCATAAAATTGAAAAAGAGGCCAAACTTCTAAAATATTTGGAAAAACCTTTAGAATTGAGAGTTTGGGAGAAGATATATATTCAGAAGAATAAATTTAGATCCATGAATTTTTAAATTCCCGATGAACAGGACCTGATCTCAAAATTCATCAAATCAACACCAGATGGCAATGTTATAGATGGAGATTCCAATAAAAATCCAGTAGTCATAATATGAAAATGAGAGAGATGTCCTCTTGAAAACTGCAGTTTCCTTGTTTAAGAAAACTATGAGGTACAATAAGAAGTGACTCATTCATTCATTGAATTAACCTTTTGATCGCTGAGTTTCCCTTTTGCCAACTGGACTGTGGGTGCCAGATTTTTTTAATTTTAAAGTACCATGCCATACTATATAATATAAACCTATATAAAGTATAATTAACTGTCTACATGCCATGCTAAATTGAATTTAAACTCACTATTATACATTTATTTGAAGATTAGGCTGTGTTGCTTCCACTTGTAAAGATCCCAGGTTCGAATTCAGCAAGGTGTCTTTATTGAAATTTGTTATCACTATCACTAAAACATTTATCCTATTGAATAATTTTGATGGCATCACTAAACGCTTATAATATTAAATATTGTTGAATATTTTTTATGGTCCTGGATTCGAATCAATTCCAGTCAAACAGCTGTTTTATGCCACGTGTTTCGTCTGGCGTGACACACCCACCACTGTTATTCACATCCTGTTCATTTAGGTCTACATCACTTGCTTTACTATTTACAGGCTTAGATTGTAATAATATTCTCTTAGAAACAGGACTACTATCACATTCGTCAAACGAATAACCATTTGATGAACTGTTACTGTCACTCTCATCTTCTGATAAAACTGACAATAAACTCGCGTATTGTATTTTTGTCAACTTCGAGATATGAATCACTGTGTTTCACGGCACGACCTACCCCTTGGCCAGGTATCTTTTCAACTAAAACTAAAATAAATAAAGCGAAAATCCTGAAATTGCAATATTCCATAGCCAAAAAAAAAAAAAAGCCTTGAAACATGAATGTACACCCTCCTTTAGAAAACCCATTTACAACCAGCCTGTACCGTTATTGTAAGGGATGTGCAAAGTATTGCTAAGAAAGGATGTACAAACACAGAACGAAAAATAATTTTAGTTTATTGAAGTAAAAACTTCGGGAAAAAAATATTTAAAATAATAAGATTGAAAACTGGAGTTTGCCGGGCGTGGCATACCGCTGTACACACACTTTCACTGGCAAATGCCAGGCATGGCATACAAAAGGTTAAGAACCTCATAATGTTTTTTTTTCCCCAAATGCCCCAGTTGTCGTTTTGACATTTCTGGAGTTCTCTCCTTGCAATGGTTTACTTGTAACCCACTTCTGAGGTTGGGGCACCTGGAAGGCGTGGTTAAGCTGCCCCGATGATATGTGAGTTGATGATGGTGGTAATGATGCATCAGGAGAGGTCTTAAACTAAACTTAAGCTAATTAGGCAAATATGACATTGATGATAAAGATGGGCAAATGATGTTCGGGGACCGTTTGGACCTTACAGTTTCCTGACATTTATTTATCAACACTTTTAAAATTCATATTAAAGCACAGTTGAGGTTATATAATAAGATGTTAAATATAAAATTGGTACCTGGTAAGTCTATCATCCTCAACTAAATTATTAAATATTTCCAATATGGAGGCCTTTCAAAATCAATGTTTCATCTTCTGCATTTTAACTGGTACTGATGTTGTAGTTCAGTTGTATAAAGGGTTTTTCATTAGTAGGTCTGTATTCTTTGCTTCTTTTAGAATCTCTATGTCTTCAAGGATGCTAATCTTGTTGTTATAATCCCTGTGTAGTACTGATATAGAGTTGTCAATTATATCGAACTGATGACCTGTTTCTAGTATGTGTTTTGGCAAAACTTGATTTTCCTTCGTTATTAATAACATTTTTGAAATGTTCAGATTATCTTGTGTTGAAATTTCTTGTTGTTTTGCCTATGTAGATTTTTTTTGCAATTATTGCACTTTAGTTTATAAATGCCTTTATTTTTGTATTTATATATATATATATATATATATATATATGGGTGACGTAACCACCACATGTGGTGCCTACTACTAAACGGTTACAACTAGTTTATTGTACTCCATTTCTGCTAAATATTGGAGTGCAAGAGAGCGAATGATTTCATTATCAAGTGCTCGACATTAGATACCAACCAACCATTTTTGTATTTATTTGTTATTTCTGTTTTGTTGGATAAGATGATGTTAAGTTTGTTATTAGTTTTGAATGCAATTTTAATGTTTTTATCTTATTTCCTAATTGAATTGGCTAATTTGGTTGTTTCATTTCCTGTATAAGTTGGTGTAATCCAATTGTTTGCATTTATGTTACAATCTTTTTCTAGTTTTGTTATGTTTATTAAATTAATTCTTCTTCTTTGTTTTCTGACCAAATTGTTGATAATTTCTTCTTTGTATCCATTGTTATGTGCTAGGGATTTTATATAATTAAGTTATTTTCTGTAGTTAGTTCTGTTTAATGGTAGCTTTAACATTCTGTTTATTAGGCTGATGAAGATACTCATTTTCTGTTGTATGGGGCATCTTGATTTTTGGTGTATAGCTTTTGTGTTGCTTGTTGGTTTTCAGTATATGCATATGTTTAGATTATTGTTAGTAAAATTATTGGAAATAGTTAAGTCTAAATAGTTTATGGAATTATTATTTTCAGTTTCTTCTGTGAATTGAATTTTGTTGTGTATTTTGTTTTAGACAATATACATATACAGAAAACCAACAAGCAACATAATTAAATTAATAATAATAATAATAATAATAATAATAATAATAATAATAAATAAAATATTAAGCAACATAATAACAAATGTTATTTCCTATGTACATAACTTAAGAAAATGAGTATCTTCAGCAGCCTAATAAATAGAATGTTAAAGCTACCATTAAAAAAAACTAACTACAGAAAAGAACTTAATTATATAAAATCCCTAGCACATAACAATGGATACAAAGAAGAAATGATCAACAAATTGGTCAGAAAACAAAGAAGAAGAATCAATTTAACAAACATAACAAAACTAGAAAAAGAATGTAACATAAATACAAACAATTGGATTACACCAACTTATACAGGAAATGAAACAACCAAATTAGCCAATTCAATTAGGAAATAAGATAAAAACATTAAAACTGCATTCAAAACTAATAACAAACTTATCATCTTATCCAACAAAACAGAAATAACAAATAAATACAAAAATAAAGGCATTTATATACTAAAGTGCAATAATTGCAAAAAAATTCTACATAGGCAAAACAACAAGAAATTTCAACACAAGATAATATGAACATTTCAAAAATGTTATTAATAACGAAGGAAAATCAAGTTTTGCCAAATACATACTAGGAACTGGTCATTACTTCGATAAAATTGGTAACTCTATGTCAGTACCACACAGAGAGTATAACAACAACAGAATCAGCATCCTTGAAGATATAGAGATTCTAAAAGAAGTAAAGAATACAGACCTATTTAATGAAAACATACCCGCATACATAAACCCGTTGTACAACCTGTACAACATCAGTACCAGTAAAAATGCAGAAGATGAAACATTGATTTTGAAAGGCTTCCATATTGGAAATATTTAATAATTTAGTTGAGGACGAATGACTTACCAGGTACCAATTTTATATTATGGATTTTTTTAGGATTGAAAAATCCAAGGAGCAAGTCCTCCGGGAGGAACTTTAAGCCGTGGGTCCCGAGTCTGAAGATTTTCAGGCTCGTAAAAGATTCTTAAGCCTGAATGAAAAGGCCTCTAAGCAAAATTTACCGAATTTTCCCATCCTAGTACTACCTTGGTTTGCTGGATGTCAGTATGAGGCGGAACGCTGACCACAGACCACTCAAATGACATCTATATGAAAACAATTGTAACTAACTTAGTATGGTTCATATTCTTCCCTGTAGGGGAGAGTGCCTAAATCTCTGTTAAGGGAAACATGGGCTTACAAGATACAAGAAGATGACATGACTTACAGGAGAGGAAAAATCCCGAAAAAACCTCACCCAGGAAACTTGTCCCATACGGGGATTGAACCTGGGCCTGCTGCATGATAAGGCAGCACGCTACCTCGAGACCACAGCTGTGGACGGAACCTCATAATGTTATTTTCCAAATTTAACTATAAATAAAATGTGATTGAAATTTAATATAAAATGATAACCAATAGGAAAGCCAGAGAAAATTGCTTTGGTAAAAAGAATTTTAATAATGACATTCAAAAATTGTAAATGGTAGCAGTAAAGTTAAACGGATAATTTTCTTGGAGGCATTAAAATGAGTGCTAATAATTCAGCCTCTGTTTAAAAAATGTGGTACTACAAGTTTATAGATTCCAACTGGTTGATGGAGATATTATGATGCTAATTTAAGCTGATGGTAATTACGGAATCAGAGGCTGTAAACAACTGTGCAGAGGGAAGAAAATTTGGTGTCCCCAAAGGTAACATTCATAACTCGCAGGAAATTAAAGAAAAACTGAGAATGCTAATTCACCCCAAAAATCATTTACTGGATCAAAGAAGAGGAAATATCATGAGTTGGAATGAAATGTTATTGAGAATGTGCAAAAGAAAAGAAATGAAGGTTTCTTTATCACACAAGAGGTGACTAGAGTGAAAGTGCTGGCAATAAAGTGCAACCTTGTACAAACAAGTAGCATTGAGGTATGTGCCATTCAAAGCCAATGTTGGCTAGTGCATGCATACAATGCAGAAGATAGTGGCAACATGAAATTATAAATGCACTATAACTCATGAACAAAAAATATTTTAAAAAGTAAAATGCCAAAATAATTTCTTTGTAATTGTAAACAATAATTATAACGTATTATACATATTCCTTTTCTCAATTCAGTCCAAATCTCATTAAAATTATACAATATTTAGTTGAGATATGAGAATTTGAAAATAATCACATAAAAAGTTTTAAATGATTAAAACTTTTCCATCCATACAGTGGGAATCCATTGAAAGTCTGCCATCAAGAAGGGTTAAGAAGACAAAATATGACGTAAGGTGAATGATATTAACATTAAATTTATTAATACTGCCTATTTGGTGTCTCTTTGTCATTTGCTGACATCTATAGGGAAATAAGTGTAATAAAATTAGCTTGGTTGAGTAAGTTCACCCTTGCCCCATGAATCTTTGTCTTAAGACTGATGAAATACTGCCAAACCAAGGCTAATTCATTTAACTTGAACAAATAATACAGACTGAAAGTTTGGATTTTTTAACTAAGTGAATGGTAAAAATACTTACCAGAGAGCACAGGTAAGAGAAGCAGCTCCCAGACTGAGCCATAGCCACCAGTATAAGCTGTAGGGGTTATCCTGTTGACGTCGAAACTTAAGGATGCACAGCAAACCAAACAGAGCAAACAGAAGTAACATGGACTCCATGAGAATGAACCTGGACTGAGACAGCATAGCATTATCTGTATAAAAACAAATCAATGCATTCTGTTATATAACTTTACAATAAATATAATGTGTCTTATCAAATAATATGTGCAGCTTTATTTTGTCAACTTAACATCATAAACATAATTTTTATAAATAGTCAGACCAGAGATACAAATACAGCTGACATTGGGGGTACAGTTGGAATTTAAATACCTTTCAACTAAAGAACAGATACAAATTAAATCTATGTGATCTTACAGCATCTTTCATTGGCCGCTCAAACTCCTCACAAGTTCTGACCTCAGAGCTTTTCATTGGCTCTTGAACTCATTACAATATGGGATTTATTTAAATCTACACTGTCGGTCCTCGTGGACTAGTGGTTACCCAGCTCGCCTGTGATTCCGAAGTTCATGGGTCAAACCTGCTCAGGGTTTGGATTTATGGAGCATAAAAACACAGCATGGGTTCCTTCAGAAGGAAACTGAAGCCATGGGTCCTTATGTTAAGATTTATGGTTTGTAAAAGAACCTCAATTCTAAAAATAGATACCTCTGAGCAAAATTTGTTGGCAACTTTGAAACCCAGATTTGAATTTTGATGTTAAATCACTTTAGCTATTAAAGACTATCATTAAATAAAAATGCTAACATCTACTTTATTCTTTAGTTGAAATATGTGTAGTTGAGTATGGAAATAATAATCATGGAAACATGAGAAAGAAAAAAATATTGTAAAAAAATCAGGAATTTATCAAATTAGTTGTAATGACTGCAATAAAGTATACATAGGAAACGCTAAAAGGAATTTAGACACTCGTACAAAAGAACGCTTTAGAAATATAAAAAATGGTTAAATTAAAAAATTGGCAATTTTAGCTCATAGTTTGATAAAGAATCACAAAATTGGGAAAGAAACTAAATTTTGAAACATTTAGAGAAGCCATTGGAAATAACAGTTTGGAAAAAGATATACTTTCAGAAGAACAAATATAAATCCATGAATTTTGAAGTTCCCGGAGAGCAAAATTTTATATCAAAGTTAATCAAACTAGCACCAGATGGCAGTTGGAAAGTTGATGATGAGTTCGACAGTCAGAGTATTGGCTGAGGATAGAAGGAATGCCTTCAGAAACTCACATAGTTTTATGAGGTGAGAAGAATAAATATTTTCCAATTCATTATATAAATTGTAAATCACTTTTAAATTCATCGGAGAATTTTTTTTGAAAACTCACCTCATAACTTTTGTCTTCTTCTTCTTCTTAAACTTAATTTGTAGGATTTTCATCCTGTTTATTTCCAAAATCACCCCTCGGAGGAAGACGTATTGGATGTGCATTCACTGTTCATTGTCTATCCATCTCTTGGCTGTGTTTTTGTTTGTGTTTTTCATGGAACCATGGTTTCAGGTGAAGTCTCACTCATCTTCAGTTAAAACTCTGACTCCAACAGTAATTTCAACATATGTAAATTACTTACTTGTTACTTCTCGTCATTTTTATTGAAATAAGAAAATTTATCTGATGATGCAATGTGTAAAATTTCTGATTCAATTTTAAATTGTATTAATTTTACTAAATAGAATTTGATGCATTGATAAGAATGCATCATACTTATATCATGATCTGTTTAAATCATTAATTAACAAACTGTGCATGCGTATGTGTGTGCGTGCGTACGTGTGTGCATGCTTGCATGCCTGTGTGTGTGTGTATGTGTGTGTTCACAGCATTAACAAAATATTATACACAAAAGATGTTGTTATCAAATGCTGGGCCTTGGCAATGAAGCCATTAGCGTTCTTGCTCTCCAATATTTCTCTAGGGTTGATCCAACAGGTAATACTTCACAGGTTTGTAGATGTTTTTCATTAACTTCTTCATCTTTGTTGCATAGAGGACAATTTGGATTTGTGTAAATTCCTATTTTATATAGTGTTTAGTCAAATAATCATATTCTGTAAGGAGTCTGAATTTTGCTACTGCAGTTTTACATGGAATTTCTGGAATAATATCTGACTTCTTTACTAAAATATTCCATTTTTTGTCTTTGGTCTTAGGTCTTAGTTTTGTTTGATTTTATATTTGTTTTTAATTAGTATTTTTTATGGATGTGAAAGGTAAGCTTTTAGTTGTATTCTGAATTAAATTGGACCTTCTCTTACAAGAAAATCAGCAGTCTCATTTCCAGCAATTCCACAATGTGCAGGTATCCATTGCAATTGGATTCTTTTCTGCAGTTTTTGAAGTTGTTGAATTATTTTGTAGCACTTTTTAATTTGTATTGACTTCATTTTGTGTGAATTTATTGCATATATTGCTGCCTAAGAATCAGAGAATATGACAGCATTTTGAAATTTATTTATTCTGTATAGAAATTGTTGGAGTGAAATATGAATAGTCATTTCCGCATCAAAATTTGTTGTGTGGTATCCTGCTGGTTGATAAAATGAAAATAATGCACGTGTAATTCCTGATCCTGAGTTGTTATTGATAGTAGATCCAACTGTGTAGACATGTAACCATTCTTCTGGTGGATATCTCTTATTCACAGCTTCTAATGCTAGAGCTTTTAGAACAGGTGTGGGAGTTGCAGATTTTATAACTGGTTCTTCTAGATTTAGCTGAATGTTAATTGGTTCAAAAGCAAGAGTGTTTTCTCTGATCAAAATATTTTCTTTAGATTTAGGAAGATTCAAATCTGTTTTTATTTCCGTTACTTTGGACAAGAAACTTGTTTGTTTTTTCAACTTGGTTCATTGTAACTGTCTTTTTTCTCATTTTGATGTTGTTAACCGTAACATTTTTTTGTGTTGTGTTATTGCTTGTTCCTCTAAAGTTAGACATATTGGGGGGGTTCTGAGTTAGTGCATGATCAAAAGGTTGAATCAGTAAATAATAGGAGATAGATATGCACGACTCACCTCATATTTGTAGTTTTCTTGAAGACCCAGGGTTTCGATGCTCTAAGCATCATTGTCAATTGATATGTAAATTGTGCATATCTAACTCCTATTATTTAAAATAAACCTCATGGTGTCACTTCCTTTAAATATTAAATAATTGAATCAGTAATACACATTTCACCTCATATTTTACAAAATATGAGATGAGGGGTTCATTATTGATTCAAACTCTTGATAAATTACCTCATAGTGTTACATCCTATCAATTTTGCTATTTCTTTTTGTAAACTTGAATTATAAATTAAATATTACTATATATGTAAATATCACAGTGATAAAAAATTAAATTTATATATTTACATCAATAACAAACCATTTAAATCCAACCTATATATCAAATTTATTTTAAAATACAATAGGAAGTAACATTAAAAGGTTTATGATGAAATTAACCTTTCAGCGTAGGAACAGTATTTAAATGGACATCCGGTGTGCAGACGGATGACATCTAAATAATTAAAGCTAATTTTACCGGAATACATTCGAAATGCCAGATCTCGGTTAAATATGATCCGATTTTAGTGATTTTTTAATTAAATTGAACACGAAAATGTAGAGAAATGTAATAAATACAATACATTATAATTTTGTTTTTATTATTCATTTAACATTTCTCAATGAAAGATAAATTATATTTGAAGAGAAAAGTTTTCGCCTAGACCGGGAGTCGAACCCGGGACCCTTGGCTTTCCGGGCCAAGTGCTCTACCAACTGAGCTACCGAGGCGAGTTACGATCTAGACGCAAATTATAACGTATATAAGAGAAAAATTTACACCTAGATCGTAACTCGCCTCGGTAGCTCAGTTGGTAGAGCACTTGGCCCGGAAAGCCAAGGGTCCCGGGTTCGAGTCCTGGTCTAGGCGAAAAATTTTTCTCTTCAAATACATTATAATTTGCTTTTATAGATATGAATAAATTATTATAGACATTTATTTTTAAAAAATGTGGGTTATTAAAATTAATTTAGAGGTCCTATACTTGGACACCCCTATATTTAGAACAGCTGATACATTATACCGTCGCCTGTGGATGTCTGAAGGTCAAATTCCAGGAAAATGTGTGTGTCTAAAAATAAATTATCAATGAATGTTGTGAGGGTGTTGAGAGTTGAATGCACAGCAAATGCCATAGACTTCATATCAGTTCTCTATGTTTATATGACTCACTTATTCGATCATATCATATACAAATCGATAGATTGAAATGTTGACTTTTGATCTGAGTTAGAATATTTCAAATAGTACATGCTTCAAGAGAGCAGCTCAAATCAGTCGCTGCGCTGTGGTGGTCGTGGATAGTAAAAGAACTATTTGAAAGCTGGTATTCGTCATCTAGTTCTTGTTATCAATTATAATACATCTTCCATACTTTAGAGAAGGTATTGTAATACTTATAATTATTAATATTATATTTTTCTCCACATTTTTTTATAGCAGGATTTTAATATCATAATAAATATGAAAGTTAAAGTTAATAATTTTATACTTTAAAATTCTTTTAATATTTAAATATAACTTAAATAAAGAAAAACATCTAAATAATTCATTGTTGAATAAAAATGTCTCAGTAACAATTAAAGAAATTGTAGTACATAACAGTCTTTCTTAATAATGCTTTTAAAATTGTTTAAGTCATTGTTGTCAGAATTATAAATCTTTCTGCTATAACTGTATTAAGAACACCTGCTTAACTAAATCTTTTTAAATAAAATTTTACTAAACTCTGATTGGATGTTAAAACAATTAACTTTTTGTATTTAACAAATCAAATTTAAATATTACATTAACCAATAGAATTTAAACTTAACATCATGTGATGTAATAATGTTCTTTAAAATTATTATAAGAATTACCTAGTCATTATGCATACAACTTTCAACAGACATAGAAGCAATAAGAGTTCTCCTGATAAAATGTGATATTTAATACAAGAAGAATAGTTGACTCAAGAAAAGAAAATAATTTAATTTTAATTGATGGTGAAGAATAATACCACCTATATTTACTTGATCTGCTGGGAAATTAAATAGTAAATAAATTTACAATTTTGTTTATTTTTTATTATTTCACTCACCTCATACTTCATAATTCATAGCAGACCCTGGGTTTCTTCACATCTTTTGTGACATTCTCAATGCTGTGTCACGTTCACAACTGACGTCCAACGGCTTTCTATCCTGCAGACTGACCTCTGCACCATCTGGTGGCCGACCGAAGAATTTCCAAATCAGTCCTCTCTCCTTATAACCGGGTATTTCAAAATTCATAGTTGTATTTTCATTCTTGCATATGTAAATTTTTTCCCACAAATTGTGAGTTCCTTCGGTTTTTCCAATTGTTTAAGTAATTTTGTTTTGGTTTCTATTCTATGTTTTTCTGACCAGGCATGTGCAGCTATTGCAGATTTTTCAGTTTCTCCATTTTTAACATTTCTGAGGTGTTCTTTTAATCTTGTATTTAGATTCCTTTTTTGTTTTTCCTATGTATATCTTTTCACAATCTTTACAATTAATTTGACTATTTAACTCATGCCCCAAATGGGAGTCAATGACCAATCACGTTTCAATGATTTCTGTTTTACAACCAATCAGAGTCGTGTTTCACCAAATATTTATCAGTGTTATAATTACCATATTAAAGAAAGCTCCTCCTTACAATATTGCTTTCCTTTGGCAATAAATAGTATGATCTGGTTGCAGTGATAAACAAAAGAAGCAGTAGAAGCGTACCTATCGTTTCTCATTTGTTTTCAAACATCGCCGTTTACATTAAATATATAAATATTTTAAAATAACTATAGTTAAATAATGATTTGTGAGTAAACAGCTTAATTTTATTCGTTAAATAGTCCTAACAAATGCCACTCTTGATTTCCAAATTCTCTAGATAAATTCACTCCTCACTTCGTGAGTCGTGAATTTATCGATAATTTGGAAATCACTCGTGGCATTACTTATGATAAATTCCCGATTTTTTGCAGTCTTCAATCTTTTCATTTTTGTTGGTTTTTATTAACCCGTTGGGTGGGCGTTACGTGAATATCCGTCTCAAGAAAGCCTTCACTCGGTGGGAGTTACGGATATATCCAACGAGATATATATTATTTTTTTTCTAAGTTATTTGGCGATTATGGAACGCAAAATTTTGAAGATCTGTTCTGTATGGGTATGACATCTAGTGTGATTTTTTTCAACCCCCTTTGACCGGTCTCTTAACAGTTTCTTATTACGAGAGTTAAAATCACATATCAAGTATGCGCGCAAGAACGGACTAACGTGTATCGGTAACTGGCCAGCTATATAACATTCATGATAAAATATTATTCACTAGACGTGTTCAGAAAAAAAAAACAGACACCATCTGTTTGCTCAACATAATATATCTCTCAACTCAGATTAGCCTTAAACCTTAATGCAAGAATGATCTAAGTTAATGAAAAAATAATAACTCTGGTACAGTTTCTTGTAACTTCTCATTCACACGTTTAAATGAGAGGTCTGTCTTTTATCACATTAGAAAAATATTGCACAAACATTCAATTGGGGTTGCTAACTTTTACCCTCCATTCTCCAGTCTTGAAGTAACTAGTTCAAACGTCTTATTTCGCTTCTAGTTTTTTTTTTCACTTCATCATATTTTTTATAAGCTACTTACAATTTACTGAAAATATGAGTGTTTTCTAAAATGAAGTTATGTAGCATTCATAATACTAACAACAATAAAAACCAGTGACTTCTCAACACACCAGTGTTCAATAACACCACTGATAATATCTGATGACGTCAATAATCACTATTACTACAATAAAAACTACTAATTGTACAGATATATATTTTTACGGTATATTAAAGTTCTAAAAATAAAAAAAATTGCGATTATTTGTAATAACTCAAAACTGACAGTATTTAGTAACGCCACTGGTCATATGTGTCGTAAAATTTTAATATTTACACAGTGTTAAAAGAGATTGTATATTTACATTATAAACTTCGGAGTAAATTGCCAATATAAATAAATAAATTAATTTATACATATATCCTAAATGCTTAGTTTATATCGATGTAAGACTTGAAATAACGCCACTGATGACAGACACCATGTAAGGCCAGAGTTAACATTTATTGCATTTAAGAGATTTGCATACTTTTTAATATTCATTACATGTAATATAAATAATGTTTTCCAAATTACTTTTAAATTGAACACGAGAAGACACTTGTGTCGTTTTTGTACTAAAGTTGAAAAAAATAAAAATATGAAATTTCGATTAAAAAATATGACCATATGAAAGAGAATGGTTATTTTGTATAATATTTGATGGATATGTTACAAATGTTTACTCCCTGTATTTTTTATAATATTTTAAATTAAAGGAAGAAAAGGCTCCCCACAGAGCTGTAGAACTGCACTAGCTAAGTCCCCAGTTAAGGGGTTAAATTACCTAAGCTGTAATCATTTTTCGGTGCTAATTTAATGTTGAATTTGTTGAAAATTTTTTGAAACTTGTCAAATACTAAAGGATGGTATTGTTATTTCCTATCTACATAACTTAAATTTACAATTATTTCTACAAGAAACAGTTTTCAGTGATTGTGAAGTGTTTTCCTATCCTGTGTACCAACTTCCGACCTTGAGAAGAGAATGGCTCTACCGAAAATCAAACCCAACCTGAACCAGTATTTTTTTTTTATTTTTGGACACCAATCCTTCTTCAAAATGTTACTACAACATCGGGCATGAAGAGAGTTAGCTGCTTCAAAACATCGCCACAACGTGGGAAAAAGAATTACCTCTTCAAAATAATGCTTCCAACGCGGGACCTGAATCATACAACCTGAATCACCATCATTCAACTAGATTCATCGCACATTCTGTAACTTCAAGAATCTAATACATCAAGGAACCAGAAACATCGTGGGAAAATCAAACCAGGTGCCTATACACGAGATCGGAGTTAGTACACAGCGACGAATGTAAGTAAATATAAATTTTAATAGTGAAATAGTTAAAGTGCATTTATATGATTTTTAGAAATAGGAAAAGTTTATGTACAAATATCGAAATGGCAACTAACGGAGAAAATAATGTAAATAGTGACAGCGAATTTGAATCTGTTAATACTGGACAAAATGTTGATATTTCTAATGGTAGTGATGTTAATGATAATAATAGTCAAGCTTTAAATGATATTTTGATAATGATGAAAACCATGTTTGTAGAGTTAAAAAGTGATAATTCTAAACTTAGTCAGAAAATGTAATAATAAAGAACTTAGGGAAGAATTACAAAGTGATAATTCTAAAATTAGGGAAGAATTAAATGATAAATTTGAAATATTTTGTGTTAGGGTAGAAGAAAGATTTCAACAATTAAAAATCGAATGTAATCTAAATCAAGACAGGGTAGAACAAAAGATACTAGAGTTGAAAGATAAACATGATAGTGAAATTAAACAATTAGATTATAGAGTAAATGATGTAGTAAAATCAATTTCAGAAATTGATGAGGCCTGTAAAAATGGTTTCATAAATTTAGGAAATATAATTGAAAATTTAGAAAGTAAGGTTGAAAAAGAAATAAACAATTCAGTAGGGAAACTAGAAGAAGTGGTGAATGAAAAGATGGGAAATTGGATGGAAAAAGTTACAGATTTAGAAAATAAATATATATTAATTTTGAATAAGGGTAAAGAGTCAACTAGTGTAAATGAAAATAAGTTTGACAAATAAGAAGAATGTAACATGGAGAGTCAATCTCAACATTTTGTGGAAAATTCTAAAATTCTGGCAAATTTATTGTCAGAAATAAATTTACCATGTTTTTCAGATCACTCTAGCCAAAGTCCTCTTGATTTCATAACTGAGTTGGAGGAATATTTTCAATTAAAATGTATTAGTAATAATTATAAAATGATGTTTGTGAAAAGGTCATTAAAAGATTTGGCTGAATCTTGGTTTAAAATAGCATGTCATGACTCGATGGATTATAATACATTTAAAAGTGCTTTTATGAATTACTATTGGGGTCATGAAAGACAAAATAAAGCCAGGTTAGAGATTACCAGTGGTAAATATAACCCTAAAATAGATCATAGTTACCTTGGGTATTTTCTAGAAAAAGCAAGGATGGCTGAACTTCTACAACCACCTACTGATGAAAAATCTTTATTGTCTTTAATATCCCGTCATTACCCAGAAGAAATTAAATATCACTTGATTATTGCTAGACCTCAAAACATTTCAGACATGTTAGAGTTGTTATCCTTATTAGAAAATAAGAGAGAAGTTGAGATCAGAAACAAGGGAGCTAATTGGAATGGACAAGAAAATTCCAAAAAAAAATTTCTTGGGGTAGGGGCAGAGAACAATGAAAAGAAAATTATGATTATCATAATAAAGATGTGAAAAAACAATTTCATGATAATTATAATAGAAATAGGAACACCCAAGCAAATAGAGGAATGTCAAATGGGAATAATTATAGGAATAGACCTTATAATGACAGAACTGTAAATAATTCTGGAAATTTTCAGAATAGAAATGATAGGAGAGAATTTAACTTTATGAATGTAGAAAATTCTGGGGAAGGTCATCATCATCATAGTACATTCACGAATTTAGGCCATTTGTTGACCTGTTTCGGCCTCAAGAGAAACACCATCCAGAAGTCTTTTGAGTGGACGTCCTGGTCTTCTTCTTCCTGCAGGTTGATATCTTAACATTAGTTTGGGTATTCTGTGATCTTCCATTCGATGAACATGTTGTATCCATCTTGACTTATAATCAGAAATTTTGTTTTCTAAAGATCCCATGTGTAATTCTTCTAAGATGTCTTCATTTTTTTTGTGATCTAGTAGTGTGTATCCTGCAGTCCTCCGAAGATATCTCATTTCAGCAGATCTAAGTCTCTGTATATCCTTCTGTTTCAACGTCCATACTTCGCTACCATACAAAAGAGTTGGAAGAGCCAGTGTTTTATACACTTTCAGTCTTGAATGCTTTTGGACTAACTGTGGCTTGAAGATAGATTCTGGGGAAGGTAATAATAGAAATTGGACATCACCCCTGTTGACGCCTCAGGTTGGCTGCCTTGAGTGGTTGGCGGGATGTGTCGGTGTTGGCTAACCTGAGTCGTCTCATGGATCGAACGGCGTGGTGTGTGCATCGTTCTTGTGCGTGTGTAGCTCCTGAGAGCGGTCTTGTGCGTGTGTAGCTCCTAGAGAGCGGTCTTGTGTGTGTGTGGCTCGTAAGGAGCAGACGTGTCTTGTGGTACTCTCTGTGTGAGTGAGTTGTGAGAGAACTGAACACGACGGGAGCACGTGTAACATTAGCGTATATTATTAATTCTAGTTGAAATATAGTCTTATTTTAATATGTTTAATTCTTTGTGTCACAGTAACTCCTAAATATACAGTCCACTTCAGAGAGAAGAACTTTATAGCTACTTACAGGTTTAGAAATAAAGTTCCGTGAACAATTAACCTGTATGTGTAGTAAGTATAAATTATCCCTGCTACAACCCCATAGAAGGAAACATAGACGTAATAGTTATTCTAATAGATACTCTTACAATAACGAAAGAGAAGGATACTTTGGTAGGCAAGAATGTATAAATAATACAAGCACTCAAAGTGAAAATGGTTTAAGACATAATGTTACTGGAATAAATCCTAATCCTATACGATTAATAATATGGGTTTCTGTTAACTAATGATAACAACAGGGTTGAAGCTGAGGAAATTCAGAAGAATACGCATCTAGGCATGTTAAATGGCCAATTTAGAGACGTCAGGGGCTACCGTGGCCTCATCTCAACTTGTCTACCATTTAGGGGTCACAGCGTAGTTTTCAACTCGTGCATACAAATTTTTAATCCCAAATTTAAACCAACAAATATGGTTAGCATTAATAATTATAATGGTAATAAAGGAGGAATTGTTAATAATATAAATATTTCCAAGGAGAACAAAGAATTAGATAGAACATGTACTAGAGAAATGAATATTATTGGTCGTCCACCTAAGCTAAAATTAAATATTTGCGGATTGGAGATTATTGGTATTGCAGACAGTGGATGTTCTAACACAATAATTGACCAGAAATTTTACAATACCCTAATTTCCAGAGGAAATAAGATCAATGCAGTAAGAATTTGTGGGGTATACTGCACCCTAGCTATTGGAAAGAAGAAGTTACCTATTAGACTTCAATGTTTATTAGAAGTAAATATCTGTGCGACTAAATTTAAAGTTATTTGTTTAATATCACTTTACTTATCATGTGATATGTTAATTGGATGTGACATGTTAGATCAGTACAGAGCTATTATTGATTTTGAGAATTATAATATGTCTTTAAGTAACGAGACAAATAATAGAATTGTCATGCCATTTGCCAGAGAATTTGAGGAGATTCAGAATATTAGTGGACAAGAAAATTTGATAAAATATGAGCACATTTTCATTGAAAACATAAATGTAGAAGAATGTGATAGAAATAATGAAGATGGGGATATGATCCATGAAACCATGAATGAAGATATTCATGTGTATAATAATGAATTCCTGTGTGATAATTCCACAGTTGAGTATTTTTTAAATAATATTGATGATTATAAGTGTGTAGATGATGAATGTGCTGACTGTATAAAAAACAAAGAAATTCCTCTTCTCATGTGCATGGTAGATGACGAGGAAGACGATTTTTGCCAACAGATAAGAGATAAGGTAGCCTAAATGATGTTTTGATGAAGAATAGGTACTCTTTTTCAAAGAAGCCTGGATTGTGCAATTGTTTTGAATACTCATTCAAGGTCACAGAACATGAACCGATTAAGATCAAAAGCAGACCGATTCCGCTTAGCATTAGAAAACAAGCAGACGACTTGATTCTAAAATTTGTACCCCTAATAAAGAAAAAATTGAGATATGTAGCGTGAGATCCAATGAATAAGTTGAGATATGTAGCTTGAAAAAAAAAACTTGACATCCAATAAAGAAAAAGTTGAGATATGTAATTTAAAAGACAAGTTGATATTTAATAGTAAGAGAAAAAGTTAAAATATGTTGCTAGAAAAAAAATGTTATATGAATGTAACAGAGATATGTTGAATTCGTAGAATATTGTGTGAAAAAAAATTGTATATCTTATTTAGTGTTCTATAATGAAAAATGTATAACATTATTGTCAATGTAATGTATTTCACTTTCAGGAAAAATGAAAATATTTAAAGTGATTATTTCATTGTATGTATATGTATTCCAAGCAGTTATTTTAAAAATTGATTAATTGATTAAATTAATATTTCTTGGGGAATGATCATTTTTCTTTTGTTCTTCCTAGTGGAAACAAAATATAAATCATCAGGAGCATTTTATAGCAGGATTTTAATATCATAATAAATATGAAAGTTAAAGTTAATAATTTTATACTTTAAAATTCTTCTTCTTCTTCTTCTTCCTTCCAAGTATTAGGCCAAGACCTGTTACGATCCTATAGAAAATTTTCCCTCCAGCGTTTCATAGGACGGCCCAGTGATCTTTGTCCTTGGTATATAATTATAAACAGCTTTGGGGATCTGATTTGAACTCATTCTTTCAAGATGGTGTTTCCAATTTAGTTGGTACTGTTTAATATATTCCAAAATTGGCGTAGTCTTCAATTCTTTTAAGATATCGGTGTTCCTTTTCCGATTCCATCTGGTGTAACCCACTGTTCTGCGCATGAATCTCATTTCACAAGCCGTTATTCTGCTTTCATGTTGTTTTTTTAGTGTCCTTGCTTCACTACCATAGGTCAACACTGGTCTAGCCAAAGTGTTATATAAACGTAATCTGGTGTTTTTTTGTACAAGGGATGGTTTCATAACTTGATCAAGTCTTAAAATTCTTTTAATATTTAAATATAACTTAAATAAAGAAAAACATCTAAATAATTCATTGTTGAATAAAAATGTCTCAGTAACAATTAAAGAAATTGTAGTACATAACAGTCTTTCTTCATCATCATCATCATGAACAAATTCGTTTTAGGCCATGTGGCCTGTACGGATCATTCCAGTCTTTGCTTAAGTTTCTTTGAGTAATAGGAAGTCCCCTGGGTTGGTTACCAGCCATCCACAGAGCAAGACTAGTGGTAGAGCTGCTACCTTATAGCCTCTAGTCAGGCGTTCAAAATATGGAATTTCCTCCATATTTGATGGAACGGTTATACCGCCGTGACTCGGTCCCCATTACCTCGTTAGTTAAAAGCAGGGTGTACCACGTGCAGGTGAGGTTGAGAATTAGGTAGGAGAGGTTATAGAATGCACATCACTACCTCTTACACCCCCAGTCTTTCTTAATAATGCTTTTTAAAATTGTTTTAAGTCATTGTTGTCAGAATTATAAATCTTTCTGTTATAACTGTAATAAGAACACCTGCTTAATCCTTTGCCCAGCTCAATGATTTCTACTAGTTAGCTGTGGAGCGACATATTCATTTTAGGGTATTTAAATTTTAAATGTCTTCTCGACAATTTCAATAGAAGAATGACATATGTGGAATAGGTATGGCCACTTCTATGAAAATAATGTGAAACAAATTACAGAATCTGGTTGTTTTGTAATTATGAATTTCTTGATGAAATAATTATGCAAATATGTAAAGATAAATACATGTTTCATATATATATATATTTTTTATTTATTAATCCAATCTTAATTCAACATCTTATGGAGATGCATTGTTTACAATATCCGTAACATATATTTCTAAAATAAATATATTAAGAAACAGTATTAATTAGGCTATTTGTAAATTTTAAATTCAAGCTTAAAGTATTATGCCAGAGTTTAAAAAATACTAAATATTGCATAGAAAAACAATATACACACAGAGAAAGTAGTATCATTGGTTACATATAGCAAATCCAATGTTCGAATATGGATACAATATATTTGTTGAAATTTATTAAATTTACCTACAAATTTATTTTCCAATTTATTTTCATATTATTCTCTCTCTCTCTATTTTATATCCGAAGAAAAAATTCCCCCGTATGCCGTAATAAATTTAATATAATATATCGACAAAAAATGAAGTGTTATACTTTTATAAATAATTTATTATAATTTTAGTCTCTGAATAAAATTTTCTGAGTAATCACCGAATTCGAATCATGTTTTTTTAACTCACTAATAGCTAAATTATTATTATTTAATTTAGTAAGACAACTCACCACTTTCGTGTCTAGCTGTTCTTCTCAATTGCACAATACACAATATTCATTGCTTATATACACATAGTTAAACATAAAATAAGTAAGTAAAATAAGTAAGTAATAGTTAAACATATATCACTATAGGCCCTACTTAAAAACATCACAAATTAAACTTATTTGAATTAAAAGAGTAATTATTGTTCTCGTTATAATCTCTGCCGTCGATGCTAAGATTTCTTCATCACAGTCACTCGTTTGTTCTATATCACTCTCTTGCACTAAACTAACCATCCAAGAAGCGTCAGAACTATCACTTTCATAATTAAATTCCTCCTCTATCGTGGCCACAATGTCTTTACTGAACAATGGGTTTAAATTAGAGGTAGTTTTACTAACACATGAATTTTTGCTTTCGCTTGCCATGGTTACAGATACACTGGTGGAGGCTTTCAAAAATAGGGTTGAAAACACAAAAAAGGACCATTAGAATTTTACAAAAATTCATAAAGCAAGCCTTGTTGCCACATTTAATACATTCCACAGATGCCTAAGAATGACTGACATGTCACAGTTTTCCAAGAAAGTGAATCCAAGTTGAAATACAGCTGTTTTATAAAGAGGTACGCTTTACTACGTTATACGGGGCAGGGACAAAGCAAGTAAGGTATGCTTTACTAAGTTATATGGGGCAAAGGGTTAACTTAATATTTTTAAATAAAAGTATACTAAACTCTGATTGGATGTTAAAACAATTAACTTTTTGTATTTAACAAATCAAATTTAAACATTACATTAACCAATAGAATTTAAACTTAACATCATGTGATGTAATAATGTTCTTTAAAATTATTATAAGAATTACCTAGTCATTATGCATACATCTTTCAACAGACATAGAAGCAATAAGAGTTCTCCTGATAAAATGTGATATTTAATACAAGAAGAATAGTTGACTCAAGAAAAGAAAATAATTTAATTTTAATTGAAGGTGAAGAATAATACCACCTATATTTACTTGATCTGCTGGGAAATTAAATAGTAAATAAATTTACAATTATTTCTACAAGAAACAGTTTTCAGTGATTGTGAAGTGTTTTCCTATCCTGTGTACCAACTTCCGACCTTAAGAGAATCCGGCTCTACCAAAAATCAAACCCAACCTGAACCAGTAATTTTTTTTTTATTTTTGGACACCAATCCTTCTTCAAACTGTTACTACAACATCGGGCATGAAGAGAATTAGCTGCTTCAAAACATCGCCACAACGTGGGAAAAAGAATTACTTCTTCATTTTTCAGCAGAAAATGAACACTGCACTACATACACAAGTCAAACCTCAGTTTGAAATCATGGAAACTATATCTAATATAACAATTATAATAATTTATATAAGCAGACATTTATATATACAGAGTGTATCAAAAAGGATGGCGCAAACTTACATGGTTGAAAGTACACGATAATAGAAGCAACAATGTCCCAGTAAACATGGGTCCGCAAACGAGCCGTTTGCGAGATAATTACGAATCTATGGTTACAAGCTGCCACTGACTTCATTGTAAACATCATCCTAGTTAGTACAAATTTATTTGAATTTAGACTTTACTATTAATTTTTCATCTCATTTAGTTCACATTTCACAGTTCTCTTCACTTATGGGTTACCTGTTAAAGGAGATGTTAAAGTGTCTTCCTTGCATGTGGATGCAATACTGAGCTCTTCTCTGCAATGAATGTCAAATTCTTTCGAAAACCCCTGGATCATTTCTGATTTTTTGACAAGCATGAACAACTCTCTGCTCCAGTTCTTCAATCGTGTTAATGGGTGTGCTATACACTTCGCTTTTGAGGTGATCCCAGACATAAAAATCTAAAGGATTTAGATCAGGTGATATTGGAGGCCAAGGTACAGATCTGCCTCGACCTATCCATCTTTGGCCGTATCTGCACGTTAGATGCCTTCTCACAGCAGCAGCAAAATGTGCTGGAGCTCAATCATGCATGTACCACAAACTCCGACGTTGCTGAAGGGAAACATCCTCAAGTAATCCTGGAAGATGACGCCGCAGAAACCTAAGGTACCTCCGTCCATTAAGTTTTCGTGGAAGAATGTGTGGCCCTATGAGATAATCGCCTACTACGATGTTACAAACAATGACGTCAGTGGCGGCTTGTAACCATACATTCGTAATTATCTCGCAAACGGCTCATTTGTGGACCCATGTTTACTGGGACATTGTTGTTTCTATTATCGTGTACTTTCAACCATGTAAGTTTGCGCCATCCTTTTTTATACACCTGTATAATCTGACAGCTATGTTTTCTGTCTATATTTATATTTTAACACAATTGAGTTATCTTAAAAATTCAGGCCACAAAATCAGTTTAAATAACTTGCCGTTCAGGTCAGTACCATGTACTGAGGCCCGCGGCATATGATAAGTAGTAGGTCAGTACCGTGCACAGAGGCCGGCATACAAAGGTTAAATGTTTCTTACCTCTCCTCATATAAATCCTCTAAGTTGATCGTGATTTCGAGACTATAACTGTCTCATCCTCAGAACTTTCTTGGCGACTGGTGTTATGTCAAAGAAGAGTTTCTTCCGATCGACATAACACCAGTCGCCAAGAAAGTTCTGAGGATGAGACAGTTATAGTCTCGAAATCGCGATCAACTTAGAAGATTTATATGAGGAGAGGTAAGAAACATTTAATTTCACCATAAATTAAACCTCATAGTGATTAATTCCTATAAAAGTTAAATTAAGAGGTTTATTTAATACACAGACCAAATATCATAATTATATATATCAAATGTCAAATAAAATGCCTGAAATAGTCAATAATTATAATCTAACATGCCAAAAAGTCAATAGGACATCCAAGGAAGCACTCTGAGAAGAATATTTGAGTAGACAGTCAAGAGTTATTCAAGAATTACAACCATTAATGATAATGATGACTAAATAGAATCTATTTTATAATGCATGCATCAAGAAATATATGAAGGTGTATTTGGCATAGTGGTGTAAGTAATTTTTCTTTATTTTGAGAAAAACTGCATTTTATTAGTCAGTGTACATTGAATCAAGATAGCTTAATATTGATAATCATGGAGATATTATCCTAAGTGATTGTATTAATTGTTGATCTAACTTAAATACAGTATGCAGTTTCTTCTTTCACAACTGTGTACTTTAATCAATCATTTGAAAAACTGACTAAGAGCACTATGACATATCATACATAAATTTTAATCAGATATTACTTCCTACAATAAACCATTAAATACATCAGTTTTAATGAAAAACAAAAATTCACAATCAAACTGTCTTAGAATATACTATTTTGAATTCATATTCAGGGCCTGAGTTCAAATTAAAAAATCATCCAATCTTACCAAGTTTTCTCCTGGTTTTCCTCAGTCATCAAAATAAATATTGAATCAGATTTTTATTATGATGATTCATTTCACTCTTAACAATCATGTCATAATTCAATGAAAATACAAATTCAGAGAATTTCTCAAGTCACAAGACTACAAATGATGATAAAAATGCACAGTCTATTAAAAAGTCTGCCATGCAGGAACAGAATAAATTAATCAAATTCCTCAGCAAGTTGAATTATGGTTGGTTGGTTGTATCTAAAGTCAAGCAGTTGACAATGAAATCATTCACTCTAACAAATTGAATTACTTATGGTCTTATTTTTTCGGATTTATGGAATATATATTTCTAATGTTATGTTGGAAAAAACTCAATTGATGCCTGCTTATTTAAAAGTGTAGAACTACACCAAAAACAAATCATGCATTACGTAACATATTACCTTAAAATTCATCGGAGAACATATTGTTTAAACAACTCACCTCATAGGATTCATGCTTCCATGATATCGCGATTTCAAACATAATCATGTTCATCGTCAGCCATAACTCCGACTGATGAAATTCTTCGGCCGTCAACTATTCTATTGTCGCCATCTTCAGTGCTGCCATCTATGGTTGAATTTATGAACTTCGAAATCAATGTAATTTCGTTAGGGATATCAAAATTCATTGATCTATTTTTGTTTTTCTGAATGTATATTTTTTCCCAAACTGTCAATTCCAAAGGTTTCTCTACTTGTTTTAAAAGTTTAGCTTCTCTTCCATTTTATGATGTTCTAATAAACTATGTGCAGCAATTGCAGATTTTTCAATTTCACAATTTTTAATATTTCTGAATGTTCTTTTGTCCGAATTTCCAAATTCCTTTTTGTTTTTCCTATATAAACTTTATTGCAATCTTCACAATTTATTTGATAAATTCCAGATTTCTTACTGTCTGGAACATTGACTTTTTTATTGGTACTTAGAAGATTACCCAGACTAAATTTATTTATTGGTGCCAAAGAAATGTTGTATTTGTCAAAAATTTTTTGAAATTTCCTATGCATTTCAGGATGGTAAGTAATTTCCTTGTATTTTTTCTTTTCTTTGCAATTTTGTAGAGTAGTATATTCATTAAGTCTTTTATTGTGTTTGAATTTCAACTTAAGTTGAAGAAATATTTCAGGATGGTAAGTAATTTTCTTGTATTTTTTCTTTTCTTTGCAATTTTGTAGAGTAGTATATTCATTAAGTCTTTTATTGTGTTTGAATTTCAACTTAAGTTGAAGAAATTCAAACACAATAAAAGACTTAATGAATATACTACTCTACAAAATTGCAAAGAAAAGAAAAAATACAAGAAAATTACTTACCATCCTGAAATATTTCTTCAACTTAAGTTGAAATTCAAACACAATAAAAGACTTAATGAATTTCAACTTAAGTTGAAGAAATTCAAACACAATAAAAGACTTAATGAATATACTACTCTACAAAATTGCAAAGAAAAGAAAAAATACAAGAAAATTACTTACCATCCTGAAATGCATAGGAAATTTCAAAAAATTTTTGACAAATACAACATTTTCAAAGATAGAAACAAGGTTACCATTATTAAAACGATTAGCAGGGAAAAAGTGGGGTTGCAACACACAAACCCTAAACACCTTCTACCAAATGTACATAAAACCTGTACTTCAATATTGTGAAGAAATCCTAGTAACTACTAAAGTGGAAAAACTTAATAAATTGCAGAACCAAATCCTCCGTCTGATAACAGGAGCCGTTAAAACAACACCAATCACTGCCATGCAAATCTTAACAAATAACCCAAACATAGCATCTGAAATTGAGAAAACAGCAGTCACACAGTATGAAAAATTTTTAAGGCTACCCCATAATAACTGGACCCAAAGAAAACCACAAGTATGTTTAAAATCTCAGCAAAGCTTCCTAAGCATTGTACAAGAAATCAAACAGAAATTGCAACTTCCACATTCAAAAGAAAATATGCAGATGAGAAACAACCCTCTAGAATTTTTGGAAATCGAATATAACCTTCATTTAACAGAAGACATCAAGAAATCTGAAACTCCTCCATATATTTTAAAACAAATGTCACTGGAAATGATAAATCTAAGATACCCAGCTCCTGAATGGATACATATTTTTACAGATGGCTCCAGCCTACCAAATGATGGTGGCACTGGTGCTGGTGCAGTATGTCCACTTTTTTCCTTTATCGTAAACTAAACACAAATTCAACAAACTTTGATGGCGAAATTCTAGCAATTTTCTTAAGTTTACAAAATCTTTTATATCACATCCAAAAATTTACAAAAGTTGTAATTCTATGTGACTCCAAAGCAGCCATTCTTGCTATAACACGAGACACAACACCCAAAAGCATCAAAATTATCGAATGTCACAAAATGATAAAACATTTATCCCGTCTACGTACTTCAATGGATTCCGGCCCATTGTGGAGTGACAGGCAATGAAATAGCCGATTTTCTAGCCAAGAAGGGTAGCAAAATTGTTTCAAACCCAATTTCTGCTCCAGTTTCCTTTCACTCTATCAAAAGAATTATCTCAAATAAATACATCAATAAACTTAGAGAAGAATACACCACCAAAACATCTGGAAAGGAATGGGAAAATCTACAAGCTTATGACATTACTACATTACAAAGAAAATCTGCAGTAGCAACATTCAGACTGCTAACGGGACATGACTGCTTGAATAAACACCTACACAGAATTGGCATAACAGATTCACCTAAATGCCCTTTTTGCAATTTAAATGAAGATATGGAAAGAAATCATCTCCTCCGTTGTCCAGCTTTTGTAGAAGAGACCAGCCTTTCTGCTAAATATTGGAGTGCAAGAGAGCGAATGATTTCATTATCAAGTGCTCGACATTAGATACCAACCAACCAACCAACATTTCTTTGGCACCATTAAATAAATTTAGTCTGGGTAATCTTCTAAGTACCAATAAAAAAGTCAATGTTCCAGACAGTAAGAAATCTGGAATTTATCAAATAAATTGTGAAGATTGCAATAAAGTTTATATAGGAAAAACAAAAAGGAATTTGGAAATTCGGACAAAAGAACATTTCAGAAATATTAAAAATTGTGAAATTGAAAAATCTGCAATTGCTGCACATAGTTTATTAGAACATCATAAAATTGGAAGAGAAGCTAAACTTTTAAAACAAGTAGAGAAACCTTTGGAACTGACAGTTTGGGAAAAAATATACATTCAGAAAAACAAAAATAGATCAATGAATTTTGATATCCCTAATGAAATTACATTGATTTCGAAGTTCATAAATTCAACCATAGATGGCAGCACTGAAGATGGCGACAATAGAATAGTTGACGGCCGAAGAATTTCATCAGTCGGAGTTATGGCTGACGATGAATATGATTATGTTTGAAATCGCGATATCATGGAAGCATGAATCCTATGAGGTGAGTTGTTTAAACAATATGTTCTCCGATGAATTTTAATGATTATACCTCATAATGTTTACTTCCCAACATTAATTAAATATAACATATTACCTATTTGCATATTGTTGCATAATTTGGACATAAATTTAAATAATTATATTTGAATTGTAATTTTGACTCACCTCATATTTCTTGATTTTTATGCAGACTAATTTCATCGCTAACTCGATGCTTTACAACTCTGCTTTATAACTTGGAGCATTGAGAATGTCACACAGTTAACAACGAAACAAGTCTGCATAAAAAATCAAGAAATATGAGGTGAGTCAAAATTACAACTCAAATATAATTAAAATAAACCTCATAGTGTTATTTCCTACATATATTTATCTACTGATCCATTACTTTATTAAAGATATGAAACAAATTAAACTAATCTATCTTACAGGATACATTACCAATTTAAGGGTTAATTCAAATTTTGGTATGTACTGTGATGAACCAAATATGGCAGTTGCTAGAGTCATTTTTTTTATTTCATGTTTCAGGTAAACCCCACTTTTAAAGGTCTAATTTCGCTGAGTTTTGGAGAATATCTTCCTTGGTTTATTTTAATTGCTTATACTGAGTTTTGTTGTGAAACATCAAAAGTTGAGATTGTTAATGGAATTTTTAAATTTTCATTTCAGGTGAACTCTTATACCAAATGGTCTGATATTATTGATTAACAAAATTGACTTACTTTTTTTTAATTAATTGGATGTATATAAAAATTTTGGTCATGTTCATTTTCAGTGTCTACTAGATAGGATCGGTGAAGATCTGTAAAAATTTTTCAAAATCTTCTTATGAGAACAACCTCAATAGGTTCATTTCTTCAGAATTTACTAAAAGATAAGAGGCAAACTGGAGATATGGATTCAATGATCCGTATCTTCTCAACAAATGTCAATAGAAGGAGATAGGGTGGTTAGCCCTATGCTTTATCTGACTTTATTTCTTGAAAAGTGTATATTTCTGATTCAATCTCTTCATGAGGCATTTTTGTTATAAGGTCAATCACAATGCCTGGCAGTGTACAAGTAAAAATTCTGCCACAGATATATTTTGCAACTCTGAAATTACACAGATCTCTGTGATACAGGACCAATTTTCTTTCTGAATGAAACTGTGTGCTAAAATGTTTCTCACTTAAAATATTGTATTGATTCTTTCTATAATCTTAATGAGGATCAAGGCAATCTTCTTCTCTGCCCACCTCTCATTCAATTTTCAAATCTTCCTTCTAAATATTGATTTACAAGAGAAGAAACAGCTTATTTAACAACTTTTTGACATAAGATACCTTCAATGAACCTCTTTTTAATTCATCTTGGCTGGAACCGAACGTATGAACTTTGGATTCAGAAGAAGACTGATAGGTCGCCATATTGAAGATACACTGACTGAACAATGAGAAGCAGGACTCACCACACAGCAGGAGGAAGCCAGAGAGAGCAGCCGTCCACTGCGACATTCCCATCTCCAACATCAGATGATATGAAGTCGGAATCACCAGGCTGCCACACAGTGCTGGTATCAGTCTCAAAGCAAACAGTGGTACAGTTTCAGAGTAAGAACTACCAATGCGATCAAACTTAAACTGACCTGAAACAAAATATATAAAATTCTAACATATGGCAATTAACTTTTTGTTTATCAGCAAGGCTATATGCTTATAGATCATGATTCAAAGCTAGGGGTTAAAGGACTGACACATTTTGTTCACACATCTGTTATTTCAGGCTTGAATTTTTTTGTGTGTCATAAATCTAAAACACAGGACACATAATTTTATTTCTCCTCTGTTGAACAAACTCTTCCTAACACTAAAATATCTGGAGGTCTCCATACATTATTATTATTCTAAGCTGATATTTTCAAATAAACAGATGCTATTTTTTTTTTTTCATGACAATAGTCGTGAAAATATTGAAGATGGAATAATTCCAAAACCGGTCTAAAAAAAATATGAAGAGAGGTGATTAATTTATAATATTTAATTAGATGCTATTATACTTATAAACATATAATGAAATCTAAAATATGAATTAAGAATCAGGGCTGACAACATGAGAAAATTCAGTCTGTATTCACTGACGGTGGAGCTAAGAAGCCTTGAAACATATGTTCGACAAAAACAATGAACGGACAAAATGTTTTAATTCTAAAGTATGAGTCTATGTCAAAAATGCATAAACAGCCCAACATTAGGCCTTAGCTTCTAGTTTGTTAGGAGTTACTAAACCAAGTTAATTTATTAAAATTCATCGGAGAACATATTGTTTAAACAACTCACCTCATAGGATTCATGCTTCCATGATATCGCGATTTCAAACATAGTCATGTTCATCGTCAGCCATAACTCCGACTGACAAAATTCTTCGGCCGTCAACTATTCTATTGTCGCCATCTTCAGTGCTGCCATCTATGGTTGAATTTATGAACTTCGAAATCAATGTAATTTCGTTAGGGATATCAAAATTCATTGATCTATTTTTGTTTTTCTGAATGTATATTTTTTCCCAAACTGTCAATTCCAAAGGTTTCTCTACTTGTTTTAAAAGTTTAGCTTCTCTTCCAATTTTATGATGTTCTAATAAACTATGTGCAGCAATTGCAGATTTTTCAATTTCACAATTTTTAATATTTCTGAAATGTTCTTTTGTCCGAATTTCCAAATTCCTTTTTGTTTTTCCTATATAAACTTTATTGCAATCTTCACAATTTATTTGATAAATTCCAGATTTCTTACTGTCTGGAAACATTGACTTTTTTATTGGTACTTAGAAGATTACCCAGACTAAATTTATTTATTGGTGCCAAAGAAATGTTGTATTTGTCAAAAATTTTTTGAAATTTCCTATGCATTTCAGGATGGTAAGTAATTTTCTTGTATTTTTTCTTTTCTTTGCAATTTTGTAGAGTAGTATATTCATTAAGTCTTTTATTGTGTTTGAATTTCTTCAACTTATTTATAATTAATTCTTTATCAAAACCATTTAATCTAGCAGTGTTAAGATATGTTTAAACTCTTTATTGAAATTTTCTTCGTTTAATGGTACATTTGTCAATCTGTAAATTAAGCTATTGAATATTGCATGCTTATGAGCAATGTGATTGAAGCCTGATGATTTAATGTAATTATCTGTATGAGTTCCTTTTCTAAATATATCAAATTCAATTTTCAGTGTTTGATCATTCCTAATTATACATAAATCCAAAAAAGGAATTTTGTTTTCTTTTTCTAATTCAACGGTAAACTTTACTGATTCATCCTGAAGGTTCAATAATTTAAAAGCATCTTCAATATCTTTAGAATTTATTATTGCAAAAATATCATCCACATTTATGTATAATTAGGAATGATCAAACACTGAAAATTGAATTTGATATATTTAGAAAAGGAACTCATACAGATAATTACATTAAATCATAAGGCTTCAATCACATTGCTCATAAGCATGCAATATTCAATAGCTTAATTTACAGATTGACAAATGTACCATTAAACGAAGAAAATTTCAATAAAGAGTTTAAACATGTCTTAAACACTGCTAGATTAAATGGTTTTGATAAAGAATTAATTATAAATAAGTTGAAGAAATTCAAACACAATAAAAGACTTAATGAATATACTACTCTACAAAATTGCAAAGAAAAGAAAAAATACAAGAAAATTACTTACCATCCTGAAATGCATAGGAAATTTCAAAAAAATTTTGACAAATACAACATTTCTTTGGCACCAATAAATAAATTTAGTCTGGGTAATCTTCTAAGTACCAATAAAAAAGTCAATGTTCCAGACAGTAAGAAATCTGGAATTTATCAAATAAATTGTGAAGATTGCAATAAAGTTTATATAGGAAAAACAAAAAGGAATTTGGAAATTCGGACAAAAGAACATTTCAGAAATATTAAAAATTGTGAAATTGAAAAATCTGCAATTGCTGCACATAGTTTATTAGAACATCATAAAATTGGAAGAGAAGCTAAACTTTTAAAACAAGTAGAGAAACCTTTGGAATTGACAGTTTGGGAAAAAATATACATTCAGAAAAACAAAAATAGATCAATGAATTTTGATATCCCTAACGAAATTACATTGATTTCGAAGTTCATAAATTCAACCATAGATGGCAGCACTGAAGATGGCGACAATAGAATAGTTGACGGCCAAAGAATTTCGTCAGTCGGAGTTATGGCTGACAATGAACATGACTATATTTGAAATCACGATATCATGGAAGCATGAATCCTATGAGGTGAGTTGTTTAAACAATATGTTCTCCGATGAATTTTAATGATTATACCTCATAATGTTTACTTCCCAACATTAATTAAATACAAGTTAATTTAGTTTGCTTATTTTCTACAGATTAAATAACAGATTTTCTGAAGCACGAATTATAAATCGTGGTGTGAGACAAGGCTGCCCCCTATCCCCAACACTCTTTGCAATTTATATCAATGAAGTAATATGTTATATTTGAAGAGAAAAATTTTCGCCTGGACCGGGACTCAAACCCGGGACCCTTGGCTTTCTGGGCCAAGTGCGTCTAGATCGCAACTCGCCTCGGAGCTCAGTTGGTAGAGCACTTGGCCCGGAAAGCCAAGGGTCCCGGGTTCGAGTCGCGGTCTAGGCGAAAATTTTTCTCTTCAAATATAATTTATCCTTCAATGAGAAGTGTTAAATTAATAATAAAATCGTCAAGTAATATGTTGCTCAAAAAAGAAATAAATTTGGAATAAGAATATCAGAAAATAGAAAATTAAACACCCTATTGTTTGCAGATGACCAAATAATAATAGCAAATTCAGAAGATAATCTGCAGAAACGTCTGTATGAACTTAACAAAATTACAGAAGAATATGGATTGAAGATATCTACAGAAAATTATGGCATTTCAAGGTGTAGATCCTGTCAGAAGTAAAATTGTACTGGACAATAAAATTTTGGAGCAGGTGAATAATTTTACATATCTAGGATGCAATATCTCATATGAAGAAGAAAAGGATGTAAATACAAAAATATCTAAATTTTTTAAAATTTTAGGGTTAATAAATTCTATCTTCAAGCCACAGTTAGTCCAAAAGCATTCAAGATTAAAAGTGTATAAAACACTGGCTCTTCCAACTCTTTTGTATGGTAGTGAAGTACGGACGTTGAAACAGAAGGATATACAGAGACTTAGATCTGCTGAAATGAGATACCTTCGGAGGACTGCAGGATACACACTACTAGATCACAAAAAAATGAAGACGTCTTAGAAGAATTACACATTAGAAAACAAAATTTCTGATTACAAGTCAAGATGGATGCAACATGTTCATCGAATGGAAGATCACAGAATACCCAAACAAATGTTAAGATATCAACCTGCAGGAAGAAGAAGACCAGAACGTCCACTCAAAAGACTTTTGGATGGTGTTTCTCTTGAGGCTGAAACAGGTCAACAAATGGCCTAAATTCATGAATGTACTATGATGATGATATTTTCTACAGATGTCATGAATGGTATGTGGTCAACATAACTGACCCAATGAGACATCTAGTAGGCAACTAATGTGTTACTAGATGAAGGAGGTCGATAAATTTTGTTTAGAGGCCTCTTTATTCAGGCTTAAGGATCTTTTATGAGTCTGAAAATCTTCAGACTCGGGACCAACAGCTTGAAGTCCCTCCCAGAGGACTTTCTCCTTGGACTTTTCCATCCTAAAAAAATCTATTGACTCTGGCTGGGTATGAACACGCTACCCTTGGGGCCAAAGGAAAGGAACATAGCCACTAGTTTTTAAAACTTAAGTTAACATCATTCTGTTTTGAGACCAAGAGTAATTTATGGATTTGAGATCTGGACATCGACGGTTACAGAAGAGTCATTACTCATTACTTAGAACTTTTGAATGTAAAATTTTTAGGAATTTAAGAAATTCCAATGGCACATGGAGAATTTTAATAAACCATGAACTTCATCATCTAATTAAAGGAGCAGATATATTAAATTAATGTTGCTTTATAATTTATAATTAGAGATTTAAAGTAAACATTGAATTACAAACTTTATACCTTACATCTTATTTTATGAGGTGAGCTGTTAAGTTTCTAATTGGACAGCATTACGCATCAACCGGCTATGTGCCATTGTGTAAGTTTCGAGAAAAAATAAGTTTAAAGTTTAAGTCAATCTTCACTAACAATACTGGATATTGCAACAAACTAAGAATGGGAACATTTGGTGCTTAGCTGCATGATGCAAAATTTAGATGAAGATCTGGTTTTATGCCGTTTGTTGCAAAACATAGAATCTCTGGTAGGACTGATAAGGCTTTATTTAAAGATTTGGCGCTAAAAAGTGTGTACACTTCATGAGCCAGTGCAACAGATGCCATCAAAATCTCTTCTTTTTTTAATGGATCTTAGCCACTTGATGCATAATTTGGTTCAATTTATGTTTTAACTTTATTAATGTTTACTTCACAGTGTCATTTCTCATTAATTTTTTATAGAATTAGATATGTGTTACCATCAAATCCTGCGAGGTAAGCAACGGCTGCTATCAACTGTTTCCCAAATGGTGGATGCGAATCAAAGAAAAATGTCCTTTTCATGTAGAGACTCACATATTTGCCATAGTGCAATTCATCAAATCTGCAACATACAACATTATCATACCATGTCTCACTCACATAATTCTGTGGATATCTCAACATTCTACACAAATAATTTTCCCTGGGATATTACAAAGGGTGACTCTTAAATTTGAAGGTAAAAATTTTAATGATGACAGAGTATTACAAGCTGAGTTTTTTATAAGGCACTTAATGGTCAAAAATGCATATTTCAGGTAGCATAAGACCTTGAACTTACAATAGAAAGGACAGGGATTTTAGAGCAGATATCATCTGGTTATTGTGATTTGAAAAAAAAACACAAGATTTAATGTTGGAGAAAACAATTAATGACTTGAGGGATATGTGCGATTGCACATGTGCACGTGCGCGTGTGCCTGTGCGTGTGCGTTTGTCTGTGATTTTTGGCCCAAACAAAATACAATAAATAGAACAAAATTAATTATATGTGAATACAGAAATATCCTAAAAATGTGATATTAACAGTAGTTGAACAAGTTACTTGAATGTGCCCTAATGATAGAGCAGGATTGAAAACTTACAGGAATATCACGTCATTGATCATGGCTGGCTCATTATTCTGGAGGAAATACAAACCAATGGCAGACTGGTGTTATTATATTAGTCTCTTAGTTCTCAATATAACTGGACAATATTATTTTTGTTATATTTGAAGAGAAAAATTTTCGCCTAGACCGAGACTCGAACCCGGGACCTTTGGCTTGCCGGGCCAAATGCTCTACCAATTGAGCTACCGAGGCGAATTGCGATCTAGACACAAATTTTTCTTTTATATACGTTGTAATTCCCTCTCGCCAAATGCTTTTGAAACTATTGCTTCTATCTTTGCAAATGGCGGCTTCTTAATTAAGAAGACATTACAACGGGCGGCTTCTTAATTAAGAAGACATTACAACGTATATAAGAGAAAAATTTGCGTCTAGATTGTAACTCGCCTCGGTAGCTCAGTTGGTAGAGCATTTGGCCCGGCAAGCCAAAGGTCCCGGGTTCGAGTCTCGGTCTAGGCGAAAATTTTTCTCTTCAAATATAATTTATCTTTCAGTGAGAAATGATAAATCAATAATAAAAACAGCATTAGAAGCCTTACTAGCTTTATAAAGCAATGTTAAATTCCCAATAAATGTCTTCTTAATTAAGAAGCTGCCATTTGCAAAGATAGAAGCAATGGTTTCAGAAGCATTTGGCGAGAGGGAATTAGAACGTATATAAGAGAAAAATTTGTGTCTAGATCATAACTCGCCTCGGTAGCTCAGTTGGTAGAGCATTTGGCCCGGCAAGCCAAAGGTCCCGGGTTCGAGTCTCGGTCTAGGCGAAAATTTTTCTCTTCAAATATAATTTATCTTTCAGTGAGAAATGTTAAACCAATAATAAAAACATCATTATTTTTGTTGTTGGATTTGAGATTAGGGTATTGTTTTATGTGGTTATCATCCATGATGGAGTCTTCCAGTTGAGATATGTGCTGGCAGACAGGATATTGATTCATGAAGGTGGGTCACCAAACACTCATGTACAGTGGCCAACCTCAATATGCAACCCATTTCTTTTTTTTTTTTTTTTGTTTTGATCCCATAATTCTTGATTCCTTTCCACTTTTTATTTTCATTTATTGTTTGTTTAGTATATTTAAATAATTTGTGTTTTGTTTTGTGTTGGGTTGAGTCTTGTAGCAGATATAAAGTTTAATAGTAGTTTTTCAAGGACAATAATAGTTTCCTTTTTCTTTTTTTAAATAGTTCAATTTGTTTTTTTCTTTGGAAGTTAATCAGCTTTCTCATACCCATCTATCCCTACAAGAGAAGGGTTCCTCTTGGAGTAACTCTATAATTTCTACCATTACACAGTCTGAGTTAAGATAATTACATAAATATAGAAAGCCTGTCCCAAGTAAGGTTAGAAAAGGGTGAGGGGAGGAGTAACAACCTCGTTAAAAAACCAAGGTTCAGTACGCCCGGCTGATAGTACCCTGTGAGGGCTCCTTATCTAGGATACAGATACTGCTACCTTGCAGTTCGTCATTGGCTTGACAAAGGCTAGAGGAAGAAAACCTTGACCAAAAATTACACTGGTCAACAGTGATTTTGTTACATAAAAGATTTTGGGTGATTCTTATGTATTTTCATCTGCTGATTCCAAAAATGAAGTCAGAAATTTTCCATCACCCAACATTTTTTTGTAATTTTGAAAATAATTATTTTCCTATTTATTAGCATTTTTGGTATATAACATGATGATTAGAAGGATTATTTTACATTTATATTTAATTTCATTGTGCCAACAATGGACTTACAATTGAATTCATAACTTACAACAATGACATTCTCCTACAAAACTGTGATTGTATGTTTTAAGTTCGCAGTTGAATAGAAGCTTTCTTAAAAGAAAGAAGCTAATTCTGTGCTCACTTCCGTAGTCAAGTGAATTGTGATAGAAGTGTATTGTAAAGATTAAGTAGTGTATTGTATTGTAGTGTATTGTAAAGAGATGAGTAAAATTGTATTTGTATAAAAAATATGTCTCGAAAGTGTGTTAACGATAGAAACAACTTCTGTTTTGTGTGTGGTGAGCTCACTTTCAAAGCGCAGAAGCGAAAGTTTACTCCTCTAATAAGAAGAGCTTATCACTGTTATTTTAACAACAAAATAGACCAGAACAAGATATGGACCCCGGAAATCTGTTGTACCAAATGTGTAACACTATTAACTGGCTGGTTGAAAGGATCCCATCATATGCCTTTCGCAGTCCCAATGATATGGTGCAAACCTAAGGATCATTTGACAGACTGCTACTTCTGCTTGACAAATATATCTGGAATAACTTCCAAGTCAAGACACACCGTTAAATATCCAATGTTAGATTCAGCAATTCGACCGGTACTTCATGGGCCAGGTTTACCCATACCAATTCCACCAGATCACATAACAATGATTGAAGAACTTTCTGATGTTCAGGATTTACAGAATGATTCAGATTATGCGGAAGATGATGCTATAAATGAAACTCACTTTCTAACACAGGAGGATTTAAATGATTTGGTTCAGGATCTTGGTTTAAGTAAAAGCAAGGCAGAATTACTTGCTTCAAGATTGAAAGGATGGAAGCTACTGCAGGATGACACCAAAGTAACTTTTTTCCGCAATCGCCAAAAGGAATTTGAGGATTTCTTTTCTAAAGAGAAGGACCTAGTTTTCTGCAATGATGTTGAGAATTTGTTCCAGTTACTGGGTGTTGAGCATAAATCTGAGGATTGGCGTTTATTCATAGACTCCTCGAAAACAAGTTTGAAAGGAGTGTTACTACATAATGGAAACATATATCCATCCATTCCTTTAGCCCATGCAGTTGGTATGAAGGAAAATTACGAGAATATGAAGCTCTTACTATCCGCTATAAAGTATGACAATTTTTCTTGGCAGATATGTGGGGATTTGAAAGTTATAGCCATCTTACTTGGGTTACAGCTTGGCTATACTAAATTTTGCTGCTTCTTGTGCAAGTGGAATAGCAGAGATAGAAGTAATCATTATATTAAAAAGAACTGGCCAAAGAGAGAGTCACTTAATCCAGGACAAGAAAATGTTCTTCACCAACCACTTGTACGTTCTGAAAAAATCTTATTGCCTCCACTACATATTAAACAAGGCTTGATTAAAAATTTTGAGAAAGCAATGGATCATGATGGCAGTGCATTTCTCTTCCTCAAAAATAAATTTCCAAGGATCAGTGAAGCTAACTTGAAAGAAGGGATATTTGTTGGCCCTCAAATAAAGGAACTGATGAAAGATACGCAGTTTCAGAACAAGTTAAATATGCAAGAAGCAGCTGCATGGCAATCTTTCAAAAATGTCTCAAATTTTCTGGGGAACTTCAGGTTTGATAACTACAGAGAACTTGTCAATGAGATGATTGAGAACTACAAGATAATGGGATGTAATATGTCTTTGAAAATTCACTTTCTGCACTCCCATCTTGATTTCTTCCCTGAAAATCTAGGGGCTGTGAGCGACGAACACGGGGAGCGCTTCCACCAGGACATCGCGGAAATGGAAAGGCACTATCAGGGTAAATGGTGTCCAAATATGTTAGCAGACTACTGCTGGACACTGAAGAGGGATATTCCTAAAGCAAAATACAGCCGAAAATCCAATTCACATACATTTTGGGTGAGCAAATATAATTTCAGCTAAGATATAATAAATTGTAATGTATAGACACGAAAAATTTTTTTCATGTGATTACTCGAAAACCCTGGATGATGGAAAAGTTCCGTAAAAAGATTTGAAATCAGCACAAAAAAGTAAATTAGAAACACACATTTTCTCCCTTGTAACATAAAAAAGTTCAAATTTTGTTGGCCAGTGTTACCTGGTCCTCCAGGTTGGGGGTTGATGCATCAGTCCAGCTCCCTGTTCGTCACAAAAAACATAACAATGCTAAAAAGCATAAAGATTTAAAGCCGGGCGGAAATAAACCAAGACGACAAAATAAGAAATAATGTCATAAGAGAAAAAATGAATAATGGTTATTCAATAGTAGATTATATACGGTATAAGCAATTAAATTGGTATGGGCACGTACGACGAATGCAAGAAGAAAGATTACCCAGGAAAACATTGGAATGGTGTCCACCTGGAAGGAGGAGGAGAGGAAGACCTCGAAACTCGTGGATGCAGAAAATAAGAACTGGAATGAGAGCAAGGGGACTGGAGGACATGGTTTGGATGGAGAGAGACGAGTGGAGAAGAAAAATAAAACTTTAGGCACAGAAACATTGTAAACATTAAAATTCTGTATATAAATAAAATAGAAAGAGACAGAAACAGTGCAAACTAACATTGCTGAGCCACAAACATTGAAACTTTCAAATATTTAAGAAGGGGTAAGTTAATAAATAATATTTAATAAATGAAACAATTAACATAATATAAACATAATAAAATGAATAAATAAAATATTTTTTTATTATTGATTTAACATTTCTCAATGAAAGATAAATTATATTTGAAGAGAAAAATTTTCGCCTAGACCGGGACTCGAACCCGGGACCCTTGGCTTTCCAGGCCAAGTACTCTACCAACTGAGCTACCGAGGCGAGTTACGATCTAGACGCAAATTTTTCTCTTATATACGTTGTAATTCCCTATCACCAAATGCTTTTTGAAACCATTGCTTCTATCTTTGCAAATGGCGGCTTCTTAGTTAAGAAGACATTTATTGGGAATTTAACATTACTTTATAAAGCTAGTAAGGCTTCTAATGATGTTTTTATTATTGATTTAACATTTCTCAATGAAAGATAAATTATATTTGAAGAGAAAAATTTTCGCCTAGACCGGGACTCGAACCCGGGACCCTTGGCTTTCCGGGCCAAGTACTCTACCAACTGAGCTACCGAGGCGAGTTACGATCTAGACGCAAATTTTTCTCTTATATACGTTGTAATTCCCTATCACCAAATGCTTTTTGAAACCATTGCTTCTATCTTTGCAAATGGCGGCTTCTTAGTTAAGAAGACATTTATTGGGAATTTAACATTACTTTATAAAGCTAGTAAGGCTTCTAATGATGTTTTTATTATTGATTTAACATTTCTCAATGCAAGATACATTATATTTGAAGAGAAAAATTTTCGGCCTAGACCGTGACTCGAACCTGGGACCCTTGGCTTTCCGGGCCAAGTGCTCTACCAACTGAGCTACCGAGGCGAGTTACGATCTAGACGCAAATTTTTCTCTTATATACGTTGTAATTCCCTATCACCAAATGCTTTTTGAAACCATTGCTTCTATCTTTGCAAATGGCGGCTTCTTAGTTAAGAAGACATTTATTGGGAATTTAACATTACTTTATAAAGCTAGTAAGGTTTCTAATGATGTTTTTATTATTGATTTAACATTTCTCAATGAAAGATAAATTATATTTGAAGAGAAAAATTTTCGCCTAGACCGGGACTCGAACCCGGGACCCTTGGCTTTCCGGGCCAAGTGCTCTACCAACTGAGCTACCGAGGCGAGTTACGATCTAGACGCAAATTTTTCTCTTATATACGTTGTAATTCCCTATCACCAAATGCTTTTTGAAACCATTGCTTCTATCTTTGCAAATGGCGGCTTCTTAGTTAAGAAGACATTTATTGGGAATTTAACATTACTTTATAAAGCTAGTAAGGCTTCTAATGATGTTTTTATTATTGATTTAACATTTCTCAATGAAAGATAAATTATATTTGAAGAGAAAAATTTTCGCCTAGACCGGGACTCAAACCCGGGACCTCTTGGCTTTCCGGGCCAAGTGCTCTACCAACTGAGCTACCGAGGCGAGTTACGATCTAGACGCAAATTTTTCTCTTATATACGTTGTAATTCCCTATCACCAAATGCTTTTTGAAACCATTGCTTCTATCTTTGCAAATGGCGGCTTCTTAGTTAAGAAGACATTTATTGGGAATTTAACATTACTTTATAAAGCTAGTAAGACTTCTAATGATGTTTTTATTATTGATTTAACATTACTCAATGAAAGATAAATTATATTTGAAGAGAAAAATTTTCGCCTAGACCGGGACTTGAACCCGGGACCCTTGGCTTTCCGGGCCAAGTGCTCTACCAACTGAGCTACCGAGGCGAGTTACGATCTAGACGCAAATTTTTCTCTTATATACGTTGTAATTCCCTATCACCAAATGCTTTTTGAAAATTTTTCTCTTCAAATATAATTTATCTTTCATTGAGAAATGTTAAATCAATAATAAAAACATCATTAGAAGCCTTACTAGCTTTATAAAGTAATGTTAAATTCCCAATAAATGTCTTCTTAACTAAGAAGCCGCCATTTGCAAAGATAGAAGCAATGGTTTCAAAAAGCATTTGGTGATAGGGAATTACAACGTATATAAGAGAAAAATTTGCATCTAGATCGTAACTCGCCTCGGTAGCTCAGTTGGTAGAGCACTTGGCCCGGAAAGCCAAGGGTCCCGGGTTCGAGTCCCGGTCTAGGCGAAAATTTTTCTCTTCAAATATAAATAAAATATTGTTTATTTTTTATTTCACTCACCTCATACTTCATAACTCCTAGCAAACCCAGGGTTTCCTACATAACTAAATAAAATATAATGAATGAGCTGTTCTTTCAATATATATATATATATATATGACTACTCTCATTCATCCTAATACACAAACTATAATTTGATACAGAAATGAATCACAAACAAAATAAGTAAGTAATAACATTAAAAACATGTCTTAATTCCTATAGGCAAGAGGGGTCTAGACAAGCAGTCTACCTAAACCTACTCGAACCATAAACCAAGATAAACTAAACAAAGCTCGACTACACACTAAATATTGCTTTGTGGAACTGTGTTTAAAAGCTGTTTCAAATTTCAGTTGGAGAGGGAAGATGGAGGGAAAAATAGAGAGCCATGGAATAAGAACTCGAAAGTTAAGAGGAGACAGAACTTGGGGTGCTTTCAAATACTGAATTCATGGTTTGTACTGGAAGTGAATTTGTTTGCCTAGGTTGGTTCAAAACTATAAATGAGATTTACCATGAAAATACTTTCAAAATTTGGTATTTACTAGAATTGCATTACACTCATAGCAATTAAACTTAAGCTATTTAAAAAATTCAAATAAATTCAATCACATATTTCATATAAGCTATTTTTCTTGCGACCGGTTTCAAAGGAAAATTTTCTTTATTTGGTCCCAAGAAAAATAGCTTATTTATATTAGGTGAGGTGTAAATATTTAATTCAATTTGTTGAATAAATTACCTCATAAAGTGAATTCCTATCAATTTTATATTAAAAAATAACTCACTCTATTCCAACTAATGAAGTTACCAAACTACAAGGTTAGCAGCATGAAATGTAATGGAATATAATTGAGAAGAAATACCTCATATCGCAAATTCCTATTAATTTTATATTATAAAAAAATAATCATATTCCATCTAATAATAGAATTATTAAATTCACAAGTTGGCAGCAGAAGATGCAATAGAAGATAATTGAGAAGAACACAATATTAAATTATGTAGGTAGGAAATAACACTATGGGGTTTATTTTAATTAATTTGAGTTTTATTTTGACTTGCCTTATATTTCTTGATTTTTATGCAGACTTAATTTTCTTCACTGCCTTTGTGACATTTTCAATGCAACACCATGATCACAACTGCCGTCCTGCAGTTGTCTCTCTTGTAAATTGACTTCTACGCACTCTGTTGGCTGACCGATGAACTTCCAAATCAATCCCCTCTCATTTTCACCGAGCATTTCAAAATTCATAGTTTTTTTTTTATTCTTGCGTATGTAAATTTTCTCCCAAATTGTGAGTTCCTTTGATTTTTCCAACTGTTTAAGCAATTTTGCCTTGGTTTCAATTCTGTGTTTTTCTGATCAAGCATGTGCAGCTATTGCAGATTTTTCTATTTCTCCATTCTTAACATTTCTAAAGCGTTCTTTCAATCTTGTATTTAAATTCCTTTTTGTTTTTCCTATGTATATCTTTTCACAATCTTTACATTCAATTTGATAAATTCCTGATTTGATACCGTCTTCAATCTTTTCATTTTTGTTAGTTTTGATTAATTTTTTCAAACTGTAATCATTTTTCGATGCCAATTTAATGTTAAATTTGTTGAAAATTTGTTGAAACTTGTTAAATACTAAAGGGTGATATGTAAATTTCTTTAATTTTTTACCAATTTCTTTATCTGCCTGAAGAGTACTTTCATTTTTTACTTTTTGTATCTTGAATTTATTTATTTTCTTGTGAATCATCTTTTCTTGAAATCCATTATCCTTTGCAATTTTTATAATGTGTTTTTTCTCTTTCTTGAAATTTTCTTTGCTCATAGGAACGTTCACAAGTCTGTTTGTTATTTACAAGAGAGTCAACCGCAGGACGGCAGTTCACTGAAAATGTCACAAAGGCAGTGAAGAAACTTAAGTCGCATAAAAATCAAGAAATATGAGGTTAGTCAAAATAAAACTCAAATTAATTAAGAAACACAATAGTTTGCAACCTGTGGCAAATTCTAATATACAGTATGGTATCCAGATACTGACACAACAATAGCCAAATGGCCTCATCTGTGAACAATATAAATAGCAGTAAGTTATTCAAAATATCTCTGCAGGCTGATGGATCGTGAAGCACTGCTTATATCTACACGTGACATAATACATACAAGCCAGTGTACAGTGGAAAAGAATCACAGTTGCTTTTTAATAGCACTTGTAACGACACTGTTTGCTCTTGAACAGTGATTTCATGTTGATACAATTTGTATTATAGACCTATGTTTGTATTGTATAATTATGGAGGTGCCTAAAAGTATCCAAGAAAAGTGATTAATTCACAAGGCAGAAAGATAATTTTGCATATTGTAATGTGCACCACTAACAAACTTCCTACTAGGCCTGTAATGTCAATTGCCCCGCGTCGCATACTCCTCTGCACTTCTAAGTTAGCAGCGTGACGTGATCTATTCCTACAAAAACACAACTGCAGCGCCCTCCATGAACAACTGCACTTACTCCTTAAACGGGTAATATACTGTGGCACAGAACTAGGTAAATAACTGACTGAACTCTCGAAACCATTTGCTCCCATTTCTTGTACTCATGGTAGATAGTAAGGATGTAATTGCTGCTTCTTGATATCTTGTGTATCTCCTCAAAGTCTGGTATGTCAACAGTTTTGTTTAGCATCTTTATAGCTGTCTTTGTTTGAATGGTCTAGTCTCTCAAAAGTTCAAGATCTCATAGCAGATGAAATAGCAATTCTGGACATTGGTTATCTATGTAAATATATGCCATATCTATATTGAAATACAGAAAACCCAAAGCATGAAAAGTGGGTGGCATTAGAAAACACACACACTTAATGAAATATGGTACTGAAACTTGGACAGGAACAAAAAAGAGACATAAGCAGGGTTCAGGAATGAAGATCTTAAGGAGCATTTTACAGAAAACAAGATGAGATAAACAGATAGGTTGGTTCAGGGAGTAGAATTTGAGAGGTCCCAAGTTTAAATTCCAGTGTCAACAAACTTTATTGAGATTTTGTTCTGCATTTTCCCCAATTATTAAGGCAAATTCCGAGTTATAATTTCATTATAGGACAAATTTCATCATAACTGTCATTTCATAGTATCATGTATCTAATGTTCAGGATTTGGTAATAAAACAATTTTCCTTCTATCTTCTGAATATTTAGTAACAATGTCTGAATGCATAATTTTAAATATTTCATATTCACATTCTCTCCTCCTATGCAGACTTAAAAGTGAAAATCTACAATTAAAAGTCTATTGATATCATATAAAGATGAAGATGCAATATGGCCTTACAGTTTCAATTTTGGTTTGAATAACACAAGTAGCATGTTTTAAAAATGTATAGCACACACTCACTTACTCCTACATCAGTATATAACAGTAAGTATTTTTATTATGATTACATTCCTTTTCTCAATGCACACGCAATATTTATAACCAGTTGCTGCTGCTTACATCACCATAAATAGAAAGCCAAAGGTTTCGGTCTGGAAAGCTTGAGCTTGAATGTTTTACAAGCCGCTTGGCCCACACTTCTCTGTTTCAAGCAAAGGCTTGCAGGCTGCTGTAATTTTGTTCATAACCAATCTCTATTGGAGACATATTGTATGATGCACCAAAACATTCATAAATGATTGTCTGATAAAGTAAGATTACAAAATATTCTCAGAAAAATCTTGACCAGGTACCTCCATTGACAACATTGCCAAACTAGATTTAATAATTTTTTATATTAATTTAATTCTAAAAATATATTTAATAATTTTTTATATTAATTTCATTCTAAAAATCATCACCATCATCATAATAGTACATTCACGAATTTAGGCCATTTGAAGACCTGTTTCGGCCTCAAGAGAAACACCATCCAAAAGTCTTTTTGAGTGGATGTCCTGGTCTTCTTCTTCCTGCAGGTTGATATCTTAACATTTGTTTGTGTATTCTGTGATCTTCCATTCGATGAACATGTTGCATCCATCTTGACTTATAATCAGAAATTTTGTTTTCTAAAGGTTCCATGTGTAATTCTTCTAAGATGTCTTCATTTTTTTGTGATCTAGTAGTGTGTATCCTGCAGTCCTCCGAAGGTATCTCATTTCAGCAGATCTAAGTCTCTATATATCCTTCCGTTTCAACGTCCATACTTCGCTACCATACAAAAGAGTTGGAAGAGCCAGTGTTTTATACACTTTTAGTCTTGAATGCTTTTGAACTAACTGTGGCTTGAAGATAGAATTTATTAACTCTAAAATTCTTAAAAATTTAGATATTTTTGCATTTACATCCTTTTCTTCTTCATATGAGATATTGCATCCTAGATATGTAAAATTATTCACCTACTCCAAAATTTTATTGTCCAGTACAATTTTACTTCTGACAGGACCTACACCTTGAAATGCCATCTAAAAATAATTTATTAAATAACATAAAACATAATTTAAACTGACTCCACCAAACTAGCTCAGGTGGTACATATGTGCTTCCTAACTAACACATCCAGGTTCAATAGCTGGCAGAGTTGAAACATTTTAAATGGAAAATTTTTAATCTCAGGGTAGGAGGGGTTGTGATGTACAATTTTTAATCGCTAGATTGTGCATCAAATAAATGTATTAAATTCAAAATCCCTCCACTGTACAAGTGTTAAGAAGGCATGTGGTACTGTTGATAATGCTTTTTAACAGGAGTAGGCTACATGCAGACATTCTCTTCATCCCTCATACAACAAACTAAAACTTCACACAACAGTTAAACATAGTCAATATTTATTGTTCTTCTTAACATTACTCTCACTCATTCTACACTCCTCTTATGGTATATAATACAAGTAAGCTTATTTATAGTTCATTACTCACAAGAAGATAACAGAGACTGAAGAGGGGGTGCAAGGGATTTATTATTATATTATGATTAAGTATGTCTATTGGTATAAACAATACAGAAAATAATAAGTATTTTCTTTACTTGTCATTGAACTATTTATTAAATACAGTTAGCATGGATAGTAACACTACAATTAGGGAAGAGAATGCCCTGCATGGTGTTGTATATACTCATCAAGCCAACAATGCAGTCACTAGATTCTTGTCAACTGCAACTTGGTCTACCAAAATGGTGCATAAATTGAAAACAGACTACATCAATGTTATCATCGGCCTAGTACAGAACTTTTTTTTTCAAATGCCCCAGGTTTGTCTTTCGACATTCCTGGTTTCTCTCCTGGCATGGCATACTTGTAACCCACTTCTGAGGTTGGGGCGCCTGGAAGGCGGGGTTACAATGCCCCGATGATATGATGGGTGATGATGATGATAATGGTGTGCCAGGAGAGTCATTAATCCTAAGATGAATATGAATGATGATGATTGTGATGGCCATATGATTTCGGGGACCGTTTGGGCCTTAAAGTTTTCTCACATTTGTCTAACAGGTGAGGAAAAACCCCGATAAAAACCTCACCCAAAAATACTGTCCCGACTGGGGATCGAACCCGGGCCCGCTGCGTGACAAGGCACCAACGCTACCCCGAGACCACAGCGGTGGACTAACTCAAAGCACGAAAAGTGCAGTGGAATTGGAACACACACATAATTACATCCTTTTCAAAATAAGTTACACATTCCACAAACCTAAACATTTCAACAGTGTTAATCAAACATTTAAAAAGTAAATTCTGAATATGAAATAAATTATCCACATAGGATAGCATGTGAATATCAGGGTTTGAAGTGGATTATTTAATGGCAGATAAGGCGAACAGTTCAAGAAGCACCTACCAATAACTCGGCTTCTCCACCCCACATTGTTTCCTAGTTGAGACCTCATGATATGCTACCGTAAATTTCTTATCATGCACCTGGAAAGCCTATCTAATTTTAAATTAGAAAGAAAAATTATGTTCGAACCGGGAGTCAAACCCGTATGACTCTGTATGTCAGTGCGATAACTGTTATGCCATTCGAACTTCCGACAGGAACGTCAAATTTCTTTCCACTTATACAATTCTTTCACTCGAAGGCGGATAGCCATCGCTATTAACAATGCCAACTGATGACTCCTATGCAAAGTATTTTTATTGAGAATTTAAACATTACTTTTAAGCAGCAGAGCTTATTATATTGATGTTATATTTTAAATTAACATTTTCCGCAATTGGATATAGTTTTATATTAGAAATGTTTAAATTCTCAATAAAAATACTTTGAATAGAAGCCTTCAGATGGCGCTGTTGATAGCGATGGCTCGCATTCGGATGAAAGGAGAATTGTATAAGTGGAAAGAAATTAGACATTCTTATCGGAAATTCAAATGGTGTAATGGTTATTGCACTGACATATAAAGTCAGATATCTGGGGTTCGACTCCCGGTTCAAACATAATTTTTCTTTCTAATATTAAAGCATATGGGACATTCCATACGAAACTGGCAAAAAATTTGTGAAAATTGAACTTGCATCTTTAAAGTTTACAATTTTTTAAAAGAAACTTTATGATATACTGAATATCTGAACCGATTTTCAGGTCTTCATTCGATGTAATTAAAGAGTAATAGAGCTGTCAATTTATCGTATTGTTTTAAAAAGTCTCTTTAAATAAAATTAATTTCTCGAAGTATAACTATTCCCTTGAGAAGATAGTCACATTATAGATGATTTTATGCTCTATCGCTTGAAAATTAGTATGTTAATATTTACGTTTTTCTGAAGGGCATAAATGCAATTGACCTTTCCAACCAAAAATTTTATAAAATCAAAAAATACCAGCTGACCAGTTAATTGTTTGTAATTAGCATTAAAGTGGTGGGATGAAAGGAAACTACCAAAAATAATTATTTTCCCTAAAATCTCCTATGTGTAGACTGCCCGCAATACCTTTTGCGTGAGTAAAGATCATTCACTCATACAAACAAGGACGGAGCTACTTGGTAATAGTCCCTTTGTGCACTTCCAAACATTGTTATTGTTATTATCATCATTACATTATTTTTATTATCATGATTACTATTATTACATCATCATCATCATCATAGACAAGTGGTTACTCTGCATGCCTCTGATTCCGGGGTTCGTGGGTTCAAACTCATTAGGAATTAATGGATTTTTAAAGGCGTGACAATTCTGAATGCAGCTTTCCCTCAGAGGGAAGGAAATCCATTAGTCTCATGTCGTAGAACCTCGCGCTTGAAATAAATTGCTACAAAATGATCTCACATGTCAGTGAGCATTGTTAAATGTAACAAACTTTATTGATATCTCCAGTAGGTGGTTAATTTTGTGCTGATTTTGGCTAATGTATAGTTTAATTTAAATTACTAAGCACCTACAAATTAAAGCTTATAGGCATATTAAAATTTTTTTCTAGAGTGTAGTTTGTAATGTGTTGTAATATTCTGTATTTGTACACTACATTAACATCTGATGTTGAATATTGCAAGGAATGTTAAGCTATCAATAATAATTTATAACAATTTTCATGCTGTTACAAGTAATATTTAAGAGATATAAATATATTTTATTGGCTTGGCATCACTTACTGATCTTGCAGCCCCTACTCCATGACATATCAAAGATGATATTAAAATGCATGATATAAGCTAAACTATTGTTATATGTGACACTTAAAATTATGAGGTGCACTAAACACGCACTGATTTAAATTAACTGTCAGTAAGTAATCTGAACTTGAGTATTGTTGATGGAGAAGCAGATGTGTAAGGAAGACATGTTGATTTTGCATATTATCATTTGGTAGGAAGTGGTACGAGTATTAAAAAATTTGGTTTTATTTGGAAGGATATCTTATAACAACACTATTTCGTCATAGTTTTCAGTGTGCAATACAGTACACTGAATAAAAAGTTATTTTAAGATTGAAATTAGTAATTATAACATAATAAAAATCTATACCAGTTTATTCAATTAATGTTGAGAAAGTTTTTATTATAGTATTAGATTTAAATTATAATGAAAAATTTGTAACAAAATAAATAATTTGTTTAATAATTCACAGTAAACCTAAATAACAGGGCTCATTACTTCTCACTTCAGCAATTAAATTCCATAAATAAACATCTACTGCGTAAGAATTAAAATATCGCCACTTATTAATTAACGATACTGTTCCATTAAGCAGAACACATAACATCAGACATGCACTTTTGAAGGAGGTCTGTTAACATTTTTCGTTGTGTATATTTACAGTTATTTTTGTTTTGTGTGTAGCACATAATATGGATTACTTATACAAAAAGAAACTTATCTTTTGTACTAAACTGCATACTTAATTACAAACTTCAACATTAATATATATATATATATATATATATATATATATATACACACACTATGAAAGAAATTTTATAATGTAATGTAGAGAGCGAAACTATGCATTATTTAAAATATACTCAGTCATTTTTTGGAGGATAGAATTTACAACGTGCAGACAATCCATCCACACTTAAAAGCTATCAAGAATGAATTGTTTATATATAAGTAGCAGAAAAAGAGTAATGTGTTCATATAAGCAGAACACTAGAACTTTTCTAATGATTTAAAAAATCTATTAGAATTAAAGAGAGTTCAAAAAATCGCTGATGAAGCGGGTCAGCTGTTTCAATATGAACAATACGCACGACCTTGTTTGTGAAGTGAAACAGCTGTTCCTTGATCCGCCAGGTTTTAACGAAAATAGAATAAAAGACATTTATATTGTCTGAACTATTCATCCCACCGAAAAGTAATTGCTGGAAATTAATCCTTATTATGTGAATAATATCCTGTATTTTTTTTTTATTTTTGATGTGTACTGCAGTAACCGCCATAAAATAGAAAACTGACACCAAAAATAAAAATATCCTAATTATAAAAATAACACCCTTAAACTACATGATGTCACCTATATAAATACGTTTGAAACAAATTTTTTGCTGTTTACCGTTTCAGAAATATTAGTTAGTAAACGTTTTAGTTTAGCATATTTACGATAATTTTAGGTAGTCATAACTATGAACTTATAAATGATAAAAATTATATTTCAATATTAATAGTTTATAAATATATTCACTATATTTAGGGATATATAAAATTAAAAAAATAAACTGCAAGATTTTTTGCTGTCCGATTTGATATGGATTATCCCATATCCAATTCTGGAAAATGTTAATTTAAAATATAACATCAAAATAATGAGCTTTACCGCTTAAAAGTAATGTTTAAATTATCAATAAAAATACTTCAAATAGAAGTCGTCAGATGGCGTTGTTGATAGCAATGGCTATCGGCCTTCGGATGAAAGGAGAATTGTAAAAGTAGAAAGACATTTGACGTTCCTATCGGAAGTCCGAATGGCATAACAGTTATCACACTGACATAGAGAGTCAGAGATCCTGAGTTCGACTCCCAGTTCAATGAAATTTTTTCTTTCTAATATAAAACTATATCCAATTCTGGAAAATGTTAATTCAAAATATAACATCAAAGCTTATCTAATATTGAATGTTGGGGATATGTTACAGAGATAGAAACATTTTTATCTTCATAAGTCCTAACTTTTTCGGTACTATAGTTCCCAAGATATTATTAGTCAGTTTTTAATTAAAAATAGGCTATAGCAAAAGGCATAATTGTAGGTTATACTGCCAGACAGTGTTTAAATAAAGAATTTTATATAAATTTACCGTAAAATAAAAATTAATTTCAAAACAGATACTTTTGTTTTGCATTTAGTGTACAGGCAGCTAATTTAAATGTTAAACGAGAGATAATGAGCAGAATTGTGGCAATAGTATGGACCTTTATAATTGAAAGTGATGTAATAAATAAAAAATAAAAGATGGAGTGGGAGTCGACACCGTAAAATTCAACATTTTGACAAGTTGATAATAATATGCAAGTGTATTGAAACATGTCCAAAAGAAGTTGTAATTAATATTTAATTTTAGGAAGTTATATTTTGAGGTTATTTTAATTATATTATATTAATATTGAGGTAAGATGTCCAGACTAAAAATAATATAATGTCCAAAAGAACTCAATTTTTTTAAGTAAGATGTAAGAGATTCACCTTATTTATTAAGAACTTCATAATGTTACTTCCAATTGTAGTTTATTAATGAAAGTGATTGATCTGCCATGAAATAATCCATTCGCTATAGCCTAAAGCATAAGGAGGAGAAAATGTCGTTAGCTCTATGCTCTGGTTTTGAGTTTTAGATTTATGGGACATAAAATAACTCAAGACTGAAATAAGCTAAATTTATGATCCTTTTATGTCAAAATTTGAATTGTAATGCTAATGACTTGAGCTGTCAAATTTAAATAAAACATTATTTCATTTTATAAGAGGCTGAAAACAGTCTGCACTCAAATGAGTGAATAAAAATCTCTAACTCTTTTCTGTCCAGGACCAACCATTCAACCCATAGCCAGATAGCCTCTGCAATGGAGAATAGGTGACTAATTATATACAGTAGATATTATTGATAGTTATCAGATGATATCAGTTACAATTTATGCCAGTTTATTCACATTTCCACTGCAGCCAATTGTTAAGATGTTTTCAGGTTAGGTAAGTTAATTTTGATTAGATAGTTTTTTTATAAGTTGGTTTTGTGTTTTAGCAATGACTAATAGATATCTTCCATTGTTAATATGGTGTATTTTAGGTTATTTCCACCTGAACTTTTCATTCAATTTTCAAGCTTTTTTTTTTTGGAATTGTTTGAAAAAAAAATCCTCAGGTAATTATTCAAAAACTGCTGCAATCATTTTTGTGTTTTTTTTATTTTTTATTTAATTAAATGTAAGTAAAACTTACAGTTTTATTTGATTTTCATATTTATTAAGATAAATTTAGTTACAGCTGTTTCAGTACACTGTACCATCTTCAGACATGTTAACATGTTAATTTAACATGTCTGAAGAAGGTACAGTGTACCGAAACAGCTGTAACTAAATTATATTTAATAAATATGAAAATCAAATAAAACTGAAAGTTTTATTTTTATTTAATTAAATAAGTAATGGATTTTCATCAAGTAAACACCAACTCAATTGATTATTTTTTATTTTTATTTAAATTTATGTAGATGGGTATGTCACATAGAAGCTCCCAAATGCCTTGGCACATTCATAAACCTCAATATATACATAATATAAACCTCAATAATACATGCATATTCAAAACTTACACTATACTACGAGGTTCTTCCAGTCTATACATTCTTGTTGCAAGGCCTGCTAGAAATAATAACAATGCCATGATGTCCACTTCTATGTTTACATTAAACCCTCGTGTTGATCTGCAACTCATGTTATTTCTGCCCAAACATGACTCCTCCACTTCAGGAACTGACTCTCCATCTCCCTAAGGGGGACAAAAATGTAAAAAAGAGGTAATTTAATAGAATCCAGAATTATAGTTTTCCAGATTTTTCTTTTAATATTTAGCTTATTTCAGTTTTACTAGACATTTATGCACATCAGTCTTATACTTAAAAAGTAAAAAAATAACTCACCCCAACCATATATTTATCATTTTTGTCTAACAAGGTCATTAGATAGCTCACATTTTGGTTAGGTATTAATACTGCCTAGTCTTCAACTTAAAAGCTAACACAAATCACTAATATTACATCACCCAGTGATCAAAACCTCGTAACTCCATTCAAGAGTAAATATGGATTTTTGTGTTACTCAATAAGCAAAGGCATCGTCAGCATGATTTTGCTGCCATCTGTAAATGACTAAATCATGCATTTCCTCAGCTATTAACTTCAGGCCAAAAAACTCCCACAATCGGTAGGGAGAAATAGCGAGGTTTCATCTGCTCTAATCTCAGACCCAAGAACTTGCATCTCCAGTGTAACACTTTCTAGAAACTAATTTAAAAATAAAATAGATTTTGACTTAAAAATCAACCAGTTGTAAGGTTTCTTCTTTCTCCAGAATGTTTTTCAATTATGGAGTTACGAGGTTTTGATTGCCGGCTGACGATCATTTTTGTTTTAAATTGCACTTGTACTACTCTCATTAATTTTTATTGGAAAATAAGGTTATTTACCATAACATGTAGCTGAACAGTTCCTTTATAGGCTCAATAGTACCTTTCCCTTTATTTTCCATAGTATATTCTAATAATACTGCTACTCTACATACTACTTCTGTCTTTATAACTTACTTACTTACTCACAGGCACTATCAAACCCATAGGTTCATAGCTGCGTGGACATACGCTCTCCATACATCCCTATCCTGAGCTAATGTTTTCCAATCATTCTCTGTATAATCTACTTCCCTCAAATCATAGTTAATGTTATTCTCCCACCTCACTCTTGGTCTACCAACTGGGAATTTTCTCTCTGGTTTTCCTACAAGAAGCTTCCATGCACATCTTTCATTCCCCATACGTGCAACATGTCCTGCCCATTGCAGTCTATGAGACTTAACTGTTCTTATTATATCTGGCTTCCTATAAAGACCATGTAGTTCATCGTTACGTAAGTCTTCTCCATTCACCTGTCTGTACATCTCTCTTTAGGTCAAAAATTTTCCTAAGAACTTTATTCTCAAATACTCGTTAATCTCCTTTCATCCCTTAAAGTAAGACTCCATGTTTCGCATCCATATAATATAACTGGTAGAATAATAGTTTTATATATTTTCAGTTTAACGTTTTTTTAAAGGAGTTGGGACATCAAAAGTCTCTGTAATGCATAATATTGATAGCACGCATTTCCAGAATTGAGCCTATGTTTAATTTCTTTCTGTATCTCATTCCTATTTGTGATTATTGTTCCTAGGTATTTGAACTCAGCCACTTCCTCAAAATTTCCCTCATTTGTAATTAGCTGTCCATTTCCATTATATAATGTATTTCTACATGTGACCATATATTTAGTTTTATTGATATTTACTTCCAGTCCTAATTTCTTAGTGTTACTCAATGGGGGTCCGCTTCTCGGGCCCCAGCTGTGCTCACAACAGCAACAGGGCACGTCCCCGGGTGGCGGATAGGGGATGGTTTGCATTGTACTCCCCCGGTAGGTCCAGTCCGGACCAGAGGGGGGCCCTTTGTTGAGGTTGTCAGGACTGTTGAGACCCGATGTTAATATTATAGCTCGTGATGCGCCCACCTTCAGCAAACAAAATGCGTACCCTCGGTTGCATAATGGGGAAAAGGTCGGTGGATCTGATAGGCAGTCCTCCCTTCCAAGTCGGATGGAATCGCGGACTATACGTGGGGTTAAACAGGAAGATTGAGGGCTGTGTTGTCAAACCTCGGGATCCCGGCCCACAAGAGGGGGATTTCGGCCGCTGTGTGGGGGTGTGAGCTGGTGGGAGATTGGGGCTCAGTAAGTCTTTTTCTCTTGGTTCAATTGGAACCCGTGACCATTTCTGTGGGGGCACCATGAGGAGTATGAGCAACCTGGATGCCTACATTGCTCAGTGGGCTGGTCTCACAGCAGAGAAACGACTAGGCCTAGTCTTGCGAACGGGAATGGTTGGGACAATACTGTCCGTTTTTTAAATGCTAGGAATTACCACCAGGTCAATAAGCTCGGGAAAGTAGGGAAGTGCGGTTCTTTTGCCTGTGGGATTAGCGCAGACTATGGGACTGAGTGACCCTAAGGACCCAAGGACACTCATGTGAGGTCGTCAGAAGTTTGAGGCGAAATCACCTGCCTTCTACTAATGCTACAGATTTGGACCCACTTCAGCAACCAAACACGTCCACAGCTGGTTTTGCACTGGGGGAAAGGTCGTTGGATCTGGTAGAGAGTCCTCCCGGTCAAGTCCAAGGGACTCGTGAACCATTAGTGGGGTAGGCAAGAGTTGAGCGCCTTGTCGTACCTTTTTGCTCATCTGTTGGAAGCTTGCGAGCTCCGTGCTGGCCCAACAAACAGTAGCAGAAGGCGTCCCTGGGGGCACACCAGGGCTCGGCTCGGACCAGTGCAGAGGGGAGCAACTGTACTGGTTCCTGGCTCAGCCTATGGGCTCGTCGACAAACTGTGGGGTCGCCAGGAGATGAGCACCTGGATGTACTAAAGTCTCACACTGTGGGGCTTGTGGACTCAAGCCCTAGCCGGTCTCACAACCGCTGCAGGATACGTCCCTGGAGGCAGAACAGGGGAACGGTCGGTGGATCTGCGACAGCAGTCCTCCCGGCTAGGCTCATGGAGCCCATGGACGAACTGTGGGGTTGTCAGGAATGAGAGACCTTACGACTACGAAGCTCAGCAATTCCCAGAAGTTGCAACTCCAACACCCTCTCCCTAGGGGTGTTGGTTTCAAAGCCAAGAACTTGAACGTGGACGCGAACTGAGATAGGGAGGACAAGTTTAGGACTTGAGAGTATGATCATGATGACTGAGGTATCCCAAGGGGTGGTGGCTGGGCCTAAGATGTTACTCAATAGTGTGTGCGTGTTATCCTTTAGTATCTCCTCGCTATCGGCCAATAGTACTACATCATCAGCATAAACTAACAGCTTATTAATATCATTGAATTGTATGCCTTCTTCATCCTCTAGAGATTTGATGGCATGCTCAAGTACAAAATTAAATAGTAGAGGAGATAATGCATCTTCTTGCTTCAAAACATTACGGATTTCAAAAGTGTCCGAAAACTGTTTGTGCCATTTAGACACAATTGTATAAGTCTAACTTTTTAGGAATTCCGAACTCCAGCAGGATATTATATAACTTCTCCCTCTGAATTGAATCATATGCTTTTTTGAAGTCTATGTATACTCCATAGTTGATGTACAGTACCATTATATTCCCATTTCTTTTCTAAAATCTGTCTTATACTAAAAATCTGATCTGTTGTAGACCTGTTTCTTCTAAATCCACATTGATGACTCCTAGAATGTCATCAATATAAGGAGTAAGTCTGCTTACTAATATATTTGTTAGAATTTTGTACGAAGTTGAAAGTAATGAGATGTCCCTGTAGTTGTTGCAATCAGTTTTATCTCCTTTCTTATAAATTGCTAGTAATTCATTCATCTGGAAGAGCTTCTTTTTCTCAAATCATACTAAGCAACTGGCGTATCTTGTCCATTAATTTTTCTCCCCCTGATTTTATCAGTTCTGCTCGGATCTCATCTGAACCTGATGATTTATACATCTTCAATTTTCCTATCGCCATTTCAACCTCTAATGCACTTGTTTCTGCGACTAGCATTTCTGCTGTCTGCAAATTATCTTCCTCAATGTCCTGTTCTGTATGCACATTTAATAGCTGATTAAAGTAACTTTTCCATCTATTTAATATACTCTTGGAATCTGCAATGAGATCCCCATTTTCATTCCAAACTATGTCTGTTCCAGCCTGAAACCCTTTCCTCTCTATCTTAATTCCCTGATATAATTCTCTAATGTTCCTATTCCTTGCATTCATTTCAAGATCATTAATCTTCTCTCTTAAATATTCCCTCTTTTTACTCTTTAGTAACCTCGTGGTTTCCCGTCTAATACTATCCAATTGTTCTAAATTCACCTCATGTGGCTCATGTAACCATTTCATTTTTGCTAGTTTCTTTTCTTTACAATGTCAGCACATTCCTCATCAAACCATTTCTTGTTTTGCTCTCTTTTTTAAATAACCAATGCTTTCTGATGCTGACAATTTAATAGTATCACTTATAGCCTCCCATTCTTTATTTATATCAGTTCCTTCTTCGTTTGCCACATTGTCATCTGAAGGTTCCAGTACTTAAAATCTATTAGCAATTTTGATTTGGTATTCTTGTCACATTTCATCATCTTTCAAGTTTTTTAATTCAAATTTTTCAGAATCATCTTTAGTGTTTGTTCCTCTCATAAGCGATAGCCATTGTCTGATTTTCACCCTGACCAGATGATGATCCGAATTGCAGTATGTCCCTCTAACTGATCTAACATCGATGATGCTACTGTGCCAGCATTTGTCCACTAATACATGATCTATCTGGTTCCAAGTTTTGACATCTGGAGACGTCCAGGTGTATTTATGAATATCCTGATGCTGAAATGTTGTGCTCTTAACAATGAGATTCTTTGATGTGGCAAAGGTGATTAATCTAAGCCCACTGTCGTTACTATCTTCATGAAGACTGAATTTGCCTATTGTTGATTTGAATATATCTTCCCGCCCCACTTTTGCATTAAAGTCTCCTAAGACAATTTTCATATGATATCGTGAAAGGCTATCAAATATGCATTCTAATTCTTCATAGAACTCGTCCTTGATCTTGTCATCTTTATCTACTGTGGGAGCATGTACATTTATGACTACAAAATCATCTTGTTTACCCTTTAGAATTATGTATGATATCCTATCACTGACAAACTTAATATCTCGGATAGCGGATAGGATCCTCCTCCTGACTAAAAATCCCGTTCCAAATGCAGGTCTTTCTGCACCCCCGTAGTATAATGCAAAGTTTCCTGATTCCTGACTACCTTTCCCTGGCCACCTAACTTCCTGTAAAGCAACTATATCCAAGGGTGATTTACCTAATTCCTGCATTAATATCTCTAGTGCCCTGCTATTGTATAAAGTCCTAACATTCCATGTTCCTAGGAACATGTCCCTGTGTTTGAGCCTTTGGCATGGGTTCCCTGAAGTAATCCCTGCCCGGAGAACCAAATGGGGGACTATTTGACCTCTGGAAAATTTTACCCCAGTGGAACCCATGTCCATATTTCTTGACAGTTGTATTTTTACAGTGAAAGATCGTCACTCTTTCAACCAAGGTACTTTTTTTGTCTGTCTTATCACCTTCGACCAGTCCGGCGTGGGTAACCCTATCAGCAGCAATGCTACCACTGGCATACTAATATTTTGTAATATTTTAAATGTTTTTCAATGATACTTATAACTAAGGGGCGGATTCCTATGACATGTCATATTATTACCAAAGCCTATATTCTAAGCTTCAAGTAAGTTAAAAGCATTTATATATGCCTATTATTAAGATTAAGTGGTTTATATTGGGACCTAAAAGTCACATTTCTCACTTTTTCAGATCTTTGGTCTGCTTATTTCTATGATAAAGTCATATTTTGGGTTTTTTAATAGCCTAGTCATCAGGTGATTGGAAATAACCAACATTGTATCTGTATAAAAATCGTCAGTTTCACAGTAAACTTGTTTCGAAGGTTTCTGTTAACAGGTAGCAAACATTTGCAATGGACAATAGAAGACAACCTTGAATGTTTGTATCTCAACCTTACCACCCTAATTGTTTGGTGTCAGGTTTTCTGCTTTGTTCCCTCCACTTTAACATCCCCACCTCCATCAGCCTTCTGAAATGTCCCTGTACATTCCTATTGAGACCTCAGCTTTAGTTTGATTTCACCATGTCTAAAAGTACAGACCATGTAAAATTAAGGAATTTTGTTTGAGAGTTTGGGGAGAAGATTTTTAGTACTGATGGTGTTATTTTATATTGTAAACTGTGTTAAGTTAAAGTATCGACAAAAAAAAAGCAATCTAATGTACAACAACATTGTGATACTGCTAAACATAAGAAGTGTTTAATAACAGCTACCTCCAGGGAAAGCTGGCAGTGGCCGATGTTTGAGAGATCCTCTTCTTCAACTGCAGTTTCATCCGATACCCATTCAGAATTTTATATGGATCTTTGTAAAATGATGGTGACTTCAAACATTCCCTTAAAAAATTAAACAATGCCAGCTTTAGGTCATTTTTTGAGAAGTATATCTCTCATCCAATACCCAATGAATTGACTCTGAGGAAAAACTATATATCTACCTGCTACGAAGATGTGTTGAAAAATATAATATCTTCTATTGGCAACAACAAGATATGGGTTTCCATAGATGAAACAAGTGACGTAGATGGAAGATATGTAGCCAATGTCATTGTTGGCACTCTAAGGGCAGAATTCATGAAACCATCTTTATGCAAAGAGTGACTCTTTCTCTCTCTCTATGACGTATAGAGTATTCATAAAACTGGTTTTATGAATACTCTCTACATCATAGAGAGGGGGAAAGAGTCGCTATTTGCATAAAGATGATTTCATGAATTCCACCCTAAAAGATGATCGGCCTCGTGAAGTGTTTCTCCTAACATGTGAAGTCCTTCAAAAGGTAAATCACTGAACTATTGCATTGTTCTTCGATGATGCAATGAAATTACTCTGGCCAGATAGTGTAAAAAGAGAGAACATTTTACTCTTTTTAACCAATGCTGCCCCATATATGACAAAGGCAGCCAAAGGACTGAAGTTACTTTACCCCAAAATGATCCATGTTACTTGCCTTGTGCATGGTTTACATAGAGTGGCAGAAGAGATTCGCAGCAATTATTCTGATGTAGACAGGCTGATTTCTAATGGGAAGAAAATATTTTTGAAAGCTCCACTCAGAATACAGAAATTCAAAGAAATTGCTCCTACTTTAACTTTTCCTCTTCAATCTGTTCTGTCTCGTTGGAGAATTTGGCTTAATGCTGCCACATATTATTGTACCAATTTATGTTGCTTTACAAACAGTAGTTCAAGAATTTGATTCTAGTGATTCATCATCCATTAAAATTGTGCAAGATGCATTTTCGTCACCAACCCTGGCAGTAAATTTGGCATATATAAAGTCAAATTTAAGTAAAATATCAGGTGCAATTACCTACCTAGAAACCGTAGGACTTTCACTTAGTGACGCACTACAAATTGTGAAAGAAATTGAAAGTGACTTAAAGTGAGAAAAGGGTAAAGTGACTGAAAATATTACTGCAAAACTAAAAAGAATATTAGCAGCTAATATAGGTTATACAACCCTTTTCAAGATCCATGAAATTCTTTGTGGGCTTCAAGCAAAGTTTGAAGATTTTGAGTCGGAATTTTCCCCAGATGAATTAAATTATTTCAAATATGCTCCTACAACCTCATGTGATGTGGAACGTAGTTTCTCCAGATATAAGACCATTCTGTCTAACAATAGAAGAGGCTTCCAGTTTGACAATCTTAAAATGCACGTCATAATCCAATGTAATTTTGCTGCTGATGAAAACTAACCCAGGTATGAATATTTTATTTCTCTTAATTATTCTCTTTCTTGTTTTTTTAAAGTTCCAATAATTATTCTTCTCTAATATAGGGCTAGACCTTTTTTCAATTTATAGATTACATAAAGTGCTGAATTAAGAAGTGAATAAGATTTCCTTTCTTTTATGATACAATTGAAAATTTATATGGATGTGGGTAAAAAATTCATTCAATTATAAGGTCATATTTTTGTCTTTTTAGGTTATATTTAAACCTTTTTTTAGGTCATAAATGCATGCATATTTTCCATATTTAAGTCATAAAAATCAGCCCCTTATAACATTCTTTTTACAATTTTTACATATTTATTTATTTATTTATTTATTGGAAACATGGTAACATTATGACATTTTTAGACAATATTGTGATATTCACTAGCCATTTTCCCTTCTCTTCCAATGTTGCCACCACCAACAACTCGATTACACTATTTTTGTTAGGTTAGTACTATTTTTGTTAGGTTAGCATTACTTAGTGTACATCAGATTAGAGTAGCTACACTTCAGTAAATAATATGCATGTAATTTATTTTGTTAGGTTAGGAAGGGAGAAATTAGTGTACATCCATTTCTAATAAACGTTTAGCAATTTATTTCAAAGGTTGGTCATACTGCATGTGCTATAGCAACAGCTATACAAACTTTCTGTAGAACTTCAAAGCTCTATGAACTCATGCGCATGCTCACTGTTATTCTGTAGGACTTATACCCCAGCCACTGATTCTCCGCCCTGATGGTTTACACGACAGTGTTGCCGATATGGATATTCAGTGGGAGGGGCCGCTTTATGTAAGCGGTCAGCAGACATACAGCTGAAAACATCTCAGCAATTTCAAACCTTACTAGTGCACTATAGCTGCATCAAGAGCAGTGATTGGTTATGGCAGACATCTATTCCTAGTCAATTAATTCTTTATTAGCAGAGAGGGCAAGTTTCAGCTCAACTGCACTTCTACTAGTGCTTGATTTTTCAGTTATATTGTTGTAAACTATAGCTCTTCTTCTGTATTACTAACATTATTTAATATTTTAAACTTTTTGAAACAATTTTTATAACATTATTAGACAATTTTGAACTATACATTTAAATATGCAAATCATAATATTATGACACTGTTAGACAATATTGTGATGCTAATTGCTATTTTCTCCACAGAGTATATCACTTAATCTATGATTTTTCTATCGCTTCGGGTATCGCTGGTTGGATCAGCATTAGGGAGTGATAAGTAAGTGTACACCCATTTTTAATAAACATTTGGTAATTTTAATATTATTAATATATTTTTTTTAACATAGAATTGGGGATTTATTGCAAATATTGGTCATTTAAATTTCATAGCAACGGATAGTAATCGAGGATGAAAATCGATATGTGGTTTGATTGTGGGTTATCGGTGGCTCTATAAACTCTGGTGCATGTGCACTGTTGTTCTATAGGGCTTTGAAAATATTTCACGCTAGTTTAAGTCCAGTTTTTCCCTTTACCCCTCATATAACCTAAACTTCAGAGCCGGAGATCCAGCAGCTGTAGTGTAGAAAATATATTGGGAAAAGTAAAGTACTGTTTTTCCTCTTTATATATTAGTTCACACTAAATGGTTCAATAGCAAACAATTACATTATAAATGTACTCACCAAAATTGCACTATTTAACATGAACTAATAAATGAACGAACTGTTCAGTAATATGTTATGGTAAATAACTAAAATTAATTTTCATTTGACTATTATTGAAAGAAAAACTAGTATAGGAGTGCAGTCTTAGATTCTAGTGGGTTCCAAAAAATGTTTGATATAAATGAGTAACAATAACTGAGGGACAATAAATACAGTTTTTTCCAAACTTTTGGCAATTTCCATGAAAATATCTGGTCGAATCGTTCCTTTTTACTAGTTCTCCTTTTTTTAATTCAGCCACTGATTGTTTTACAGAGCATTTCCATTGTTTCCTAATGAATGTAATCATTCTAAATAATGAACACAAACTAATTTACAGTACATCTCTTTGGAATGACAAGGTTCCAACTGACAAAATTGAAGAAAATGATTTGTTAACGTGTCAAGATTTTACTCAACTTCTGCCAAAGTTCCAACTGATATCACAGAATAATTATTTATTAAACGCTGACATCAATTTACATGAAATAAATGAAGTGTTAGATTGACATCTTGTCATTCAAAAGGATCAAGTAAACAAAAAGTGAAAAAGTTATGATGCATCACATTTGTTAGTTAAGTTAACATGTGTAGGCCTAAAATGTAAAATGGAAATATGCTGTAAAACTAAAAGGGTGAAGTAATATAAGAGAACTCTTCCACTAGAAGCTTCCTGGGAGATTGCCGGATGTTTTCATTTAAAACCAATGGAAAACTTAGATTTATTGCAAAAATATATAACAATGCGTTTCAATGTTGAAGATTTTAATAAAACATAATTAACTGTCAGGTTAGAAATGTGGCTCCAGTGTCATTTATCTAACCTATATGAAAAATATATACCGGTAGCTATATGATACCCTTATGCAAGTTTCACAATATAAAACTTCACCTCATCTCTATGAACTGATGAAGAATCGGACAATTGTTCACTTTCTGATTTTTGCTTTAAACACTCCGCCCCTTTCTCGTTATCACATTCCCCCACACACACTTTTTTACCACACAATATACAATTCGATTTATCTTTCATTTGTTTCTTTGAAACCTTTGAACTATTTTGATACTTTCTATTTCGTTTTTCTAACTCCATTATAATTGTGAACGTCTATTAAATTTAAAATGAAAGAGCCAATATTATTATTGAAGCCATGTCACTTAGATCATACGTCAAATAGGTCATTGGCATATAACGGGACTCTCACAGTTCAATTTTTATAATTCATAATTTTATGTATTTCTAAGAAACCATACGCAAGATATTTAATTATATAAAAACTACTTAATGATTATATTATAATACAAAAGCATATAAGTTAACTTGACTTTCACGTTTTTATTAACATATTTTATAAATTAGCGGTTTTCTTATGCTGTGGTTTATCTACGACGCAACGCGCCAGCGCAAAAATTGCTCCCCATGTATTTAAATGGAGGTGGTTTATCTACAACGCAAATTGCTGGCGCAAAAAAATTTGCGCTGACATGTCGCGTCGTGTTTTGGAATCTCTTGAATCCAAGACGCAATTTGCCAGCGCAAACAAAGAATATAGAAGATATTACCCATACTCATTGGTGTAATTGCTAAAAACAAACTAAGATTTGTTAACAAAATGTCGGAAATACAGTACTTGTTTTATAACTTTCCAATTTTAACGACGAAAGTTAGACAGTTTTGTTGCAAATCATCGAGATCTATACATGTTTTTTACAATATGAGCATGAAGGAGTACAGAGATGTACAGAAAAAAGTTATTGTGGCTTGAACTTAGTCAAGAGAGGTCAAGAGATAAATAAAAGCTGTAAATATTGTATATCGGGGATATTATGGATGTGCATAAATTTCGTCTTCTATTAAATTCAAAACCTGATAAAACTGCTCAGGGAAAAATCTGAAGTATTCTAAAATTTGGTATATTCATCAACCATATGTTTATTTAAGAACTAAAGAATAATTTATTCTATGATTTTCCATACAACATTCATATGATGCTGTTGCTCTAGGTACTTTTTCTGTCTTTACTAATATTTCGAACTATTTTAATCGTTTTGCAACGACACTTGAAACTTTTTTTATGAAGAATTTTAATATGTTTATCAATGTACACAAATTATGACTTTTCCTCTCAATTTATTTTCAAAGTTCTTTATTAGAATTGAAGTTGGCATACGTGAACGCTCATAAAATTAAATCCACCAGATGGCAGGACATATGTGTGAATTACCAACATTTGCATTTAATTCCAAACCATATTTTAAGAAATAAATATTCAATCACTTAATTTTGTTAGATTCCGATGGGCCAGTTTAGTGTACATCAGATTAGTTTACAGTTTACTAAATAATATGTAAGTAATTTATTTTATTAGGTTATGCAGGGACAGGTTTGTATACATTAGTTTTTGTAAACACATTTGGAAATTTATTATGAACGTTGGTCATTTTGATTTTCCATATATGTGGTGCCATCTGGCGACAATTCCATAAACATCTGCGCTGTAGCGTATGCGCTCCATGTGGAACCAGCATCACGCCGAGCGAAACGCGAATTCGCGTCACGTCGGGCGCGACACGCTGTATAATAAACCGTAGCATTAATGCTATAGTTTATTATACAGCGTGTCACGCCCGACGTGACGCGAGCTCGCGTTACGCACCTTCGGTTCTCTATGTTACGCACGGCGTGATGCTGCTTTCGCATGGAGCGCATACGGCATACAGTACAGCGCTTATGTTTATGGAATTGTCGTCAGATTGCACAACATATATGGAAAATCAAAATGACCAACGTTCATAATAAATTCCCAAATGTGTTTACAAAAATGGATGTATACAAACTTGTCCCTGCATAACCTAATAAAATAAATTTCAAACATATTATTTAGTAAACAATAAACTAATCTGATGTACACCAAACTGACCCATTGGAACCTAACAAAATGAGTGATTGAACATGTATTTCTTAAAATCATCATCATAGTACATTCACGAATTTAGGCCATTTGTTGACCTGTTTCGGCCTCAAGAGAAACACCATCCAGAAGTCTTTTGAGTGGACGTCCTGGTCTTCTTCTTCCTGTAGGTTGATATCTTAACATTAGTTTGGGTATTCTGTGATCTTCCATTCGATGAACATGTTGTATCCATCTTGACTTATAATCAGAAATTTTGTTTTCTAAAGATTCCATGTGTAATTCTTCTAAGATGTCTTCATTTTTTTTTGTGATCTAGTAGTGTGTATCCTGCAGTCCTCCGAAGATATCTCATTTCAGCAGATCTAAGTCTCTGTATATCCTTCTGTTTCAACGTCCATACTTCGCTACCATACAAAAGAGTTGGAAGAGCCAGTGTTTTATACACTTTCAGTCTTGAATGCTTTTGGACTAACTGTGGCTTGAAGATAGAATTTATTAACCCTAAAATTCTTAAAAATTTAGATATTTTTGCATTTACATCCTTTTCTTCTTCATATGAGATATTGCATCCTAGATATGTAAAATTATTCACCTGCTCCAAAATTTTATTGTCCAGTACAATTTTACTTCTGACAGGATCTTACTTACTTACTTACTTACTCACTGGCACTATCGAACCCGTAGGTTCATGGCCGCACGGACATAAGCTCTCCATACATCCCTATCCTGAGCTAATGCTTTCCAATCATTCCCTGTATAATCTACTTCCCTCAAATCATAGTTAATGTTGTTCTCCCACCTCATTTTTGGTCTACCAACTGGGCGTTTTCCTTCTGGCTTTCCTACAAGAAGTTTCCATGCACGTCTTTCATTCCCCATGCGCGCAACATGTCCTGCCCATCGCAGTCTACGGGACTTAACTGTTCTTATTATATCTGGCTTCCTATAAAGACCATGTAGTTCATTGTTATGTAGTCTTCTCCATTCACCTGTCTGTTCATCTCTCTTTGGTCCAAAAATTTTCCTAAGAACTTTATTCTCAAATACTCGTAATCTCCTTTCCTCCCTTAAAGTAAGAGTCCATGTTTCGCACCCATATAATATAACTGGTAGAACAATAGTTTTATATATTTTCAGCTTAACGTTTTTTGAAAGCAGTTGGGACATCAAAGTCTTTGCAATGCATAATAGCATGCATTTCCAGAATTGAGCCTATGTTTAATTTTCTTTGTGCATCTCATTCCTATTTGTGATTATTGTTCCTAGGTATTTGAATTCAGCCAATTCCTCAAAATTTCCCTCATTTGTCATTAGCTGTCCATTTCCATTATATAATGTATTTCTACGTGTGATCATATATTTAGTTTTACTGATATTTACTTCCAGTCCTAATTTCTTAGTGTTACTCAATAGTGTGTGCGTGTTGGCCTTTAGTATCTCCTCGCTATCGGCCAGTAGTACTACATCATCAGCATAAACTAACAGCTTATTAATACCATTGAGTTGTAAGCCTTCCTCATTTTCTAAAGATTTAATGGCATGCTCTAGTACAAAATTAAATAGTAGAGGAGATAGTGCATCTCCTTGCTTTAACCCATTCTGGATTTCAAAAGTGTCTGAAAACTGTTTGCCTACACGCACCCTACTCGTTGAGCCATTTAGACACATTCGTATAAGTCTAACTAACTTTTTAGGAATTCCAAACTCCAGCAGGATACTATATAACTTCTCCCTCTTAATTGAATCATATGCTTTTTTGAAGTCTACATATAGTTGATGTACAGTACCATTATATTCCCATTTCTTTTCTAAAATCTGTCTTATACTAAAAATCTGATCTGTTGTAGACCTGTTTCTTCTCTAAATGCACATTGATGATCTCCTAGAATGTCATCAATATAGGGAGTAAGTCTGCTTACTAATATATTTGTTAGAATTTTGTACGAAGTTGAAAGTAATGAGATGCCCCTATAGTTGTTGCAATCAGTTTTATCTCCTTTCTTATAAATTGGTACGATAATTGATTTCTTCCATTCATCTGGAAGAGCTTCTTTTTCCCAAATCATACTAAGCAACCAGCGTATCTTGTCCATCAATTTTTCTCCCCCTGATTTTATCAGTTCTGCTGGGATCTCATCTGAACCTGATGCTTTATACATCTTCAATTTTTCAATTGCCATTTCAACCTCTAATGCACTTGGCTCTGCGACTAGCATTTCTGCTGTCTGTAACTTATCCTCCTCAATGTCCTGTTCTGTATGTACATTTAATAGCTGATTAAAATAACTTTTCCATCTATTTAATATACTCTTGGAATCTGCAATCATATCCCCATTTCCATTCCGAATTATGTTTGTTCTAGCCTGAAACCCTTTCTTCTCTATACTAATTCCCTGATATAATTCTCTAATGTTCCTATTTGTTGCATTCATTTCAAGATCATTAATCTTCTCTCTCAAATATTCCCTCTTTTTACTCTTTAGTAACTTGGTGGTTTCCCGTCTAACACTACCCAATTGCTCTAAATTTACCTCATTTGGCTCGTGTAACCATTTAATTTTTGCTAGCTTTCTTTTCTTTACAATGTCGGCACATTCCTCATCAAACCATTTCTTGTTTTGCCTCTTTTTTAAACAACCAATGCTTTCTGATGCTGACAATTTAATAGTATCTCTTATAGCCTCCCATTCTTTATTTATATCAGTTTCTTCTTCGTTTGCCACATTGTCATATGAAGATTCCAGTACTTCAAATCTATTATCAATTTTGATTTGGTATTCTTGCCGCATTTCATCATTTTTCAAATTTTTTAATTCATATTTTACAGAATCATCTTTAGCGTTTGTTCCTCTCATAAGCGATAGCCGTTGTCTGATTTTCACCCTGACCAGATGATGATCTGAATTGCAGTCTGTCCCTCTAAGGGCCGGTTGTACCAACTCAGTATAAGTTCTGAATACATGCTATCTCAAGTATTCAGCCAAAATTGCGTTGTACCACGACAGTATTGCACCTTAGCCGGAGCATAAACTCGGTAGACTTTCTACGGTCATTCGAAGCCGATTATTGTGAAATACTCGAGTTAACTTTCCAAAATGGCAGCCAGAAACATGTCTAGAAATTTATTTCTGGATTCTGATAGTGACGACGAAGTATTATACGATATGTTTCTAAAGACCCGGAAACTCAGACAAATCAGGGGAAGACCGGATCATATTGAAAATTACAATGATGAAGAATTTTTCGTCCGCTTTCGCCTTGATCTCATCAGACATCGATTAGAACATAAAACGAAAAGGTAAGATTTTAACATTTTTCGTTTGTATTTTATTATTTCCACAATCATTGTTTAATATTTGTAGGTGATTATTTAAACATTTTTATTTAAAGAGGTATGAGCATGAATTAGCATTAATACTCATACTTGAACCTGTAGCTTCATTAGATAATACTGTATAATACAATGCATTTTATAATAGGGTAGGAGTTTAAAAAATAATCTTCTATGAAAGTGTGCTTTTCAAAGTATAATTGCTTTTATTTTACACACTATAATTTAACAAAACATTGAAGTGCAAATTTTGAGGTTATATTATAATGCCATTAAATTAAAATCTTAATTACAACGTTGGTTATGCCATTGACTTTAATAAAAAATGTGTATTATGTCGTGTGCCATAACGTTTTTTCTAAACTATCATAAAATTGATAAATTGTTATTATTATTATTATTATTATTATTATTATTAATCAGGATATTATCAGTAACATAACCATAATTTTTTCAACATTCTACAGAAAAATCTCAAGGAGACCAGTTCATCTTGAAGAAGGTATGGAAGATTGTTTCGTCTGGTTTCGCTTTTGAAACGAAGCAATTACGTTCAATGTGGATCTGATCATACATCGATTACAACAGAAAGGTAAAATATTTTATATTTAGTAAAAAAATTAATAAAAAATAGTCTTCTATCCAAGTGTAATTTGGGCTATATGTTACATACCCACAAAAATGTAACAAAAGAACATTGAAGTGTTAATTTTGAGATTATATTACAGTGCTATAACCTTAAACTTAAGTTACAGTAGTGATTATGGTATGAATGTTCAATATGCAAGGTTGATTATGTTGTATTACCATGGACCTCTAAATTTATACTTAATTTCCAATTTTTCAAGCTGTTATTACATTGACACATTATTATTAAAATGCACTGGCTATTGTATGCCAAGAGACCACGTATACTTATTTTGGCTTAAGTTTCCATTAAGTGCAGTGAGAATTTTTTCTAAGCCCGAGGCAGACACAACGCGCATGTGCCAACAAGGTTTTATTTTCAAATTATTTCCCACCATTTACAACAAATTTTACATTTTTTCTAACGATTACTTGAACACATTTTTCTATGATATTTAACTATATACGTAACATGAAGACGTGGCAACCATATTGATTTTAAGGAATATTCTATATAACAACAGTGCAGCCAACATAGGTTATGTACTTCAGAATTTGAGAACTTACTATTTATTTTTGGGTGTTGCATTCTTTCACAGGTTAGAGTGCTTAAATTATGTTAGGTTAGCTTTTAGGTTGGTTTTTCATAAGTTAGAGTACTTAAATTACATTACGTTAGCTTTTAGGTTTGTTAAATAGCATGTATAATGTTGGCTGCATCGCGATATTCCATAGAGTAAACTGCTTCGCGTTTGTCGTGCATGCGTCTGGTGTCCTGCCTGGGACTTAGAAAAAATTCTCACTGCGCTTAATGGAAAGATTATTCCTTATTTTATTTCATTAGCTGAGAAAATGGGCAGGTAAGTGTACACCATATTAGTTTATAGTTTATTGGATAATCTGGTGCACCATAAGGATAAGTTTACTATTCTGTTTGAACAGTGACTAATGTAGATGGAATCCTGGCATAGAATACCCAAAACATCACTGTGAAGTTATGACATTATTAAAAGCTGACACATAGTACACAACACTTTGTAGAAACCCCAGTTTGCGACTCACCTTGAATTTTTCTGGCTCGACTTTAGATTATCTTCCTCTTGATTTTCCATCTATGTTCTTGTAATACTGATGCTCTACGTACTCCTGTCTTTACTAACTTTTGTACTTTTTTAAACATTTTCGCTTCCGACTTCACTCTGCTAATTAACTTCAAATTTGAATTCAAAATTTAAACTGGTGCTACTGTATTTTACAGGAACCAGGGGTTCTACCTATTAAAGAGGATCAAAATGGATCGCTCACTGCCAACACTTAAGTGATGGCCACAGAGCTTTCCATCTATCTAACATTTTGCAACAATACTTATAACATTTTTTTTACAAGTATTAAATATTTATCTCCATACACAATTATTTCTTTGAAGTATGCAGAATCATTGTGCACATGTGTGAACGCTAGAAGAACTTATACTAGATGGTGAAGATATCTGTGAAAATTGGAATGACCAACATTCAAAAGTATATTCTCAGAAAAAGATGTTCACTCAGTTCATTTTGTAGGTTCTGATGGGACAGGTTAGTGTATATCAGATTAGTATATGCTTCATTAAATAATATGCAAATAATTTATTTTGTTAAGTTAGGAAGGAGAAAGTTGGTGTAAATCCATTTCTAACAAATGTTTGGGGATGTATTGAAGTTTGGTCGCAGCTACATTCTTCCATCTAGTGTCAATTCTTTAAATTTTCTGTAGAACTTCTTTGTGATTCCATCTAGTGACAACTCTATAAACTTATGCTCATGACATGTTTCACTGTAGGACACAAAAATTAAGGGAAGGTAAACTAAAGTTTTTCTGGCTCAACTGCACTTCTACAAGCACTTGATTTTTCAGTTATATTATAAACTATAGCTCTTCCTCTATATTTACTAACATTACTTAATATTTTAAACTTTTTCAAACAATTTTTATAACATTATTAGACAATTTTGAAGTATATATTTAAATATACAAATCACAATATTATGATACTGTTATTCAATATTGTAATGCTGTTATTTTCTCCACAGAGTATATTACCTAGTCTCTAATTTTTCTATTGCTGTTTTGGGTTATCGCTGGTTGGATCAATATGAGGGAGTGATAAGTGAGTGTACACCCATTTTTAATAAACGTTTGGTAATTTTAATATTATTAATATATTTTTTAAACATAGATTTGGAGATTTATTGCAAATATTGGTCATTTAAATTTCATTGCGACGGATAGTAACCGAGGATGATAATCGATATGTAGTTTGATTGTGGGTTATCGCTGGCTCCATAACTCTGGCGCATGCGCACTGTTGTTCTATAGGACTTTGAAAATATTTCACGCTAGTTTAAGTGCAGTTTTTCCATTTTTCCTACATAACAGTTGTGTGGGATGCCTCAAAGCTTATGAACTTACTCGATAGATGAGTATCTGTGCTATTGGAATAATCAATCTTCACAATAAGTTCCCAAACATGCTTTTAAAGAAAGGATGTACATTAATTTGTAATTTCATAACCTAATGAAGTAAATAATTTATTATTCGATAATCTAATTTGGTGTACAATAACTTTTCCTTCTTAACCAAACAAAATAAAATAGTAGTTATATTGTGAAAGATTGTCATACAATAGCACAGTTAGTCTTGCCATATATTGACAAAACCTTTTGCATGCACATATGCACTACAGCTCTGTAGAACTTAGAAGAAATGATTGAGAGATTTTGTATACATAGATAAATATATAAGAAATATAAAAAAAATGTTTTAAGAATCGTTACAAAATGTTAAAACAGTAGGAAATGTTAGTACAAATGGAAAAAGTAAATAGTGTAACAGTGTCATATTAATGTTGTATGGTATAGCATAGTGGGTCATAAACTATAGTTCAGCCATCATAGGTTTAAGCAACTTTCATTGTATATTTGATAAATGGTGACCTTTATTACAGCATAAGTCAGTTTTGGAGATTCTATGCCTCTAGTCCACCTGCATTAGTCACTGTTCAAACAGAATAGCCAACTTTGCCTTATGGTGCACTGCAAGTTTGTGTACACCAATTAGTTTATTAGATAATATGGCTTCCCATAAAGAAACCTCTAATTTAATTAAAAGCGAGTTAATAAGAAATGCCATAAATATAGCAACTTAACGTTTGTATGCAATTGCCCAAAATTTTGTATTTGTATAACATGTTCTGGTATGAACTGTGAAAACATTATATGAGAATTAGAGGTGAGTTGTAATCCAATACATCCATAATGAGAATAATGAAACTTTTAATACAGTAATCATGAATAAAATAATGTGTACCAGTAACTGAAAGGGAATCAAATTACAATGCATAAGTGATGTAACATATCAATTGTTGCTACACATTATGTTTTTCTTGGAACATTCTTTTTTTTAATATAGCAGAAAATAATAATTTTGCCCCTTAGCTTATGACGTCTGAGAAATATCAATGTTATTAAAGTAGTAGAATCCACTAAAATATATTATGCATTTGTTCTATAGTCTATATTTGATGGTGAATAAATATTAGTCACTTTTGATTATCTGATAAAATCATAAACATTCTTTTTTTTTCTAGAAGGCTTGCTGGGTATATATACATCGCTTCATTCCCGAATGTCACCGAAGACTTAGACTGCATGCACATAAAGACCAGTTCTCCAGGCTAGTTCAATACTGAGGAACATACAAGGAATAAAAAGCGTATGATGTGCAGTTAAACATTTTTAGATATTATTGTTTAGTTGCTTCTTCACTCACCTCAAACTTCTTAACTCCCAAGCAGACTCAAGTTTCTTCACTTCATTTGTGATATTCTCAATGTTGTATTACATTCACAACTGATGTCCAATGGCCTCCTATCCTGCAGACTGACCTCCGCGCCATCTGATGGCTGGACCGAAGAACTTCCAAATCAATCCGCTCTCCTTATCACCGGGTATTTCAAAATTCATAGTTGTGTTTTTTTTCTTGCATATCTACATTTTTTCCCAAATTGTGAGTTCCTTCGGTTTTTCCAATTGTTTAAGTAATTTTGTTTTTGGTTTCTATTCTGTGTTTTTCGACCAGGCATCTACAGCTATTGCAGATTTTTCTGTTTCTCCATTTTTAACATTTCTGAGGTGTTCCTTTAATCTTGTATTTAGATCCTTTTTGTTTTTCCTATGTATATCTTTTCACAATCTTTACAATTAATTTGATAAATTCCCGATTTTTTGCAGTCTTCAATCTTTTCATTTTTGTTGGTTTTTAAAAAAGATTGAAGATCTAACACATGACTAGACAATATTAACAATTGTGCATTGAAGACTCAGTTTGAAAAGGGAGTAAATGTTCTTTAGTATAAATGGAGTAGAGAGTCAATCATAAGTATCATCATTACCAGTACTATGGTCCATAAGAGCCAGGATCCCCTGATATATACGTCCAATTTTGATTCCCCAACCCATATAAAAGGTTTCTATTATTATTTATAAAACTGTACATAACCACTGATTTAATATATTATCTTGTATATCAGCAAATTAATTTTCACCAATGTAGACAGATTTTTTTGAAGCTGTAATAGTATTTTAAAATGCAATAGGAAGTATCATTAAGAAGTTTGTTTAATAATTAAGAGCATTTTGTCTGTACATTCTTACCTCTTATGGTTGTTTTTGTAAAATATATGTTTCAAGGCTTCTGAGCCCCATCGTCAGCAATTACAGACTGTAATCAGAAGCCTTGAAACATATGTTTGACAAATACAACCCAAAGAGGTAAGAATGTACAGACAAAATGTCTTAATTACTGTAATATGTTTTCTGCTGCTAATTTTCATTAAGTCTTTACAAAGCCTTTACTCGGATGGGAAAGGCCATTCAATTTTGCTCCAATGTAGGCTGAGATTATGTTACGAGCCTGAAATCTTCAGACTCGGAATCCATGACTTTAAGTTTCTCCCAGAAAACTTTTTGTTTTCTAGGATTCATCCATCCTAATAATATATCGACCCCAGCCAGATTTTAACCCTTGACTCTTGGGACGAGCAACTTAATCCCCAGATCACAAGCCGGATATTGAAATATATACTATTTTATAATCGTTTTGTTAGAATCATATAAGCAGAATTCAGTAGTTTATGTTTTTTCTCTTCAAGTTTTTTTTAAGCTTTCTGCCACAAAAAATTAAGATGACTGCAAATAAATTTTCCTTGTGAGAAAATAAGTAAATATGTTCCAGGTAACTGCCATTAATAATATTCACAAATGCATCCTAATAGGCACGTTGCAATTCGACATATTAAATGTTTGTCTCATGATATTGGTCAAATTATGTGTAGTTTTACTGTACAGATAGAAATATTGTAAATGCATTATAAATTCTCACATGCCTGTGCTGCACCCTCTCTTCTAGCCACTATTATGCCATGACTTACTTGTTGTAGTCAGAAATCCAAAGATTCATTCATTCACCTATAATGAATATCCATCTATAGTAATTCTGCCCGAAGGCAGGTCCTTCACTGCAATCATAGCATTTTCATGCTATGCTTGCAGCTTTACTAGGGAATTGTGTAGGTGTGGTAGCTTCCCGTTGCTTTCCACACCGGTGAAGGATGATGGTAATGACAAGGATGATGGTGATGATAATGGTAATGACAAGGATGATGATGATGATGATGGCCATATGATTTCGGGGACCGTTTGGACCTTAAAGTTTTCCTGACATTTGATTTACAGGTGAGGAAAAACCCCGATAAAAACCTCACCCAGAAAAACTACCCCGACTGGGGATCGAACCCGGGCCCGCTGCGTGACAAGGCAGCACGCTACCTTGAGACCACAGCGGTGGACATAATGAATATAAATTATCTGAAATGTATTTATACATCTGCAAAGAAAGTGTTTATTTAAAGTTTTATTTGTAATATACATCACGGCTATGGTCTTGGGCTAGCATCACTGTTTTGTTTGCAGAGGGCCTGAGTTGATCCCCAGTCATGACAGTTTCCTGGATGATGGTTTTATTGATGGTTTCTCTGAACCTGTACGACAAATGTTAGGAAACTTTAAGGCCTACTAAACAATCTGTGATCATCATATTCGCCAGGTTTAGTATGAATGTGAGTGAATTGTGCATCTTGTCTTAAATATTTGTGTTGTCTTGGGGCAGGTCCTGGAATTGGAGGTCATCAGTAACCATGTGTGAATCCAAAAACTCTCTCTCTCCCCACCTATAAGATATGAGGTTTAAATTACAATAGAGAAGAGAAGATATGTTTCTATATGTGTGTGTTCCACAAGTCACCTTGGTGCACCTTCTAGGGCTTTTTGAGGTTTCATCAGATTATGTCGAAACATAGTTTCATGGGTCTATTTTATTTTCCGTAGGTGATGTTTACTTTGATGTGTATAATATAGGATGTTGAATATCCATGGTATAATGTTTTATAATAAGTAATGATGAGTAATATATTTTTATTAATGACAGTAACTAGTACCAATAAATTAATCATCAAGAAGGTTGTCCCTAAAAAAGAAAATCTTGAATCTACTGTCTTATGATTGGTTGTTTCAAAAAGGACTACAGTTTCTATCAAGAACAAAATTTGTAAAAAATATGATATAGAAGAAATTGGAGATGATATAATTATGTTAAAAACATATAAAGCGTTCAAATTGTTTTATCTGCATATGTTAGTTCAAAATGTGAAAGAACTCAATATACAAAACAAAGGAAAACAAGTATATGGTGGTCTTTAAGTCGACCACAAAAATTACTTTAAAAGCAGTCTTCTATAGGGGATAGCTCGTTCATCCTGAATCAATCAATCTGTACCTTA